>CM024760.1:4178990-4570869 GCA_014218235.1 Colocasia esculenta | reverse complement strand
TTTTTGCAAACCACACTAAGCCTGTGTATAGGCGCTTTTTCCTGTAATGTTCCAACTTGTGCATGTGCTTGTTATTTGCAAACCACACTAAGCCTGCGTAATTAAAAGTGAACCGTGAAGAAAACCAATTAATCCAGCTTGCTTGAAACAAATGCTATACGTTACTCGATGGGTTGGGGGATCAGTGGCGTATCTAAAATGAGTGAAGTCGCTGATCTCACTAGATTTTTAAAATTTTATTAATGAGGATCTAAAAAGTTTCATTAAATTAATTTGGTTGAAATTTTTTGTAAAAGGAGTGCCTTGGGTCCGCGAGGGATGACGACAAAATAGTCATAAGAAGACAACGTATATAGAAAGTGATTAGAAAATAATTTAGTGACATCAGATAACATATTAAAATATAACGCACTAATCAAAATATATCACAGCCTCATCATTTATGAGATATTTTTAACTTTTTATTTCATTTATTGATGTGGCACAATTTTAATAATGATGTTACTTTAATGTATTATCAAATGAATTATAAAAATATTTCTCGTGTTAAAAGAAACACAGCAACAGTGAATCCACGTCGTCCAACTTCTCGTCTCTAAAGGGAAACAGACAAAACCAAGTATGAGGTAAGCCTTAAGAAGACTTTGGACGTTTGATCTAGTCAATGTTCCAATGAGGCAAAACGGGGAATCAAAGAAAATAATACTGGCAGCTCGTTCAAGTCCTCCTCCAATCCTTATTTTCCAGGAAGCAACCTGTGTCGGCACTGGAGACCAGCGTGCGCTTACGGCTGCGGGCCGCAGGAATTGACGATGCGAGCCCTCGTATGCTGCAGGCCTCGCAGCACAAACACTATAAATAGGAGCTGCAAGGAATCAGAAGCACGGCAACCCCGCCTTCAAGCAGCTGTCAGTGGCCTGTAGCACCACCCAGACTTCCCCTGCACCTCTTCGTTTCTGGCTTGTTTGCCCTCCGGAAAGTCACAAACAGCTAGCCGGAAAACCTCCTGATCCGAGATGGGTGCCGGCGGCCGCATGTCTGCTGTGGAGGGGGTGCACTCCGAGCGTCTACCCAATACCCACGACTACACGGAGAAGAACCTAGTTCCTGCCCACCGGCGCCGCTTTCCGGCCGAGAAGCCGCCATTCACCCTCGGCGACGTCAAGAGGGCGATACCACCCCACTGCTTCGAACGATCCATCCTCCGTTCCTTCTCTTATGTTGCATGGGACCTCGCCCTCTCCGTCACCCTCTTCTACGTGGCTTTCACCTTCCTTCCCAGCCTCCCTTCCACGGTCCAGTTACTTGCTTGGCCGCTGTACTGGGCCGCGCAGGGCTCCGTGCTGACCGCCGTCTGGATCCTCGGCCATGAATGCGGTCACAACGCCTTCTCTCGGTATGCTCTCCTGGACGACGTCGTCGGCATGGTGCTCCACTCGGCGCTGCTGATACCTTACTTCTCCTGGAAGTACAGCCACCGCCACCACCATTCCAACACCAACAACATCGAGCTCGACGAGGTCTGGGTTCCCAAGACCAAGACAAAGATCTCCTGGATGGCCACGTACATGAACAACCCCGTCGGCCGCCTCATCGGCTGGCTGGTGGCGCTCACCGTCGGATGGCCCCTGTACCTCGCCTTCAACATCGAGAGCCGCCACTACGACAGCTTCGCCAGCCATTACGATCCCAACGGGCCCATCTACAACGATCGGGAGAGGACCCAGGTGCTCATCTCCGACGTGGGTGTGGTCGCCATGGTAGCACTTCTCTGCAAGCTCTCTTTCACCTACACCCTGGGTTGCGTCGTCCGGTTGTACGTCTTGCCATGGATGGTGGCGAACGCCTTCATCGTGGTGACCTCGTTCCTTCAGCACACGCACCCCGACCTGCCGCACTACGACTCGTCGGAGTGGGAGTGGCTGAAGGGAGCGTTGGGGACGGTGGACAGGGATTTCGGTGCGGTGCTCAACGTGGTGCTGCACAACTTCAGCGAGACCCACGTGGTGCACCACCTGTTCTCCAAAATGCCTCACTACCACGCCATGGAGGCGACGGCGGCCATCAAGCCCATGCTGGGCGAGTACTACCAGATGGATAGAACTCCGGTGCTCAAGGCGATGTGGAGGGAGGCAAACGAGTGCATCTTTGTGGAACCTGATGCAGGGTCGAAGAGGAAAGGCATATTTTGGTACAGCAACAAGATTTGAGTGGCGTAGATCGAGATGAGGAGCACCGCGGCTGGCAATAGTTGTTGTTGCCCATTTCATCTCCACCCTCATTTCCTTTCGATTCGTTGATATATATACATATATAATTGTATTTATTCATTATTACCCGGCTGTGCCCCAAGGGAGATAATTGTGCTTATGGTACATATATTTGAAATATAAATGATATATATACAAACAATGAATCTTTTTCCAATGATGCGGCTTGTATATATCTATCAAATTAACTCGCTTTAGTTTTCGTAGCAGGAGTGTTTCTTTCTTTCTTTTTTTTTACCAGATTTTGCAACCCTTATATGTAGTAGGATGTGACCGCATCAAGTACTGCTAGCGATATACATTTCTCTCTCTCTCCATATATATCAGTGAGTTGTATATATAAAATGCAACAAAAAATTTTAGTGCACTTTTGTATTACACTTCTATTGTAATATGATTAAACAAGAATTTATGTGGCACCACTCATATAGAGAATGATTAAGTGACAATCCAATTGTGAGATGCCACTTGAATTATTGTTTAATCATATTATACTTAAAGTGCAATACAAAAATATACTAAACTTTCCTCAAAATCGAGAAATCTGACCCCGCACATCCAATTGCCGGGCCTCCTCCCCTCCCACATCTCAATCGAGATGTGCACCAAGAAACACCCATATAAAAATTAAAGGATCAAATCACACCGAAAGAGCATCTTGAATGATCAACGACGTCATAACAAGTGCTTGGTCCATGTGAAACTGCATTTGCATGCTTTTGTTTGACAAATTGATCGATGTCTCAAATTAATTATGAGAAGTAATTAAGAGATCGAGGTATTTTCAATTCCATGCATGCATGCAGACGTTAATTGCTGCCGAAGTGAACGCTATCCTGACTGAGTTTGATAGGAGAAGTCACTGCTAGCTCTATCAACAAGCTGATGAAGTTGATATATTTTCATTTAAAGACCACTTAAATACATGAATTAGCTAGGTAGATGATCATTAAGCCAGGATTAATAAGTCGCTAGCTAGGGACGACTGCACCAGTGCCTGTGCAGCGGCAGCTTTTTTTAGACTCGGTAGTCTACTGACTGTGCCTAAGTGCCTTTAATGTCAAAACCAAGAGGATGATGGAACCGTCATAAGAAGGGAGATGGAAGAGGGCACGGGGGCAAAAAAAAAAAAAAAAAACTATATATTGAGCAGCTATGTTTAGAAGACAGATGCATGGGTGTCATATTTTTTGGGGAGAATTATCCATTAATTTCGAAAGGAATTTATTTTAGATCTTTGATTTACATATTTTTCTAAAGAAGATAAATATGTAACTACATAATTTTTTAAAAGAGTTAGAAACTTAAAAATAAATCTCTCAAAAAATAGAGATTGATCGATAATTCTTCCTATATTTTTTGTGACATATATCACTTTTTCACTTATAAAATTTCAACCTCTCGTAAGCTCATTAATACAATTTCATGTGAAATTGATATGTTAGTTAAAGGTTTTGCACCAAAGAGAGGGAAATAGAAACTAATTGGCTAAATATTTTTAATTCGATATATTCAACCCAAGAGAAATATTTATTGTAAGAAAGGACTTGTAATAAGACTGAGTTAGATTTCAAAAAAAAAAAAAAAATCTTAACAGTCCTTGATGAATAGTGTAATTTTATTATTTGATTATCTGGCTGCAGTTGGCTATATAATAGGATTGTTTTATTGTAATCCAACTCAGCCCTGTCACAAAATCCTTCTTACCATGAACATTTCTCTCAATGAAAACACTCATATACCACTAATCATGGGTGAACACACCGAGGGAACATACGGGATTCCAAACCCCTTTGTCCAGCCAGCCAGAAGGGGCCTGATCAGCTGGCTGGGTTACATTATAAGGGTGAATTATTCGATGTGGCCATATGGCACAAAAGAATTTGGAAATATATATTGCAGAAGCCGGTCTGCAGGTTACATTATAAGGGACTGCAATGCGATAATCAGAATTGCTAGCAACCAATTTTGGGAAAACATATTCAGCAGAAGCAATGGCTGCAGTACTCAAGGCAATTAAGGCTGCTAATTAACATTGTGAGAATGGAACATGAAAATAGCATTTGGGTAGAAGAGGACAATAAGAGCAAGTTATTACGGCATTGCTGGGTGTGGTGGCTATTCCTAGGCACGTCCTTCGTGCGTAGAGCCCATCATGACCCATCTCAATTCAGCGGACAAACATGGCCCTTCCATAGGACGTCACGTCCTCTCAGGAGCAATTTTAAGGTCCCGAGGATGATCCCTACTTTCAGGTACCCGCGGGACCCAAGAAACGTCTCCAGACGCCTTACAGCCTGTTCGGCCCAGGGCCCTCTTTTCCGAGCAAACGCTGCTCGGCGTGTGTCATGGCCTCTTCGGCACGAGCAACACTTCCGTACATCGGACATCCATCAGCAAGCCTTGTCACCGAGCAACAAGTTCTATTTACCAAACATGGCCCCTGCTCGATACCTCTGACCAGAAGGATTCAAACAACCCTCCGTCTCTTTGCGACGGTTACAACGGCTACATCATACATGCTCCACGATCAAATGGTGCGTTAACTGCAAGGCCTCTCAACGGACGCCTCCCCGCCAATGGCGCTAACAGGCGCGCCCTTTTCGACGCTGATCAGGAATGTTCTGTCCCTCTCCCTCAGCACTTCTGCTTATAAAAGGCTCCAGTAAGCCTCCATGCAGGAGGAAGTGATCTAACACGCGCCGCTCTCACACAACACTGAACCCTTCTTCTCCAAGCCTCATTTGCAGTCTACTGACTAAGGCATCGGAGGGTTCTCCCCCCTGATTCTATTCTGATTTTGCAGGCATTCGTCCGCTACCGACGATCATCTTCCCTGTCTCTAAAGGTAGGCCCGTTTGATTCCAACCCAACAGAGAAATACCTCCACACTGGGAAACTTTGGAGAGATCAAATTCATCATTGAAGATGGTAGCCATAGAGAAGGGCTGAAAGTTGAAAACAATATTGTACACTTTCTCACGTTAACTGAGAGATAATAAAGCAGCAGATGGGCTAGCAATAGAAGTTAGATTAGCAAAGTTTAATATGCAATGGTCAGTGGCCATCTTGGAGTATCTGGAGAGGATCTACAATAAGGATAAGATGTGGGAACCACCATAACATGTAGCTAGCACTGCCTTTTGTGGCTCAGGGTGCTGATCTTCTTTTGATGATCATAGATTATACCCTGCTTTGGTTTTCTTTTTGTTGGGTAACTGGGGATGTCTTACTTATCTTGTTTGATGCTGAATTAAGTTTTCAAAAATTATCTTATCAAAAAAATTTTAAAGAAGAAGCTTGACCTGCTGCTACATGCATGAGACTCTAATGGACTTCATTTATGTCGGGAAAATCCAAAACATATGAAATGATATATATATGTATCTGTTAATGGTTATCGCTTTGATTCGTTTTTACATGAATCTAGCTTCCTGTTGCAATGTTCTCTGGAACCTTAGATGGACTATATATATGTATATATATATATATGAATTCCAAGTAGCTCTCCTCTGGCCTCTTTAGTAATGGGTTGGGTTAAAATTAACTTTAACCCAGAGTTAAAGTTAGTCCACTTTTAACTCACTTTTACTTTGTTTGCAACTGAGTTAACTCATTTGACTATAGTGAGTTAATTATTTTTTTCAAATATATTTTGGTAAGAAAAAATGAGTTAACCTACATTAGGAAAAGAAAAAGTAGCAATTAATATTGTGTACGTACCGTGAGGATAAAAAGATAGTTAACTCAATGGATTAACTCCAACCCACCTTCAGAGGTGGGTTGGAAAATTGTGAGTTAACTCACATTTGACCCACCTTTAATCTAACCCACTTGAACTAACTTTGTAACATTTTCAAACTATTTTTTGAGTTAGTTTTGAGTTAACTCTGAATTAAATTTAATCTAACCCATTACCAAAGAGGCTAAATGGTTGAAATTAAACAGAAAAACTCAAAGTGATTGGAACGGAGTGGGTGGAGCACAGTTGTCTTGG
This sequence comes from Colocasia esculenta, assembly GCA_014218235.1. Lineage (NCBI taxonomy): Eukaryota > Viridiplantae > Streptophyta > Magnoliopsida > Alismatales > Araceae > Colocasia > Colocasia esculenta. The sequence continues at coordinate 4,564,602 of CM024760.1, read as the reverse complement.
ACCAGTCTCAATCTACTTTGGACTGAAGAAAGAAAACCAAAAGACAGAGTTCTACCTCCCCAAATTGGGATACGATCACCAATTTGGATCGGACTTACTGAGGTAGAATCCATGCATGGGACCATACATGCATGGCACCATAACAGAGTCTTTTTTTTTTTTGACAGTGAAAGTGGGATTCTTCATTCACATAAGAAACATGTACAATCGGTGTACAAACCAACGTGTGGGGTCAACAGAGGCCCATGCCAAGCTCCATACCAAGAGCTAACAAATAGGACAATCAAAACATGGCAAAAGTCATGGCAGATAGATGGACCAAAGGTCCTTACACAGTAAACCCTAAATACACAGAGATAACTTTCATCGCACAGAGCGTCGTGAGCAGGTAAAGGTCTTCGTCGACGGCTTCTTTAATTAAGGAGTGGATTTACACTGAGGAGTGGGTGGAGCGTCGTGAGCAGATAAAGGTCTTCCGTCGCACAAAACGTCTTGATCTCCATCTATTTGCTCAAAGACTCTGTTGGTAACTCCTCACAACCTCCCGTCGAACTCTTCCCCGGTATAAGGATACGAGGATGCGATTTACATTGAGGAGTGGTTTAGTACATATGGTTAGCTCCTATGTACATCCAGATGATGTGGCGAGTTCAAAGCAGAGTTTATAAGGAATTTATGAGGACAGTGTACTAAACTAAATTAAAAAAAAAGAAGTAAAAAATCAGATGATCATTTTTTTTTTGGATTCCGGGAGTGGATTAATTTTCTACCTCACCTGCTACTGCTCGTCGATCTTAATCCGCGGAAATTTTCTCGAGGAACTTTCGACGGTTCCACGGTACCGCGGTTGTCCGGTCGTCGCACGTGCTGGGCATGCAGCTCCTCTTTCGTCGCCATATGCGAATTGCTCGAGCCTCTCTATCGAGTGGACTGGAGACGAGGAATTAGTCTTGTTCTCTTTGTACGGCCATTTACATGTGGACATGCAGTACTCCAGTCAGCTAGATACCGCAGGGGGCCTGTGGGTTTTAATCTCACAACATTATTAGATAATATATGCTAATTTGATATGGATTGCAAAATAGTGGAGCAGCCATCTACGTTGGAGAATATTTGTTGTCAGTTTAAATTAGTACCAAAATTTATATGGATTATTTGTTAAATAATTTTATTAGCTAAAAATTATGTCAAATTCTTCTGTCTCAGTCTTCTTTAATTAATAAAATTATTTGATAAAAAATCTATATAAAAGGGCTCTTCATTTGAGAAATGACTAAAGTTTTATAAGATCTTGTTTTTAGTCGAGATAAATAATCATGGTCTACTTCGGTTAGATGTCCGATAGAAAAACCATGAAAAATTAATCTTGTTTTGCCCTCCTGGATAAAGATATGGTATACCACTTTATCCTGTTAGAACAAGCTAGCTGCATTGCACTGTGATTTAAGGATCTAATGATCTTAATTAGATATGCTAAGACTACGCATGTCGAAAGGGGATGTGATCGTGAATCATTGTTGTCCCCAAGTGCCAATATATTAGATGACTAGCGCCTGCTGCCCGTGCATGCAATTCCCTTTTTTTTCTCTTTTATTTTTAAAAATCGCAAATGCAAAATTTATTAAAAACAGGAAAAGAAAACAAGGGGAATAACCACAAACAAATCTAGTGAGCAGAGGCCAAATGAAGGGAATATAATATATGTAATATATTATATTACATATAATATATAATATCACTTCTTCTTTTTTTCTCTCTCTCCCTCTCTCTCTCTATATATATATATAATATAACTCCGTTATAATTGGTTTCAAGCACAGGTGAGATAGGAAGATGATTTATGTAGGTTGACAATTATTAGCCAAAAATAATGTCAAATCTTTAGGTGAATATATTGTTCTATGAATAAAATTGGGCAAAAATAATTCATACAGACAATCCTAAATAATGGGATGACACTATAATAATGGTGACGATGATGGTGAGATATATACACACATATAAGGAAGATTTCTTGGTCCACTTATTCCATCCATGCAGCGTTTGTTGACCCGAGAAAACCCAGTTCGATCCCAAATATATAGGAAAGAACCGCATGCTCTTTCCAACATACTTGTGCTTGTTTCTTGCAAACCGTACGTGAAGACAACGTGCTCGCAATCCGGTCAGTGGCTTGGGTTGTTGGAGTCGATGGATGTAGACAAAACGGTCATAAGAAGATAGCGTAGATTTCAACTTTCTGAGACTGGGGACACACCGGAGCATGGTTCTCGTCAAAGGGGAGGCAAGAGACAAAAAACATATCAGAATTAAGCAACTGGCCGATGGATTTGGTAATTGAGAAGACTGCGAAATTAAGGTTGTTCTAATCAACGTTCCAATGAGGCAACGCAGGATTCAAGCAACGTGTGCCACTGGAGAGCAAGCGCTTAGGCCCGCCGGCCGCATGAATTGACGAAGCACTTGTACTCTATATATCGCAGACCTCACAGCACAAACCTATAAATAGGGGCTGCAAGAGATCAGAAGCTGTGCAACCCAGCCTTCGACCAGTCTCCTGTAGCACCACAGCCTTCCCCTGTTCCACCTCCTTTCTGGCTGGTTAATTTGCCCTTCGATAAGTCACAGAGCCGGAGAACATCCTCCGAGATGGGTGCCGGCGGACGTATGAGAGTCGATGGGGAGCGTTCTGAGAGACCCTACACCCACGACTACAGGGAGAAGAACCTAGTTCCTGCCCACCGGCGCCGCTTTCCGGCCGAGAAGCCGACATTCACCCTCGGCGACGTCAAGAGGGCGATACCACCCCACTGCTTCGAACGATCCATCCTCCGTTCCTTCTCTTATGTTGCATGGGACCTCGCCCTCTCCGCCACCCTCTTCTACGTGGCTTTCACCTTCCTTCCCAGCCTCCCTTCCACGGTCCAGTTCCTTGCTTGGCCGCTGTACTGGGCCGCGCAGGGCTCCGTGCTGACCGCCATCTGGATCCTCGGCCATGAATGCGGTCACAACGCCTTCTCTCGGTATGCTCTCCTGGACGACATCGTCGGCATGGTGCTCCACTCGGCGCTGCTGATACCTTACTTCTCCTGGAAGTACAGCCACCGCCACCACCATTCCAACACCAACAACATCGAGCTCGATGAGGTCTGGGTTCCCAAGACCAAGACCAAGCTCTCCTGGATGGCCGCGTACATGAACAACCCCGTCGGCCGCCTCATCGGCTGGCTGGTGGCGCTCACCGTCGGATGGCCCCTGTACCTCGCCTTCAACATCGAGAGCCGCCACTACGACCGCTTCGCCAGCCATTACGATCCCAACGGGCCCATCTACAACGACCGAGAGAGGACCCAGGTGCTCATCTCCGACGTGGGTGTGGTCGCCATAGTAGCACTTCTCTGCAAGCTCTCTTTCACCTACACTCTGGGTTGCGTCGTCCGGTTGTACGTCTTGCCGTGGATGGTGGCCAACGCCTTCATCGTGGTGACCTCGTTCCTTCAGCACACGCACCCCGATCTGCCGCACTACGACTCGTCGGAGTGGGAGTGGCTGAAGGGAGCGTTGGGGACGGTGGACAGGGATTTCGGTGCGGTGCTCAACGTGGTGCTGCACAACTTCAGCGAGACCCACGTGGTGCACCACCTGTTCTCCAAAATGCCTCACTACCACGCCATGGAGGCGACGGCGGCCATCAAGCCCATGCTGGGCGAGTACTACCAGATGGATAGAACTCCGGTGCTCAAGGCGATGTGGAGGGAGGCAAACGAGTGCATCTTTGTGGAACCTGATGCAGGGTCGAAGAGGAAAGGCATATTTTGGTACAGCAACAAGATTTGAGTGGCGTAGATCGAGATGAGGAGCACCGCTGGCAATAGTTGTTGTTGCCCATTTCATCTCCACCCTCATTTCCTTTCGATTCGTTGGACATATATACATATATAATTGTATTTATTCATTATTACCCGGCATGTGTCCCAAGGGAGATAATTGTGCTTATGATACATATATTTGAATCATTTTCCAATGATGCGGCTTGTATATATCTATCAAATTAACTCGCTTTAGTTTTCGTAGTAGGAGTGTTTCTTTCTTTCTTTTTTTTTACCAGATTTTGCAACCCTTTATATGTTAATCCACGGATTGGTACAAGGTATAAGTATTAGACTACTTATATGGGTAGTTTAACCAGAGTCCCCTAACCCAAAAAGTAGTCTACTCCATTTTATCATATATTTCTATCTTACTCTATTAACAAAAGATAGAGTAATCCACTTTTTTTTAGTCAACTAATTTTTTAATGTAATTTATTTTTTTTAATAAAAGATAATCTTAAAAGATATATAATAAAATAATATTTAAATTTAATGATAAGTTTTTAAAAAAATTAAAAAAAAGTTACCAACCCTATCCCACCTTTTGAGGTGGGGTAGAGTTACCCTGAAGTATCCCTCAAGTTACCCTTATAAGCCCTCCCCAAAGTTTGGGTGGAGTTTACCCCTAAGTAAACCGGTTTATTTAGCCTCACTTTGGTAAAGGGTTAACTCATAGTTAACTCAAAATGAACTTTGGCAACCAAAAAAAGTTAACTCGGTTCTCTCCCCCCCCCCCCCCCCCCCCCCGCCGTATATATCACTGAGTTGTAAATATAAAATGGAAAAGTCTCACAATGGAGGAGGTGTGCCGGGTGGAGGAGGGATTAATTGCTTAACCCCTCCCACGCTCATGTGGCACATCTCGATTGTGACGTGTTTGTACACACCTCAATCGGGATGTGCACCAAGAAACACTCTATATAAAAAAAGATCAAATCACATGGAAAGAGCATCTTTAAATTATCAACGACGTCATAACAAGTGTTTGGTCCGTGTGAAACTGCTTTTGCATGTTTTTGTTTGACAAATTGATCGATGTCTCAAATTAATTATGAGATGTAATTAAGAGAGATGCTATTTTCAATTCCATGCATGCAGAGCAGACGTTAATTGCTGCCAAAGTGAAATCCTGACTGAGTTTGATAGGAGAAGTCACCGCTAGCTCTATCAACAAGCTGATGAAGTTGATATGCTTTCATTTATAGATCACTTAAATACATGAATTAGCTAGGTAGATGATCATTAAACCAGGAATAAGTAGCAAGGTAGGGACGACTGCACCATCTACCTTGGAGAAATATTTGTTGTCAGTTTAAATTAGTACCAAAATTATATGGATTATTTGTTAAATAATTTTATTAGCTAAAAATTATGTCAAATTCTTCTGTCTCTGTCTTCTTTAATTAATAAAATCATTTGATAAAAAATCTATATAAAAGGGCTCTTCGATCATTTGATAAATGACTAAAGTTTTATAAGATCTTGTTTTTAGCCGAGATAAATAATCATGGTCTACTTTGGATAGATGTCCGATAGAAAAACCATGAAAAATTAATCCTGTTTTGCTCTCCTGGATAAAGATATGGTATACCACTTTATCCTGTTAGAACAAGCTAGCTGCATTGTACTGTGGTTTAAGGATCTAATGATCTTAGATATGCTAAGACTACGCATGTCGAAAGGGGATGTGATCGTGAATCATTGTTGTCTCCAAGTGCCAATATATATTGATACTGGTCGTCGTCAGCCGATAAATTGGGTCGACGAGATCAAGGATCGGCCATACCGACGAGTCGACAGTTAAATTGCCGGAAGTTGTCGGCGCAGGTTAGTCCATCACTGCCGAGAACTAATTCAAATTAAGCACTAAGTCTGGGCGTCCCCAGCCGGCGCCAGGTCACACTTACCCTATGTACAGACGAGCCCCGTAAATCACGAACCCCAGCTGGCCCTTACCCGCTTTAGGCAAGCGGCTGTCAAGGCAGGACTCTCCATGTCCAGCTGGCGAGGGTTTCCTGATTAGCGCCCTTGCCTCACGGAGGCTCGTCCACCCCCTTCCTTTTCTGTCCAAAGGACCAGACCCTTATAAAAGGGACAGAGACCCACAAGGAAAAGGTACGCTATTCATAGCACAAAACTCTTTCAATTCTCTTCTCTTGAGAACCTTCACTGACTTGATCGTCGGAGTGTGTGACCGCCGAGGAGTCTCGGTGGTTCCTTTCAGGTCGGCTTCTCTTCTCCGACGACAGCGCGACGCGACTAATCCCTCGGGGCCCACCCAGCTCGGCTCCGGCCGACGACACTTGCTGATTTTTTCCAGCAACATATATATTAGATGACTAGCGCCTGCTGCCCGTGCATGCAATTCCTTTTTTTTCTCTTTTTTTTTAATCGCAAATGCAAAATTTATTAAAATAGGAAAATGAAACAAGGGGAATAACCACAAACAAATCTAGTGAGCAGAGGCCAAATGAAGGGAATATATATATGTAATATATTATATAACATATAATATAATATAATATCACTTCTTTTTCTCTCTCTCTCTCCCTCTCTCTCTATATATAATAAAATATAATATAATATAACTCCGTTATAGTTGGTTTCAAGCACAGGTGAGATAGGAGGATGATTTATGTAGGTTGACAATTATTAGCCAAAAATAATGTCAAATTTTTAGGTGAATATATTGTTCTGTGAATAAAATTGGGCAAAAATAATTCATACAGACAATCCTAAATAATGGGATAACACTATAATAATGATGACGATGATGGTGAAATATATACACACATATAAAGGAAGATTTCTTGGTCCACTTATTCCATCCATGCAGCGTTTGTTGACCCGAGAAAACCCAGTTCGATCCCAATAGGAAAGAACCGCATGCTCTTTCCAACATACTTGTGCTTGTTTCTTGCAAACCGTACGTGAAGACAACGTACGTGCTCCCAATCCGGCCAGTGGCTTGGGATGTTGGAGGGGGGGATGGATGTAGACAAAACGGTCATAAGAAGATAGCGTAGATTTCAACTTTCTGAGGCTGGGGACACACCGGAGCATGGTTCTCGTCAAAGGGGAGGAAAGAGACAAAAAACAGATCAGAATTAAGCAACTGGCCGATGGATTTGGTAATTGAGAAGACTGCGAAATTAAGGATGTTCTAATCAAAGTTCCAATGACGCAACGCAGCATTCAAAGAAAGTCTCCAATATTTATTTACAGGGAAGCAACGTGTGCCACTGGTGAACAAGTGCTTAGGCCAGCCGGCCGCATGAATTGACGAAGCACTTGTACGGCCTCACAGCACAACCCAATAAATAGGAGCTGCAAGAGATCAGAAGCTGTGCAACCCAGCCTTCGACCAGTCTCCGGTAGCACCACAGCCTTCCCCTGTTCCGGCCGCCTCCTTTCTGGCTGGTTTGCCCTCTGATAAGTCACAGAGCCGGAGAACATCCTCCGAGATGGGTGCCGGCGGACGTATGACAGTCGATGGGGAGCGTTCTGAGCGACCCTACACCCACGACTACACGGAGAAGAACCTAGTTCCTGCCCACCGGCGCCGCTTTCCGGCCGAGAAACCGCCATTCACCCTCGGCGACGTGAAGAAGGCGATACCACCCCACTGCTTCGAACGATCCATCCTCCGTTCCTTCTCTTATGTTGCATGGGACCTCGCCCTCTCCGCCACCCTCTTCTACGTGGCTTTCACCTTCCTTCCCAGCCTCCCTTCCACGGTCCAGTTCCTTGCTTGGCCGCTGTACTGGGCCGCGCAGGGCTCCGTGCTGACCGCCATCTGGATCCTCGGCCATGAATGCGGTCACAACGCCTTCTCTCGGTATGCTCTCCTGGACGACGTCGTCGGCATGGTGCTCCACTCGGCGCTGCTGATACCTTACTTCTCCTGGAAGTACAGCCACCGCCACCACCATTCCAACACCAACAACATCGAGCTTGACGAGGTCTGGGTTCCCAAGACCAAGACCAAACTGTCCTGGATGGCCGCGTACATGAACAACCCCGTCGGCCGCCTCATCGGCTGGCTGGTGGCGCTCACCGTCGGATGGCCCCTGTACCTCGCCTTCAACATCGAGAGCCGCCACTACGACCGCTTCGCCAGCCATTACGATCCCAACGGGCCCATCTACAACGACCGAGAGAGGACCCAGGTGCTCATCTCCGACGTGGGTGTGGTCGCCATAGTAGCACTTCTCTGCAAGCTCTCTTTCACCTACACTCTGGGTTGCGTCGTCCGGTTGTACGTCTTGCCGTGGATGGTGGCCAACGCCTTCATCGTGGTGACCTCGTTCCTTCAGCACACGCACCCCGACCTGCCGCACTACGACTCGTCGGAGTGGGAGTGGCTGAAGGGAGCGTTGGGGACGGTGGACAGGGATTTCGGTGCGGTGCTCAACGTGGTGCTGCACAACTTCAGCGAGACCCACGTGGTGCACCACCTGTTCTCCAAAATGCCTCACTACCACGCCATGGAGGCGACGGCGGCCATCAAGCCCATGCTGGGCGAGTACTACCAGATGGATAGAACTCCTGTGCTGAAGGCGATGTGGAGGGAGGCAAACGAGTGCATCTTTGTGGAACCTGATGCAGGGTCGAAGAGGAAAGGCATATTTTGGTACACCAACAAAATTTGAGTGGCGTAGATCGAGATAAGGATCGAGCACTGCGCTAGTGCCCGTTTCATCTCCACCTTCATTTTCTTTCGATTCGTTTGATATATATACACATATTAATTGTATTTTTTTGTTGTTACTCGGCCGTGCCCCAAGGGAGATAATTGTGCTTTTGGTACATATATTTGAAAAATAAATGATATACAAAAAGGGATCATTTTCCAATGATGCGGCTTGTATATTTCCATCAAAATAACTCGCTTTAGTTTTCGTAGCAGGAGTATTTCTCTGTCACTTTCAGATCATGTAGCTTCCCCAACTCCTGCCAATTGTAGACTCAATACCCGTCACAGTCTCGAAATAAGTGTGATTCTGCATCTACTTACCTTAACATCTGCAAATAAATGTGATTCTGCATTAGATGGCCTTTTCTATCTTGCGAGATCAGCAATTGCCAGATAGGCTGAGATCTCAAATATATATATATATATATAATATATATATATATATATATATAATATATATAAGGACTTCTTTTTACAAAATTATATCCCGGATCGATGTTTGATTACACATCCGCAAGCTCAAGTACTTGATATGTTTTCTTTAAAGACCACCTGCGTATATGTAAGTGAATCACTAATTAACCCAGGGGAAAGCATGAGCCAAATCTGGCATTTGGCCTCTCATGCTCAATAAATTCAATGTATAGAAATTAAAAAATTGTAAGAGAAGATTCCTCTACCAGATGACATTCTTAAAGCACATGTAAAAGAACATAAATATATTCCCAGACTAAAATCTTTTGGATCTGTCTCCACCATCTATGGTGATTTGCTCATTATAAAATTGTGATGATATGAGAGAAATAACTACTTTTTAAAATAGTAGTTACAAACACCTGTTAATCATGTCCATTCATTTACTATCACCAAACAAAATATCAAAATATCACATTCAGTCATCAAACATACAAAATATAAATAGTACTTGTCAACTTAAATTCATAACCTTTCACCAAACAAAAAACTATATAAAATCAGAATAGTCATTAGCTGTGTTGAAGATCAAATATACAAAAGTAATGTGAAAAATATAAAGACTCGTGTAATCTGGATGTTGATGATTACGAAGAGGTTGCAAGTTGCACCATGAGAAGCAAATCATTCTGGAAAAAAAAAGAGTAAAGATTGTACCCTTATATATGACAAACCTTGCTCAATCTCCCTAGGTCAAATGGAAATGTTCGACTTACTCTCATAATTAAAGTGAGATTGTACCCTTATATATAATAAGCTAACTAACTTAGTCATTTGGATATATATTAATCATTGATGTTAAAACTATTGGAGTAAAGCTTGATATCTATTAAGTAACAAATTATTTTTAAGTGAACAAGCGATTGAAATTAATGTTTAAATTTAAACTAATTACATACTAACATATAATTTTGTAAATATAAAATTATATTATAATTGATAATATATTCTTAACAACTCAAGACATCACAACTTAATAGCAACCAAGGGCAAATCTCTGAAATTAATAATTAGCGACTACATATTGGCTGCTGTTGTACTCTCACCATTAGCGACCCACCACGATTTGGTCGCTAGTTCTTATTTAGGTTGTAGCGACCAACTTATCTGTTGTCGCTAATATAGACTTTATAGCGACGGATATTTTGTCGCTGTTAGCATACATGGTACGATAGGGGGCCATTTAGCGACCAGACATAGCGACCAATCATACACTGGTCGCTATTACAATACTTTAGCGACTAATACTAAGGTGGTTGCTGTAGGGTGAACTTGTAGCGACTATTAATTATTTTGGTCGCAAATATGTGTCTTCTGTGACCAATTGTAATTGGTCGCTACTAATTTGGTCGCTACAGACCCTTTTTTTTGTAGTGGTGAGTGGAGCTGGCCTTGAGTAAGTTAGGTGTTTGCCATGACAACAACACAATGATGCAGAAGAAAGGATTAGGCTAATAAAGGCTACCAAATGTGTGGAGATGTTCTGGCTCAAAAGGCTAGAATGGAATGGCTTGATGATGGTGATAAAAACACTGCATTTTACCATCTCGTTGTTAAGGGGAAGAGAAAGCAAAACATTATTCAAAGGCTTCAGATTTCTGGGTCCTGGACGGAGGACCAAGAAATTCTTAAACAGGAGGCGGACAATTATTTTGGGTCCCTGCTTCAGACTTCTGATCATATCATTGATAATCCATTCTCACTGTTATTCCATCTCTCATTACGGCTGATCAAAATGGGATTCTTACTGCCATCCCCACTAAGGAAGAAATTAAAATGGTTGTATGGAGCTTGAATGCAAATAGTGCCCCAGGACTAGATGGATTCACAGGGCATTTCTTCACAAGTTGCTGGGATATTATTCAGGAAGATTTTACAGCAGCAATCCTCAGTTTCTTTCATAGTTATCCCTTGCCTAGGGGCGTCACCTCTACGTTGGTTGCTTTGATTCCCAAGACTGATAATCCATCCTCCTTTGGTGACTATAGACCGGTTAGCTTGTGCAATTTTTGTCATAAAATTATTTCCAAAATTCTTTGTGAGCGGCTGGTCAGTGTCCTCCCTCAGATCATTTCTCAAGAACAAGGGGCGTTTGTCAAAGGCCGCTTAATCCTTGATAATATTGCCCTGGCCAGACAGTTAGTTCGTGACATGGGCCGTAAAGTCAGAGGATACAATGTGCTGATGAAACTTGATATTAAAAAAGCGTATGACAGTGTGGAGTGGGATTTCCTCTTTGCAGTGCTTAAGAAATTTGGATTTTCTAATACTTTTACCTCTTATATTGGCATGCTGATTAGCAATTGTTGGTTCTCTATCCTTTTTAATGGTTCGACTACTGGATACTTTCACTCCACTCGGGGCCTTAGACAAGGCGATCCCATTGCTCCAGCCCTCTTTATTATCATGGAAGAGGCCCTTAGTCGAGGTATTAAAAACATGGTGCAGACAGGTAGACTGCTACCTTATTCTGGACCAAGGACTTGCCCTCCTATATCTCACCTTTTATATGCTGATGACACATTGGTTTTTCTGAATGGAGGTCTTCGCAATATCAAAAGATTGATGGAATTCCTTACTAGCTACTCTACCTCCTCGGGGCAGCACATCAACTCGGCCAAAGCTCTTTCATGATTTCACCGAAAGCCTCACATCACACTGTAAACAGAATAAGAATGGTTACTGGATATAAAAGAGAAAAGGGTCCCTTAAGGTATCTTGAGTCCCTCTTCGTCCTGGTAGAGTTCTGGCAGCTGACTTCTCTCCGCTAATTCAGAAAATCAACAGAAGACTTGCTTCCTGGAAACCCAAATTGATATCCAAGCTGGGAGAGTTACTCTTATAAACTCGGTGCTCAATTCCATACTGGTCTACATTGCTGCATCCTTATCTATCCCAGTGAGTATTTTGAACTATATTGAAACAGTCTGTGCGGGTTTTTTATGGAATAGCACTAACGAGCAGAGGAAACGTCACTGGGTTCATTGGTCTACCATCCAGCGTCCCATTGATGAAGGTGGATTGGGGATTCGCAGCATAAAGCAGTTCAGCTTCCTTGGCAGTCAAATCCATTTGGAATATTTACCTTGGTGTTTCATTCTGGGCCAGATATGCGAGAAGCTGATTTATGTCTGGTAGAAAATGTTTATTCAAGGGGATGCCCACGAAAACATGGTCTATAGCGCATCAGATTTTTCTTGATAATAACAGGTGGATTCATGGCAATGGTGAAGACATTGAATTTTTAACAGATGTTTGGATGGCTGATAGGCCGTTGAAAAGTTTGTTGACTGCACCATATGAGGGTGATAGATTAAAACTTAAGGATGTCATCTTAGATTCTAACCATCCTATCAGACAACTTCTCCCTAGTGGCGTGCTTCAAGGTGTGGTTCTTAATGAAGCTAAAGACCACTATGTCTAGCGGCCCACTAAAGATGGTAATTTCTCTGTCAAATCCACTTATAATCTGGTTCATTCTGGTGGAATCAGGAGACCAGATATGTCCAAAATTTGGCACCATAAGTATTATAGACGTGCATCCATTTTTTGTTGGATGCTGCTTAACAGGGCAGTTGCAGTGGATCAGAGGATTGCAGAAACAGGAGTAGCCATGGTATCCCGTTGCTCTTGCTGTACATCTCCTAATATTGAGGACTACAATCACATTTTTATTAAAGGCGATCTGGCCACTGCTTTATGGAACTGGTTCCTCCCTCTTGCTGATCCTAAAGTGCACCTGCATCATCAAATTATCTCTAGAATATGGAGCTTCATTTCTGTTACCAGTACATCTTCTGCTTTGGAGTTTGTCTCTCTTCACTGCCTAATCCTCATGCTATGGGAGATTTGGAAGGGGAGATGTGGGAGGAGATTTGTAAACAAGGTGACTTCTGCTAGTGCTATGATTAGAACTATTAAAGGCATGGTAACCAATTCCCTGAATTCAATCCAGTTCAAAGGGGCGCCTTCAAATCATGAAATGCAGATACTTATGGCCTTCGGATTCCATGCAAAGTTCTCTAAAAAGAAGCTAAAACTCATTCGCTGGATCCCTCCAATAAGTCATTATTGTTTGAATGTTGATGGAGCAAGTAAAGGAAACCCAGGCATGTGTGGGGGAGGTGGATGCATTCGGGATAAGCAAGGTATCATGACGGCGGCTTTCTCTCACTATTATGGTCATGGTAACAACATTATTGCTGAGGTGAGAGCTCTCTGTGATGGTATCTATCTTGTACACTCCCTGGGACTTAGGATCTCTATCATTTATACGGATTCTCTGGTTTTGGTGAAGTCTATGGAAGTTGGGAAATGTCCATCTTGGCAAGCTCTCATTTGGTGGCGGGAAGCTTACTCTTTTATTCAAAAGAACGGCCTCAAAATCACTCATATATATCGGGAGGCAAACCAAGTGGCCGATAGGCTAGCTAACTTCGGATGTCTCACTATGAGGAACACGATGTATTGGGGCTCTAGGAATATTCCTTCTCAATGCAAAGGCCCTTTACTGCTGGACAAGACTGGTTTGCCCCATATCAGGATGGTTTAGCTGAGATTTTTGATTATTTCTTTTTTCCCCTCGAACTACTAGGGCTTGCCCGATTGTTGATTGTAATGTCTTTTTTCTTATATATATATTCAGGCCCAAACTTCTCGCTGGTGGAGTGGGAACATTCTCCCCCTCTGGGGGAGGGTGCGCTCTCCTAGTTTTTGAGTTTGAGGACCTATTTTGATAAAAAAAAAGGTTGGATAGTAATTGGTTGTGGAAAAGGAAGAATGGCATTGGTAGCAGAGGAAGAGACAATGAGGAAAGATTTGGTAGAGGGTTATGCTGTGCTCATTCCTTTTACTTGAGATAAATGTTTTTGACATAGAAATACATGTGGGTATGATCAAATCATATACTTGCCAGATCCTCAGCAATCAGTACTGAATTACCTAAACTGGGTGAGAAATCCCAGTTTAGCCCCAAGTCAAAATAAGGACAACCTATGTGGCCTACATGTCAGCTAATTGAATTGAATGTCTGTTGTTTTCTCCTTATTATTGGTTACTTAAATTTTCTTGGCAGAGAGAGTTTCTGAGCTTGATTGGATATCCATTTTTCCTTCAGAATGATGTTTCTAAAAGTTCTGTCTCTGGTCCTTGTTTTTTATTTTGTGCCATATATGAACATGCCAAACGTTTATGGCATATAGTGCTTGGAACTGATGTTTTATAAGCTTACCTTTTTGTGGACAATTCACATCAAAAAGCTGGTGCTCCACATTAAGTTGTTTAATTCTCTAAATAATTTGGAAATTAAAGAATGCCTACAAGCTGAAGAAGATGGGCGTAGGAGTTGGCTTGAGATAATGAGGAAAAGAGAAACCGGTTCATATATGCAAAAGAGCATTTAGAAAGCATATTAAGATGAGAAGCAGGCAGGGCCGCAGGAGGATGGCGACATAGGGGAACCGCAAACAAACCTCCAGCCGGTGAACGAACGCGAACAACCTCCTTCACCTCCAGCCGGTGAACGAACGACAGCCTCGATCCTTCACCTCCAGCCGGTGAACGAACGCGAACAGCCTCCTTCCGTGCAGCGATGACGAAGAACGGCGAACCCAGCTCTACGATTTCGCGGACGAACGCTGAAGGCAGGGTCAGAGTCCAACCGGAAGGAGGACTCTGCTTCGTGCACGTTTTGGGCGCGGCGCGGCAGTTACAGAGAACGCGGGAATAGAAAAATTTTGGGGGCGCGGGAGGAGTCTATTAAATCGACGGTCATGCCGTCATCTATTGGGTGGGTTAACACATGGGTTCGACCGACGGTCCAATTCCATCGTCCAAGTGGAAGACTGCCGACGGTTCCCTCCATCCGCGTAGGCGCTCCTCTGTTTTCCACTAGTGCGTTCTTCCCGTCCTCGCCGTCGCGCAACGCCGCAACGGTCTGCGCGAAGTCGAACGCGTCCCTGGTGACGACCGAGCAGTCCGCCCCATACCTGGGCCCGGTCATGTACTCCCTGACGTATCCAAGGCACCTGGATGGGATCGTGAGCCACACCCCGACGTCGTTGGTCTCCATGGAGAACTTCCAGCTCTCGTAGAAGAGCCCGTCGCCATCGCCATCGCCATCGCCGTCTGCGACCCAGCCGCGAGTAAAGAGCTCGAGGAAGGTCTGGGAACGGGCCGCGGGAGAGAGGAGGGAGAGGAAGGTCTGGGACCGTACGGGGTTGGCTGTTCCTTTGCGACCAGATCAGATGTACTGTTGCGTGTGGTCCGAGTCTCCGTCTCTGTCTGTTGAGACCATGGCGAAAGGGACGTCATGATGAACAGGGCGGCGGAATGGAAGGAGACGGTAGCGGTGACAGGCGAATAAGGTCAATAGGTGACCGTGCTACCCCTGGGAGCTCGCCGCGGAGGAGAAGGAGGAGGCTCCGGAAGAGAGAGAGAGAGAGAGAGAGAGAGAGAGAGAGAGAGAGAGAGAGAGAGAGAGAGAGAGAGAGAGAGTAGAATACTTGCGTTAGGAGAAAAATCTAGCGCATCGCCAGGCTCGAGCTGGTGGGAATGGCGATGGAGATCGCGGCTTTGGAAGGAGACAGTATGGGACGCGCCATCTTCATTTGTCGAAACTGAAAGACGAAAGTTCACCGGCCTTTCAACTTCTTCTCCGGGAACTGAAGCGCCGTGACTGTTAACACAGGTGAAACTTAAAACAGGACAGATGAGGAGAGAGAGAGCCAAAAAGTGGACAATGGCAGCGTGGGAAGGTGAAACGCGGTGTAACTTTTCACCGGGAATGGATGAAAGGGTAGCCACCGCATGCAGGAAGAAAGAGAAAGAGAGTAGCAAATGGATAGGCATCGTAGGGAGGAGGAGAACACATTTCAGTTTAAACGGGATTTTGTATTTTGGTGCTTACACGTGTCCTGCATCTAGTTTTGGCGGGAAATATGGAACTCTGTTTTAGTATTATAGTATAGATAAGGAGAAAAGAGTGACAACCAGAGACATTGCCAAGTACAGATCAACCAAAAGAAAAAAGCGATCAGAACTCCATAGAGGAAGATCTATCCCATGAGTACGTTCTACGGAGAACAGTCCGAGGACGAAGACCCGGTCGTCTTGAGCAACGCTCCATATCATCTTCATCCGATTCTACTTCAGATGTATCTTGGTTTAGGTGAAAATCAGGCATGAAGATGTTTTCTGCCTTAGCTAGTTCAGCAACTGAGGAGAACTTCGACTGCCAATATAAAGGTGCTTGATCTGCCTTATTAGTAGCAACTGGCAGACTCTCAGAGCTCGGATGACGTTCACGGGTGCCTGGTTACTGAAGTTACTCGTCATCTGTAGCTTTGGTCTTTGTTGCAGAAATTTTAGCTAGCCACAATCTCGTATGAGCATATAGTTATCGATTTGTAGCTAAAGCTCAAACAATTGTGCTTGCACGATTTCGTTTCACATACCATTAACATATACTTCAGGAATTGTAATTTTTTTTAAAATACTCATCACGTCTTTAAGAAGGATGTAGCTTGGGCAACGCAATCGGGGTATATTTGTAAAGAGTAATGCTTGGTGCACTCTATCATTGAAGTAAACTACACATCAATTAATGGAGAAGATACATATCAGTAGATCACTTGCCATAGAGGGCTTGGGATGGGTGTCAATCGGGTAAGTGACATGCATCTTCACCAATGATGAAGTGCACCAAGTATTTCTTTCTCATTTGTAAGTTTGTTTTGATCATGAAAATTATTTATATATATATATATATTATATATATATATATATATATATATATATAATACGATAGGAACGCTTGACACAGGTCTACCGTACGTTGACAATTTTTTTCTTCAAATAAATGATCTAAAACCGGCCAATTTATTTATAATGGCATTAAACAAAGGTGACAAAAGTCGGGTAGCATAAGCCTATCTAGAAGACCATCATGAAATGAAAAATTTTCGGCCAGTGAGAGAGATTTATTTTCAAATCCTTGTTAAAGATAATTGCATCCCAACGTCTTTACTTTTCGTGAGACTTATTTTATAGTCCCCAACCACGTGAGAAAGTCCTTACCTTTTTATAACATTTATTTTCAAGTCCCTAATCATGTCCGAACTTGTATCATTTTCGGTTTTATCTTCCCCACTGATTTTTGTCTTCTTCCTTTTTCTCTCTTTGTTTTCATTTTAAAGTAAAAAATATAGAAAATTAAAATAAAAGAGCACATGACTTAAAGTGAAAGAGTATATGACTTAAAGTAAATAATACATGACTTAAAATAACACAATATACAATTTTAAAGTGTGAGAGAATATGTGAACATACATGGTATTAAAGCAAAAAAAAATGTCTTTAAGCAAATGTTCATTTGTTTTAAAGTAAATGTTTCAATGTCTGAATGTAAAAGAATATTTTATGACATTTGAACATTTACTTTAAAACCAAAGTGTACAAAAAAATTATTTACTTTAAAACTAATTAACATTTACCTTAACCCATTACTTTACTTTGGCATTACTTTAAAGTCAATTAACATTAACTATAAAAATCTTATCATTAACTTTAAAACTAATTAATATTTTCGATAAAATTAATTAATATTATCCTAAAACAATGCTAATTGGTTTTTAAGTAAAGCTAGTTTGCGACGACGGGCGGGGCCTTTGGCGGTGGACAACTGACGGTGAAGGGTGGATAGTTAGTTGGTGACAGTGGGTGGCTGATCGGTGGCGGTGGGTGACTGACCAGTCGACATTGTTCCTTAGCATTACTGGTCGACCATTGTCACTGTTGCCCATCACCGCCAATCGAGCGATGGCGCCCACAATGCGCCCACCGTTGTCAATCGACAATCCACTTCAAAACTTCAAAAGTGAATATTTAGATGTTTTAAAATAGTACTTTAAAGTGTTAAACTCTTTAAAGTAGTATTTGGAAGTCAAACGTACAAAAGTTTTAAAGTAACAATTTACCTTAAAACATCTAAACATTCACTTTAGAATATATAAACATTTCCGTTGAGATATGTGAATATTTACTTCAAAACACAAATTGTTTCAAAGAATAGAAATTACTTTAAGTGATGTAGTGTTATTCTTTAAACCATATATATATTTACTTTAAATCATATATACTTTTACATTAAAATATATATTGTTTTACTTTAAAAATTAACTTATAGTTACCTTAAAAATATATTAACATAGGGGGAAAGAAAGAGACAAACATATTGTGAGAGATAAAGGCAAAATAGAAATTAGAAAAGGAAACTAAGAGAGAGAGAGAGAGAGAAGAGGAGAGAGAGAGAGAGAGAGAGAGAGAGAGAGAGAGAGAGAGAGAGAGAGAGAGAGAGAGAGAGAGAGAGAGAGAGAGAGAGAGAGAGAGAGAGAGAGAGAGAGAGAGAGAGATGAGAGAGAGAGAGAGAGCATTAAATGGTGTTCTCAAAAAATAAGGACAACAAAATAAGTCCCCTAAAAAATAGAGATTGTCTCTTGAAACCTTTTTTTGATAGAGATTAGAAAACAATTTTTTCTACTGTAAAAAACTCTTAATAATTAATTTTCTCTCTCTCTCTTTAAAAAAAAAAAAAAAAGAATCTAAGACTCACATGATTTTTGTTGGGTTTCAGGCAGATTATCAATGGATTAGATTAGAAACTGAAAATGATTGCTTTTGCTTCCACTTCTTATAAGAAATTTTAGAATTGGAAATGAAAACAAAAAATAGTGTTTTCACTTCTATATCTATTTTTTATTTAAGTTAGAAAAATAAAAACAAAAATAAAAATAAAATAGAAACTTCAGATATAATAACATTTATAAATTTACAAATATATTGATTATAAATTTATAAATATAAATTTAAAATTTACTAGTATAGATAACTAACAATAATAAATAAAAAATATATTTTCTACCATATCTTCTTCATCACAGATATTATAATGAACAAATAATGTAATGCATAAATGTTAATTGAGACAAACGTAAATAACATTTGCATATAAGTTGGAGATGGGGGATAGTGAATTAAAAATTTAAGAGCCAAAATTTTTGAGACTGAAGAGTTTTTATTGTAAAAATATTAGATAATATGTATTAAAAAAATTATGAGAAATGAAAACTAAAAAATAGATGCAAAATTGAATATTTTCGTTTCAGCATCTTATAAAAATTTGAATATTCATTTCTGCTCCCGTTAACCATTTCTTTTTAAGTTTGCGCATCTCAAAAAATATAAAAACAGATCGATTGAAGGATTAAACAGAAAACTAAAATCCATTGACGTCTCTAGATTCCGGCAGTGGATTTTTCTACCTCACCTACTACGCCGTCGCTCTTAATTTGCAGAAATTTTTTCGAGGAACATTCGACGGTTGCCCGGTGCCGCTGTTGTCCGGTCCTCGCACGCTGGGCATCTCCTCTTTCGTCGCCATATATATCGGAAGCTCGAGCGGGGGGTGTGCATCGAGTGGACTGGAGAAGTCCATACGGTACGAGGAATGCTCGATCTCTTTCACGAGGAAACGCAGTGCTCGGGTCTACATACCGCAGGGGCCAGTGGGGGGGGGGGGGGGGGGGGGGAGGGGGGGTTTAATTCCACAACTTTATTAGATATTATATATGATAATTTGAAATATGAATTGCAAAATAGTGGAGCAGCCATCTACACACATAAAGGCTGTTAATTTGGATAAATGGATAAGGTATTATAAGATGTCTTGTTTGTAACTGAGATAAATCATACATTGAGTCTACTTTGATTAGTAGGATATATATATAGGGAAAAAATCCTGATAAATCTTGTATATAGGCATTAAGGATCTAATGATCTTATATATATATATGCTAAGAAAATAAAGACTAGGTGTGCATGCTGAAAGGGGATGGGATCGGTGAAAAGAAGATTTCTTGGTTCACTTATTCCATCCATGCATGCAGCCTCTGCTGACCAGAGAAGTATCCAGTGATCGCAAATAGAAAAGAACCGCATGGTCTTTCCAACCTGTGCATGTGCTTGTTTTTTGCAAGACTTTTGATAACACTTAAGTCTGAAGTCTATAATTTTCTTTTTCATCTATTCTTAATATATAAGATAGTTTCCTGTTGGCCACAGATTCTCTCTCTAGATCTCTAGAGAGAGAAGCTCTACGTTTTTTCCTCCGGTCTTGGTGGGGTTGGCCGGCCATGGCTACCCCCGGGGGGTCACCTCCAGCGGGTGGTCTATCTTTTGCTAAGGTGGTTGCTGCTTCCCTAGTTCTTCCCGATGCAGTTACAGATGTTCATCTTCCAACCTTTACGGATCACGGTGAGCCGGCGGTGTTTTTCTCTAAAGAGGAGATGGAAGCATCCCTCAAACCGTTTCTCTTCTCCATTGTTGCAAAGACGGCGTTCGGGAGGCCGGCTTTCCCCGAGATCCATCGCGTTCTGGTCGTGTCGTACCGATACGTCGCCTTTCTGACTGAGAGCAACTGTCAGCAGGTTTTGATATTTTGCTTCCACTGCGACTCGGTTTTCTTGGCACCTGTGCTGTTCCTAGTGCAGTGCTATTCTAGTCTCTTCGCCCGGTGCTAGGCACTTGAGGGATTGTTCGCGAGACATGTTGTTACCGTTACCTGGGACCCCCATCCCCGCATGCCTGTTAGAGGGAGTTCTCCGAGCGGCGGGCGTGCTCGAGTTACGGACTCAGAGCGGAGGGGAAAACGGTGGGGACAGTGGAGTAGTGTCGTTTGTAGAGCTCTCTTAGCTGAGTCTGGGACTCCGGTTCGTTGGTAGCTCGTACGGCGCAGATCAGCTAGTCCTTTTTCACTACCTCACTCTATTTGATTCCAGAACCATTTAGAGGGGTCTGGCGTGGGACCGTAGTCCGGCCAGACTACGATGTTGTGGTTACCTTTAGTTTCGCGTCTCACTCCGATAGGAGGTGTTAGACATGGACCGTTGGTCGAGGGTAGGGCGCGTGGCGCACCTGACCGACTGACTGTTTATGAAGTCTTGTTTGTGAAATATTTTTTTTCTTACTAGTCTTCTTCTGTCTTGATAATCAAAACATGTAGAAAGTACTCCCAATATGGAAAAATGCGTGCAATCATCTGCAAGTGTAATAGAACTTAAAGGAAAAGAGGTAAATATGTTCATATCTCATTATGTTCTATATTCTCATTAGAAACTCAATTGTGTCTTGATGTGTGATCTATATAATGAATTGAATAACAGAGTTTGATGTTGGGCAAGAAAGTGAAGTTGTGTGACATGGCAGGACAGCCGGTAGCCAATGCCATAATCATGTCGTTAGATAAATCTAAGATGGTTATGTGTAAGAGTTTGGGCGAGGAGTATTATGGGGTAGCTATTTTGTTTGCTTACAAACCCAATGCACCTCTATTTGTCAAAGATAATGAACGAAAAATCATCCAAGATGCTGTTGGAAGTCACATTGTGTGGTTCAGAGACTTTGTAAGTTTATGACACCTTTAGTTTTATTTTACAGAATTATTTTGGAAATATATGAACTTGTTTATATGTATACTAATTGAATGATTTTTATTTTGCAAGTTGAGTTAGATGAGACTTGAAGTTTTTATTGTGATAACATAACTGCTCTCCTCCCTTCAGAACTTTCTCCACTTTTACATTATGAAACAATTATGGTCATTGGATTTATGTTATGACCAAAACAATTATGATTGTCTTATCCTCAGGACAAACAATGGTGTATGTGATGTTTAAATTTTATGTTGTACATTTGTAATGTGATATAAATCAGTGCTATATGCACTAGTTTTGGCGGTGTAATTATGTGAATGTTTCTTTTTAAACAGTGTAAGTTGTGTAATGTAAATCTGCAAGTTGTGGGTTATGTGTGTGGATTGTGTATGTAAATCTGCAGGTTGTGTGCTATGTGTGTGGATTGTGTTGTAAATATGCAGGTTGTGTGCTATGTGTGTGGATGTATGTTAATATGTAGGCTATATTTTTAGTCAAATTATGGATTATATATGTTTGTACTGAGAGTTTTCTTACGGTTCAGAGGTGCGTAACTACAGATAATAGCTACGGTTTCTAACGTAGTGATTAATTTTCGTATGTCATCTTCTATTTGGATATTTCTTACGGTCTTTCATATATGTATACTTACGCTTTATAAAAGTAGGCCAAGTCTATATTATTACGGTTTATAAACGAATGTGTTTATTACGTATTATTAACCATAAGTAAGGCTATAGCCACGCTTGCTGTACTTACGAAAACGAACCGTAGGAAGTTTCGTAAGTATAGGTCTGTTCTTACGGTTTTGACACTTACACTTACGCTTTTTCGACGTAAGTGTTGCCCAGTTTTGTTGTAGTGTGTACTGTAGCTAGTGTGTTTGTCCATGCAGTCTTTACTGTCTGTGAGCACAACTTTGGGTTTCCTTTGGTGCCGTGTTTTACACAGGTTTTCCGGTCCTGACGTGTGGCCTAGACTGACGACCGTGTAATTTCTTTCACGCTTTCGCACTTGACTCTGTTTAGTAGAATAGACTTTACTGTTTTTTATTTATTGCACTTAGTTCTATTCTGTTGTGAGAACCAGTGAGAGATTGGTAATCCCTGTTGGGCTTCTTAGTGAAACTCATGCACTTCTTTTCAGGTGAGGCTTCACAGCAGCTCCCTCTGCGGCGGACTGAGGAGACGGGCCTGCAATAGTAGGCGTCTCTAGTGAGCAGTGTTCCCCCAACTTGTGTACTTCACCCTCGGGGTATGCCCCTAAGGGACGTATTTTTTCCCTTTTATTTCAGCACTTGTACTTTATTTACTTTGGGACTGTACTAGATTGTTACTTAGTGTTGGACACTTTTCGTTCACTTGTGGTGCACTTTAGTACGTTTGTCGTTATTTATCTCTATTACATATCTTGTTAGACCGATCCTTTAGCCTTTCCGGGTATCCGGACCCGTGAGCGGCGGTCCCGACATTCGGATCCTTGGTGGGAGCCGAGGGCCCAGGCGTCGAGGTCGTTACAGGGAAAGAAAGAGACAAACATATCTTGTGAGAGATAAAGGCAAAATAGGAATTAGAAAAAGGAAATTGAGAGAGAGAGAGAGAGAGAGAGAGAGAGAGAGGAGAGAGAGAGAGAGAGAGAGAGAGAGGAGAGAGAGAGAGAGAGAGCATTAAATGGTGTTCTAAAAAAATAAGGACAACAAAATAAGTCCCCTAAAAAATAGAGATTGTCTTTTGAAACATTTTTTGATAGGGATTAGAAAATAAATTTGTCTACAGTAAAAAAACTCCTAATTAATTTTTCTATCTTTTTTTAAAGAATTTAAGACTCACATGATTTTGTTGGGTTAAGTCAGACTATCAACGGGTTAGATTCGAAATCGAAATTGAATGTTTTTTTCCACTTCTTATAAGAAGTTTTAGAATCGGAATGAAAATAAAAAATGGTGTTTTCACTTCTATATCTATTTTTTATTTAAGTTAGAAAAATTAAAACAAAAATAAAAACAAAATAGAAACTTCAGATATAATAACATTTATAAATTTACAAATATATTGATTATTAAATTTATAAATATAAATTTAATAATTTACTAGATATCTAACAACAATAAATAAAAAATATATCTTCTACCATATCTTCTTCATCATAAATATTATAAGGAACAAATTAATATAATAAAATCATATAATTATATATAATGGTTGCAATAGATAACTGTAGGAATGAAAATTGTTAGAGAAAAATTATAACTATATATATATTATCTACTAACCATTAATTGGGACAAACGTAAATGACATTTACATATAAGTTGGAGGTGGGGGATAGTGAATTAAAAATTTAAAGCCAAAATGTTGAGACTGAAGAGTTTTTATTGTAAAAATATTAGATAATATGTATTAAAAAATTTATGAGAAATGGAAACTAAAAAATAGATGCAAAATTGATTATTTTCGTTTCAGCATATTATAAAAATTTGAATATTCATTTCTGCTTCTGTAAACCATTTTTTTCTTTAAGTTTGCGCATCTCATAAAAAATATAAAAACAGATCGATTAAACGATTAAACAGAAAACAAAAATCCATTGACGTCTCTAGATTCGATTTTTCTCCCTCACCTGCTACGCCGTCGCTCTTAGTTTGCAGAAATTTTCTCGGGCAACTTTCGACGGTTGCCCGGTCCCGCTGTTGTCCGGTCCTCGCACGCTGGGCAGCTCCCCTTTCGTCGCCATATATATGCGAAGCTCGAGCGGGGGGGTCTCCATCGAGTGGAGTGGAGAAGCACATAGGATTAGTGTTCGATGTCTTTATACGCCCAGTTACATGTGGACACGCAGTGCTCGGGTCTGGATACCGCAAGGGGCCAGTGGGTTTTAAATTTTAATCCCACAACATTATTAGATATATGCTAATTTGATATATGGATTGCAAAATAGTGGATCGTCGCAGCCATCACGCACATAAAGGGGGCTGTTAATTAATTTGGATAAATGAATACGGTTTTATAAGATGTCTTGTTTGTAACTGAGATAATTAATCATATATAGTCTAGCTACTTTGTTTAGTAGCTAGGATATATAGGGAAAAAATCCTGATAAATCTTGTTTTTTTCTCCAGGATAATTTAAGATCTGGTAAATGATTCTAATATTATACTCTTAAAATTTTCTTATCTGACCCTATCCGCGCGCTTTAATTATCCTGTTAGAACAAGCTGGATTACATTGTGATTAAGGATCTAATGATCTTATATATATATATGCTAAGAAAATAAAGACTAGGTGTGTATGCCGAAAGGGGATGGGAAAGAAGATTTCTTGGTTTGGCCATCTATGCATGCAGTCTCTGCTGACCAGAGAAGTACCCGGTGATCGCAAATAGAAAAGAACTGCATGCTCTTTCCACTACAAGAAAAAACGAAAATAGCGACTGACAAGTTCGGTCTCTATTCGGTCTTTGTTCGGTCGCTGTTCGGTCGCTGTATACATCGGCGATCGACTAACCACCGAATTACGACCGAACAAATCGGTCGCTATATATTGGTCGCTAGACAGCGACCGATTGTTATCGGTCACAAAATCTGTCTCTGATAGCTACCGAAATATATCGGTCGCAAGTTTAGTCGCAAATAGAGACCGCCCTTTTTGGTCGCAGGATGGTCGCCCACAGCGACCGATAGTTGGTCGCTATTACGGTCGCAAACAGCAACCGATATTTCTGGTCGCTAAGGCGGTCACTAATGTAGAGATCGACTTACCGACCAAATATGGTCCGTCGCTATCGGTGAAGCGACCAACTTTAGCGACCGATCAGCGTCGAAATTCTATCGGTCGCTATTCGGTCGCTAGTGTGACAATATTTTTTTTTAATAAATTTACATAAACGACAATAAATCACCTGATAAATAACAATACCATAAAATCACAATAAATCAACTACACAAATCACAATCTCCACAAACCTCAAATTCATCACATAAAATATAAACACACAAACTAATCATACATCCATAACAAACCTCAAATTCATCACATAAAATACAAACACACAAACATCATACATCCATAATAAAATGACAACATGCACATAACTAAAATGAAATCACAAATCCTCCACATATGTGTCATCCTGGTCGTCGTCTCGTCTAATATCTCGTGAGGGATGATCCTGCATATTATTTAAAAAAATTAAAATTAAGTACTTAATAAAGAAATCAAATTTTCTTGAAAATTAAAAGCAATATATTTTTCATTTAACTGAAATTGACGAATGATAGTTTTAAACATTTTGCTCAAATCGGTAGTCCAATTTAGACTCCATCAGTTTCTACAAGTCATTCTCACCTTCCCGATCATGTTGGAGTCATTGACAAATTAATCAGACATATATTTTTTTATTTTTGACCCTCTTAAACTCGATTAAGTTGGTTCTTTTTAGGAAATATAAGTTTGAGCATCGAGCTCAAATTTGGAGTCCAATTTGAACTCCGTCAGTTTCTACGTGTTACTTTCACCCCCCATGTCGTGTTTAAACAATCGATAGATTGATTGGACATTTCTTTTCAATTTCGGACTCTCAAACCCAAGTTCATAGATTTGAAACTAAAGTAGTTAAGAAAATGCAAAATTGTTTATCCATGCCATATCGGGAGTCCAATTTGGACTCCGTCAGTTTCTACAAGTCATTCTCACCTTTCCGGTCGTGTTGGAGTCATTGAAAAATTAATCGAATCTATTTTTTATATTTTGACCCCCTTAAACCCGATTAAATTAGTTCTTCTTAAGAAATGTAAATTTGAGCATGAAGTTCAAATTTGGAGTCCAATTTAAACTCTGTCAGTTTCTACGGGTTACTTTCACCTCTCATGTCGTGTTGGAACAATCGATAGATTGATTTGACCTCTATTTTCAATTTCGGACCCTCAAACCTAAGTTCATAGATTTGAAACTAAACTAGTTAAGAAAATACAAAATTGTTTGCCAAAGCCATATCGGGAGTCCAATTTGAACTCCGTCGGTTTCTACAAGTCACTCTCACCTTCCCGATCGTGTTGGAGTCATTAACAAATTAATCGGATCTATTTTTTTATTTTTGACCCTATTAAACCCGATTAAGTTAGTTGTTTTTAAGAAATGTAAATTTGATCATTGAGCTCAAATTTGGAGTTCAATTTGAACTTTGTTACTTCTTACGGGTTACTTTCACCTCCCATGTCGTGTTGGAACAATCGATGGATTGATTAGACTTTTCTTTTCAATTTTGGACCCTCAAACCCAAATTTATAGAGTTAAGAAAGTGATATTTTCCCCTCCTCAATCTAAATTCTTATATTTTGTAAGATGATATTTAGAGTTAACAAATAGAAAATCAATAAAATAAAATACTTGCCGGAGGCTGCTGTGCAGGAGGTGCAGGAGGTGCTCTATTACCAGGAATTCCCAATTCTACGAGCATCTGGGAGACGGTCTGAGAGACGATGGTTGAGATATTCTGAGAGACGGTCTCGTTGACGATCGTCCTAAACATATCCGGAGTCATGGTCGGGCCGGCACTGGAAGAAACACCTGGGGCTGCGGGTGTGGTAAATGGAGAGGTCGCATGTGAGACCGAACTCGAGCATGATCTGATGATATCACCCTGGTCGTGCCCAAGCTATGTCCAAAACCATAGACATGGCCTTTCTTGGGTGCCCCAGATGCTACAACCCAAATGTAAGGATCCAACTCTAGACGCTGATTGTCATCCCCGTACTTCTCATCCATTCCTCTACTATATGACTCCTGCAAAAAACAAAACAAATAAAACAAAATTATTCTACAGTTTAACCACAATAAATGAAAACTATTAGTGTATACACTTACCGCTACCTCCCGAGCTTTCTCACTAATGTAATCATTTGTCCCTTTCTTCTTATGAGTTTCATCAAAAAGTTCTTGAAATTGTGGTGGCCGCTTGAGCTGTACTTCCTATTATTCAAATAAATCACAGTTTATAATTAGATTAAAAAAAATTCACAAATGTAGAAGTATACTTACCAATCTCGCTTTATGCGTTGCAAAGGAGACAGAGCCACTCGTGTGTACATTCGCTTCAGGATGCGCTGCTCTGTTTTGCTTTGCTTTGCTTGAATTTTCATTCCATTTCTCCGCTTCCCAAATGTCACACAGCTCTGTCCAATACTCCTTTCTCATCCTCACAGGCCCATGCTCCTTTCATTCATTCTTATCTGTACTTGCACATGCTCTTTCTGCAGTTTTTCGGACATTGTACATAAGATGTTTGAAATTTGCTCTTGCAGTACTTGTCCATGCAGATCTAGCACGTAACTCATGTGAATGCTCTGTGAATCGATGATTCTTCTACATATTACCAAAAAAAAAATATTATATGTTACATAACAATAAGTGTGTTCAAATAAGAATTGAAAATGACTTAATATGATAAAATAAGATACATACCAAGAACATAGAAAACAATAAATCCTGAACATCCATCGAAAAAATCAGAAAAGCGATGAATGGGGCCTGGAATATGTGCTTGAATTGTCTTTGTAATAAATTGTGATGCTTGGGATGGCTCTATTTTATTCCTGAAATTGAGAATATTAATACCACAATGACGAATAGATAAAAAAAATAATGTATTACATACCCTTCATTTATCCACAATGCCCGCATCGTCTCATTATAACTGCCCTCCCCCTCGTGATGACTCGTCTCGTCATCAGCATGTACTATATGAATTAAATAGTATAAATAAAACAAACTATAAAAAATAGAAATGTAAATGAACATACCTGGCTCAGATGGAGGTGTAGATCTACTCGCCATGTGTGATGGAGATGCAGAGGCTGTCAATCTACCTGCTGCCGGTGGTAAAAGTGCAGAGGTCGTGGGTCCTGTAAAGATAATAATAAGATACCACAAAAACATAAAGAATTATTTTAAACAAAACATACAGTGCATTATACATGACATATTTACCTGCTACAGGAGTATTAAAATAGTGGAAGAAAAATGGGCAGACACGGGAGTATTAAAATTACAGAGTATTAAAATTTTAGGTAAAATTGTATACCATTAATCAAACATTCTCCATTTCATCTTCAGATGTTGGAGATATATCAAATTCAGCATTCACATCTTCATTATCAGATTCATTTTGATCACTAATATATTCCTCCTCATCGGAGTCCCCCAACTGTATTTCAAGTTGTTCTGGATTGACTTCTTCCGCTTCATTCTCTTTAGATAAAGATAGTGCCTCCACAGATTCATCACTAGAAGCAGGCAACTCTACATCATCACCCAAATCTGATTGAAAGAATTCGGCATTCACGTCCAACTCTACTGTTTCAGTCAAATCCAACTCATAATCCGGGAAAAGCCTTGTCTTAACCTTGCAAACTGCCTATCAATCATTTCTTTCTTTATTTCTAGACGATGGATACTTTGTATAATAGACCTGCTGGACTTGTGCGGCCAAAATGAATGGATCATAAGTATTCAATTTGGACTTATGTCTGATATCGACAATCCCATATGTTGTGTCATTTCGAACAGAATTTGGATCAAACCAATGACACTTGAACAGAAATATATGGTTGTCATCTCCGAGATATTGCAATTCTAAGATCTCCTCAATAATACCATAATAATCACATTCATTTTCATTATATGTACTTCCTTTCACACATACCCCGCTATTCATTGTTGACTTATTCTGCCCATATTGTCTAGTGTGAAATCTATACCCATTCACAATAAATGCTGGATATGTACGTGCAACTTTTGATGGGCCATAACTGATCTCTCGAATTCTTTGATCAGTAATAAAACCATTGTTAACCTACATATGGAGAGCACACTAGTCAGAATTAGTCATTAATTGGCCTAACAAGGAGAAAGATTAGTAATAATACTTACACGATATTTCAGCCAAGAAGCCAATGATTTTTCTCGTTCTTTTTCAACCTCCATGTCAGTGAGATATGGACATCTTTGGATTAATTCTGAGTCAAATTGTCTGTATTATGAACATTTGAGCATTATAGATGGAATGAAAAATAACAAGTTATGGACATAAACGTAATGTGAGCAGAGAACTTACGCAACATAAGATTCAACCTCCATACAATTTAAAAGGATGTAAATTTCTGCACAGTGCAATTCTCTATCATTTAGCATCCGACACGAAGAATGTCCATATGCACGTCCAGGATACTTAAATATAGAGAGCCGATCAGAGTGAAAGGAGTCTCCTCCATCATCATTACGTGGTGGCCGAGTACGACGAGTTTGTATCTCAGGTTCAAAGTACATTGAACAGAAATTTGATATTTCTTCTATAATGTACGCCTCCGCAATGGAACCCTCTACTTTTGCCTTGTTGCGAACTTTCATTTTCAATTCATGCATGCACCTACCAGAATGTTCATAGGATAATGAAAAATACATCAAAAGAAATTGAATTATGAGGAGAAAATATATATAAATTACCTCTCAAATGGATACATCCATCTAAATTGTACTTGCCCTCCTACTTTAGCCTCATATGGTAAGTGTATATGCAGGTGCTCCATTAAATCAAAGAATGAGGGTGGAAATATCTTTTCCAATCTACGAACTGCCGTGATCACATTCTGTTCAATAGTTTCCACATCTTCATACCTGAGCTCTGATATACATAAAATTTTAAAAAACTGACTTAACTCAGTCACTGCTCCCCATATCGGCTTCGGCAGCATATCACGAAATACAATAGGTAACAACCTCTGCATGAACACATGACAGTCATGACTTTTCATTCCATATATTTTTCCCTCATTTGTATTCACGCAACGAGCAATGTTGGACACATAACCATCTGGAAATCTCAATTGTTTTAGCCAAAAGCATACTTCTTTAATCTGTGCAGCTCCAAGGGCGTAAATTGCTTTCGGTTTAACTGTTGTACCATTTCTATCAAGAAGTTCCAGTTCTGGACGTTTACAATGTATTTTCAAGTCTAAACGAGCATTCACATTGTCCTTTGTTTTGCCTTTTATGTCCATAATGGTGTTGAACACATTATCAAAGACATTCTTCTCAACATGCATGACGTCGATGTTATGTCGTATAAGAAGAGTTGACCAATAAGGCAATTCCCAGAAGATACTTTTTTTGACCCAGTTGTGATCCTTCCCAAATCCAGGGAGTTGTCTTGTGCTGCTCGACAATTGTGCTATATCTGGTAAGTTCTGTACCCTTACTGCTAAATGTGGATCAGACAACCGTTCAAAATCAGCTTCTTCCAATTCAATTTTGTTCTTTAAGAATGCATCTTTTTGCCTTATAAACGGATGGTCCCTTGGTAGAAATTGTCGATGACAATCAAACCAGCATGACTTGCGTACCATGCTTAAGTACAAATGATTTGGAACTGTCCATACAGTAAAGACATGCTAGTTTTCCATGGGTGCTCCAGCCATATAACATTCCATATGCAGGAAAGTCATTTATTGTCCACATCAATGCAGCCTTCATAGTGAAATTTTGCTTTCTGGATGCATCATAAGTAGTAACCCCATCGGTCCATAACAATTTCAACTCATCAATCAACGGCCTGAGATATATGTCTAGTTTTTTTCTAGGATTTTTTGGACCAGGGATCAATAATGATAGAAATAAATGCTCTCGTTTCATGCACATATTTGGCGGAAGATTGTATGGTGTCACGAAAACTGGCCAGCAAGAGTAGGAAGTCACTGAACCTCCAAATGGATTGAATTCATCAGTACATAAACCCAGTCTTACATTACGCGACTCTTTTGAGAAAGTAGGGTGAGCACGGTTAAAGTGACTCCAAGCTTCGGCATCTGCAAGATGACTGATTACATTATGTTGTCGACGTACTCTTTCCGCATGCCATCTCATATGTTGAGCTATCTTTGGTGACATATACATTCTCTGCAATCTCGGTGCAATAGGAAAATACCGCAATGACATATATGGTATATCTTTTTGCTTTGAATTGTCCCCTTTCTTAGGCTTGAATCTATCATGACCACATATGGAACATGATACCTTACTTTTGTCCTCATTATAATATAGCATGCAATGATTAGGACATGCATCTATTTTCTCACATCCAAGCCCTAAGTCAGTGACCATCTTCTTTGCACGATAAAAATTTTCAGGTAACTTCTCATCTTGTGGCAACATACTTTTGATAATCAGTAACAAACGATCAAAACAAATCTCACTGATGTGAAATTCAGATTTCAAGTTCAATAATTGTGACACCGCAGACAGTCGAGAGTGATTTTGACATCCATTCCACAATGGCTCATCAGCATCTTTGAGTAGCTGATAAAATATTTCATCTCTCTTGTTTGGCGGTTCTTCATCGTGTACATGCTCCTCATGAACATTGAATCCTGGACCAGCAGCATCTATGACCATATCAACATATGAACTTCCACTTCCAACATTGGCAGGCTCGGCAGGCTGGAAGGACCACAATGTTCACCATGACATATCCAGTTTGCATAATCTTTAACAAACCCCTTTCTGTATAAATGACGTTGTACATCCCATGTTGTCAGCCACTTCAAATTCTTACAGACTGCACAACGACATCGGATACGACCCTCACAATCTACAGCTTCAATAGGATTTCTCAAAGCAAACTGAATGAATCTCTCAACTCCATTTTTAAATTCCGTAGACACCACCTGATCAACTACTCTACGGTACATCCATGAACGATCTTCAGACATTTTCCCTGTGCGAATGAAATGTAAACACACAAAACTTTAACATGTTTAATAAAATAAAAAGTCCAACCCTTTCCTCACATCGTCCATCTCTGCCATTTTAAATAGGAAGGAAATATCATTTAGATTTTCACTTTTTAACCCATCTGTGAAGGTTTGATCGCACGATTAATTAGTATATGTGTTGTGTTATTTGCTAAAAATTTCGGCAGCATCTCCCACACCTCTCCGATATACCACAAAATATTTATTGATTAAGAAATTTTCTTAAACACTTACTAATAAGTGGTTAATTAAGAAAATAATCAAAATCAATAAAGGTATATCATCAAAGAGGAGTGAGAAGACGCAACCAAAATTTTTAACAGACAACACAAACACATATAGTAATTAACCACCTAAGTGCGATCAAGCATTCACAGACTGTCCAAACGGGACAATTCAAGACTTTGAGTTAGATATACACGTTCTCATCATTTAAAATGAGAACGTGCACATCAATCCCAAAGTCTTGAACGGATAGGTTGATTGACACGGGCTTAACACGCTCTCCTAAGATGCGTGCAATGTTAGGTTGCACCCACGCATCTCAGCTCACATACAACACCCAACTAATTAATTATTGACAAGATAATAACACATTCTAAAAGCACAAAAATAAGTATTCTAAAAACTCTATACGTATCAACAAGCACATAAAATAAACAAGATTGACTTTATGCTGACGACCATTCAATAATAAAACTAAATAACATATTCAACAACAAAGTTAGAAAGAAAATTTACAAAAGCACCAATAACATGTGAAATTGGCAAAACATGTAGACGATGAAAATATAGATTTTGTTTTAACATTCAACATATTCATAAGAGCAATCAATGGCATGACGTAACATGCATGATGGAGAGCATTATTCATAAGTGCATATCTAACTAAATATTAATGTAGCACCATTGAAATTC
This sequence comes from Colocasia esculenta, assembly GCA_014218235.1. Lineage (NCBI taxonomy): Eukaryota > Viridiplantae > Streptophyta > Magnoliopsida > Alismatales > Araceae > Colocasia > Colocasia esculenta. The sequence goes on along the minus strand of CM024760.1, from coordinate 4,531,353 downwards.
TGCTACTAATTCAATATGATTTATGACTGAATTTGTGAAATATATCCTATAAATATCAAGGCACTTACTAGAAGATCCACCCACACACTAGCACCAACAAGGATGGAGAACACCAGAAGAACCTGTCATCAGAAAAAGAAGTTGAATTCAAAAAATAGTTTTGATTTTCTTTAAGCAGATGTCATAAGCAGGACATGAATAGCACATCAATCACCAATCCAAGATTCACTAGGATGCAGTTCAAGTATTTAATCTAAAAGTATAAACACTTATGCCATTAAGATCTCTTATTTCTGCCTCTTAGAAATTACATATAATTCCCTTGAAATCTATTGCATATGTATATTAGTGAAATTTGCATATTATACTCTACCTTTATATTCTATATAATGTACATGTACAAAGCTCCCAATGACAGCGTGGTCTCGATGCACGTGTTGTACTTTTGGTACTTGAAGGGACGTTAGCAGTGGGCCTCCTAGTGGCCCAACGACGCCGGCAAATGCCAAACACTACATTTTACTTTGATGCATATGGAACAAATACTCATGTGGTGCCCCTGTGGCTTTATCCTATTTATTTTACCAGATTGTCCATGTCAAATTTGTGAAGTTGTTTCCTATGGAGAGCTGCAAATGAAATTTGTGTCAACAATGATGTTCTTCTATCTCTATTTCACCACTTACACACCAGCCTCCTCATATTTGCGGAGCTCATAGTTTACTTATCTCTTCTCCATTTATATATATATTATATAATATGGGATGGTTGTGGAGTTGAGAAATTGCAATATTTCTCTAACAATGTTCTGGGGATCTTCACTTATGTTCACTTAGTTTCAATCATGTAATGCTGATGAGTTTCCATTATGTTTGGTCTACATAGGTTCTGGGGATCAAAAGAGTATGGTAACATAATCATTATTTTAACCTAAGATTTCAAAAAAGAGACTGTCAAAACAATTTTACATAAAAATTAATTAGGTTAAATAATACCTAATCATTTTAACTAAAAATTACTTAGCCTGATATCAAAGTGGAGATGGGAGGAGAGCCACTGGGCCAAGAGGGAGAGATCCGGCGTCGCTGGCCCGCTGGGTTGGATATATAGGGGGACGGGGGGAGTGGGGGGTAGGGGAGGGGCTGTGGTGGAGGGAAGAGGAAGAAAGGCAGGGGCGGGGGTAGGGGGCTGTAGGCCAGGGGCGGGCGATGGAGGGAGGAGGAAGCTGGGTGGGGGTAGGGGGCCGCAGGCCATGGGGCGGGCGATGGAGGGAGGAGGAAGCAGGGCGGGGGTAGGGGGCCGCAGGACAGGAGGCGGGCGATGGAGGGAGGAGGAAGCAGGCAGGGGGCAGGGCCTAAAAGCCATGGGCCAGGGGGAGGGGATAGCGGCAACGATGGGAGGGGGGGGGGGGGAGTGAGAGCTCCACTTACCGAAGATGGGGAGGCGGCAGCGGTGACGGGTACCGACGGCGGCGGCGATGACGTTGACGGTGGCTGCAGGAGGCGACGACGTCGACGGCGACTGCAGGCGGTGGTGACCTCCTTGGCGGCGACGACGACGACGACGGCTACTTGGCGATCTCCTCAGCAACGACGGAGACAGGAGGGAGGGAACGACGGGAGACGGGAGGAAAAGATAGGAGGAAAAGGTTGGTCGGGGGGAATATAGGGCATCAACGACCGATGTTGTGACCGAACTGAAATCGGTCACATAATCAGTCTTTGATATGCGACCGATTATATTGGTCGCTATTCGATCTCTATCAGCGACCGACTAGAGACTGATCTAATCGGTCTCTATATGTGTTTTTTCTTGTAGTGTTCCAACATATTCATGTGCTTGTTTTTTGCAAACCACACTAAGCCTGTGTATAGGCGCTTTTTCCTGTAATGTTCCAACTTGTGCATGTGCTTGTTATTTGCAAACCACACTAAGCCTGCGTAATTAAAAGTGAACCGTGAAGAAAACCAATTAATCCAGCTTGCTTGAAACAAATGCTATACGTTACTCGATGGGTTGGGGGATCAGTGGCGTATCTAAAATGAGTGAAGTCGCCTGATCTCACTAGATTTTTAAAATTTTATTAATGAGGATCTAAAAAGTTTCATTAAATTAATTTGGTTGAAATTTTTTGTAAAAGGAGTGCCTTGGGTCCGCGAGGGATGACGACAAAATAGTCATAAGAAGACAACGTATATAGAAAGTGATTAGAAAATAATTTAGTGACATCAGATAACATATTAAAATATAACGCACTAATCAAAATATATCACAGCCTCATCATTTATGAGATATTTTTAACTTTTTATTTCATTTATTGATGTGGCACATTTTAATAATGATGTTACTTTAATGTATTATCAAATGATATTATAAAAATATTTCTCGTGTTAAAAGAAACACAGCAACAGTGAATCCACGTCGTCCAACTTCTCGTCTCTAAAGGAAACAGACAAAACCAAGTATGAGGTAAGCCTTAAGAAGACTTTGGACGTTTGATCTAGTCAATGTTCCAATGAGGCAAAACGGGGAATCAAAGAAAATAATACTGGCAGCTCGTTCAAGTCCTCCTCCAATCCTTATTTTCCAGGAAGCAACCTGTGTCGGCACTGGAGACCAGCGTGCGCTTACGGCTGCGGGCCGCAGGAATTGACGATGCGAGCCCTCGTATGCTGCAGGCCTCGCAGCACAAACACTATAAATAGGAGCTGCAAGGAATCAGAAGCACGGCAACCCCGCCTTCAAGCAGCTGTCAGTGGCCTGTAGCACCACCCAGACTTCCCCTGCACCTCTTCGTTTCTGGCTTGTTTGCCCTCCGGAAAGTCACAAACAGCTAGCCGGAAAACCTCCTGATCCGAGATGGGTGCCGGCGGCCGCATGTCTGCTGTGGAGGGGGTGCACTCCGAGCGTCTACCCAATACCCACGACTACACGGAGAAGAACCTAGTTCCTGCCCACCGGCGCCGCTTTCCGGCCGAGAAGCCGCCATTCACCCTCGGCGACGTCAAGAGGGCGATACCACCCCACTGCTTCGAACGATCCATCCTCCGTTCCTTCTCTTATGTTGCATGGGACCTCGCCCTCTCCGTCACCCTCTTCTACGTGGCTTTCACCTTCCTTCCCAGCCTCCCTTCCACGGTCCAGTTACTTGCTTGGCCGCTGTACTGGGCCGCGCAGGGCTCCGTGCTGACCGCCGTCTGGATCCTCGGCCATGAATGCGGTCACAACGCCTTCTCTCGGTATGCTCTCCTGGACGACGTCGTCGGCATGGTGCTCCACTCGGCGCTGCTGATACCTTACTTCTCCTGGAAGTACAGCCACCGCCACCACCATTCCAACACCAACAACATCGAGCTCGACGAGGTCTGGGTTCCCAAGACCAAGACAAAGATCTCCTGGATGGCCACGTACATGAACAACCCCGTCGGCCGCCTCATCGGCTGGCTGGTGGCGCTCACCGTCGGATGGCCCCTGTACCTCGCCTTCAACATCGAGAGCCGCCACTACGACAGCTTCGCCAGCCATTACGATCCCAACGGGCCCATCTACAACGATCGGGAGAGGACCCAGGTGCTCATCTCCGACGTGGGTGTGGTCGCCATGGTAGCACTTCTCTGCAAGCTCTCTTTCACCTACACCCTGGGTTGCGTCGTCCGGTTGTACGTCTTGCCATGGATGGTGGCGAACGCCTTCATCGTGGTGACCTCGTTCCTTCAGCACACGCACCCCGACCTGCCGCACTACGACTCGTCGGAGTGGGAGTGGCTGAAGGGAGCGTTGGGGACGGTGGACAGGGATTTCGGTGCGGTGCTCAACGTGGTGCTGCACAACTTCAGCGAGACCCACGTGGTGCACCACCTGTTCTCCAAAATGCCTCACTACCACGCCATGGAGGCGACGGCGGCCATCAAGCCCATGCTGGGCGAGTACTACCAGATGGATAGAACTCCGGTGCTCAAGGCGATGTGGAGGGAGGCAAACGAGTGCATCTTTGTGGAACCTGATGCAGGGTCGAAGAGGAAAGGCATATTTTGGTACAGCAACAAGATTTGAGTGGCGTAGATCGAGATGAGGAGCACCGCGGCTGGCAATAGTTGTTGTTGCCCATTTCATCTCCACCCTCATTTCCTTTCGATTCGTTTGATATATATACATATATAATTGTATTTATTCATTATTACCCGGCTGTGCCCCAAGGGAGATAATTGTGCTTATGGTACATATATTTGAAATATAAATGATATATATACAAACAATGAATCTTTTTCCAATGATGCGGCTTGTATATATCTATCAAATTAACTCGCTTTAGTTTTCGTAGCAGGAGTGTTTCTTTCTTTCTTTTTTTTTACCAGATTTTGCAACCCTTATATGTAGTAGGATGTGACCGCATCAAGTACTGCTAGCGATATACATTTCTCTCTCTCTCCATATATATCAGTGAGTTGTATATATAAAATGCAACAAAAAATTTTAGTGCACTTTTGTATTACACTTCTATTGTAATATGATTAAACAAGAATTTATGTGGCACCACTCATATAGAGAATGATTAAGTGACAATCCAATTGTGAGATGCCACTTGAATTATTGTTTAATCATATTATACTTAAAGTGCAATACAAAAATATACTAAACTTTCCTCAAAATCGAGAAATCTGACCCCGCACATCCAATTGCCGGGCCTCCTCCCCTCCCACATCTCAATCGAGATGTGCACCAAGAAACACCCATATAAAAATTAAAGGATCAAATCACACCGAAAGAGCATCTTGAATGATCAACGACGTCATAACAAGTGCTTGGTCCATGTGAAACTGCATTTGCATGCTTTTGTTTGACAAATTGATCGATGTCTCAAATTAATTATGAGAAGTAATTAAGAGATCGAGGTATTTTCAATTCCATGCATGCATGCAGACGTTAATTGCTGCCGAAGTGAACGCTATCCTGACTGAGTTTGATAGGAGAAGTCACTGCTAGCTCTATCAACAAGCTGATGAAGTTGATATATTTTCATTTAAAGACCACTTAAATACATGAATTAGCTAGGTAGATGATCATTAAGCCAGGATTAATAAGTCGCTAGCTAGGGACGACTGCACCAGTGCCTGCGCAGCGGCAGCTTTTTTTAGACTCGGTAGTCTACTGACTGTGCCTAAGTGCCTTTAATGTCAAAACCAAGAGGATGATGGAACCGTCATAAGAAGGGAGATGGAAGAGGGCACGGGGGCAAAAAAAAAAAAAAAAAACTATATATTGAGCAGCTATGTTTAGAAGACAGATGCATGGGTGTCATATTTTTTGGGGAGAATTATCCATTAATTTCGAAAGGAATTTATTTTAGATCTTTGATTTACATATTTTTCTAAAGAAGATAAATATGTAACTACATAATTTTTTAAAAGAGTTAGAAACTTAAAAATAAATCTCTCAAAAAATAGAGATTGATCGATAATTCTTCCTATATTTTTTGTGACATATATCACTTTTTCACTTATAAAATTTCAACCTCTCGTAAGCTCATTAATACAATTTCATGTGAAATTGATATGTTAGTTAAAGGTTTTGCACCAAAGAGAGGGAAATAGAAACTAATTGGCTAAATATTTTTAATTCGATATATTCAACCCAAGAGAAATATTTATTGTAAGAAAGGACTTGTAATAAGACTGAGTTAGATTTCAAAAAAAAAAAAAAAATCTTAACAGTCCTTGATGAATAGTGTAATTTTATTATTTGATTATCTGGCTGCAGTTGGCTATATAATAGGATTGTTTTATTGTAATCCAACTCAGCCCTGTCACAAAATCCTTCTTACCATGAACATTCTCTCAATGAAAACACTCATATACCACTAATCATGGGTGAACACACCGAGGGAACATACGGGATTCCAAACCCCTTTGTCCAGCCAGCCAGAAGGGGCCTGATCAGCTGGCTGGGTTACATTATAAGGGTGAATTATTCGATGTGGCCATATGGCACAAAAGAATTTGGAAATATATATTGCAGAAGCCGGTCTGCAGGTTACATTATAAGGGACTGCAATGCGATAATCAGAATTGCTAGCAACCAATTTTGGGAAAACATATTCAGCAGAAGCAATGGCTGCAGTACTCAAGGCAATTAAGGCTGCTAATTAACATTGTGAGAATGGAACATGAAAATAGCATTTGGGTAGAAGAGGACAATAAGAGCAAGTTATTACGGCATTGCTGGGTGTGGTGGCTATTCCTAGGCACGTCCTTCGTGCGTAGAGCCCATCATGACCCATCTCAATTCAGCGGACAAACATGGCCCTTCCATAGGACGTCACGTCCTCTCAGGAGCAATTTTAAGGTCCCGAGGATGATCCCTACTTTCAGGTACCCGCGGGACCCAAGAAACGTCTCCAGACGCCTTACAGCCTGTTCGGCCCAGGGCCCTCTTTTCCGAGCAAACGCTGCTCGGCGTGTGTCATGGCCTCTTCGGCACGAGCAACACTTCCGTACATCGGACATCCATCAGCAAGCCTTGTCACCGAGCAACAAGTTCTATTTACCAAACATGGCCCCTGCTCGATACCTCTGACCAGAAGGATTCAAACAACCCTCCGTCTCCTTGCGACGGTTACAACGGCTACATCATGCATGCTCCACGATCAAATGGTGCGTTAACTGCAAGGCCCCTCAACGGACGCCTCCCCGCCAATGGCGCTAACAGGCGCGCCCTTTTCGACGCTGATCAGGAATGTTCTGTCCCTCTCCCTCAGCACTTCTGCTTATAAAAGGCTCCAGTAAGCCTCCATGCAGGAGGAAGTGATCTAACACACGCCGCTCTCACACAACACTGAACCCTTCTTCTCCAAGCCTCATTTGCAGTCTACTGACTAAGGCATCGGAGGGTTCCCCCCTGATTCTATTCTGATTTTGCAGGCATTCGTCCGCTACCGACGATCATCTTCCCTGTCTCTAAAGGTAGGCCCGTTTGATTCCAACCCAAACAGAGAAATACCTCCACACTGGGAAACTTTGGAGAGATCAAATTCATCATTGAAGATGGTAGCCATAGAGAAGGGCTGAAAAGTTGAAAACAATATTGTACACTTTCTCACGTTAACTGAGAGATAATAAAGCAGCAGATGGGCTAGCAATAGAAGTTAGATTAGCAAAGTTTAATATGCAATGGTCAGTGGCCATCTTGGAGTATCTGGAGAGGATCTACAATAAGGATAAGATGTGGGAACCACCATAACATGTAGCTAGCACTGCCTTCTGTGGGCTCAGGGTGCTGATCTTCTTTTGATGATCATAGATTATACCCTGCTTTGGTTTTCTTTTTGTTGGGTAACTGGGGATGTCTTACTTATCTTGTTTGATGCTGAATTAAGTTTTCAAAAATTATCTTATCAAAAAAATTTAAAGAAGAAGCTTGACCTGCTGCTACATGCATGAGACTCTAATGGACTTCATTTATGTCGGGAAAAATCCAAAACATATGAAATGATATATATATGTATCTGTTAATGGTTATCGCTTTGATTCGTTTTTACATGAATCTAGCTTCCTGTTGCAATGTTCTCTGGAACCTTAGATGGACTATATATATATATATATATATATATGAATTCCAAGTAGCTCTCCTCTGGCCTCTTTAGTAATGAGTTGGGTTAAAATTAACTTTAACCCAGAGTTAAAGTTAGTCCACTTTTAACTCACTTTTACTTTGTTTGCAACTGAGTTAACTCATTTGACTATAGTGAGTTAATTATTTTTTTCAAATATATTTTGGTAAGAAAAAATGAGTTAACCTACATTAGGAAAAGAAAAAGTAGCAATTAATATTGTGTACGTACCGTGAGGATAAAAAGATAGTTAACTCAATGGATTAACTCCAACCCACCTTCAGAGGTGGGTTGGAAAATTGTGAGTTAACTCACATTTGACCCACCTTTAATCTAACCCACTTGAACTAACTTTGTAACATTTTCAAACTATTTTTTGAGTTAGTTTTGAGTTAACTCTGAATTAAATTTAATCTAACCCATTACCAAAGAGGCTAAATGGTTGAAATTAAACAGAAAAACTCAAAGGTGATTGGAACGGAGTGGGTGGAGCACAGTTGTCTTGGACCAGTCTCAATCTACTTTGGACTGAAGAAAGAAAACCAAAAGACAGAGTTCTACCTCCCCAAATTGGGATACGATCACCAATTTGGATCGGACTTACTGAGGTAGAATCCATGCATGGGACCATACATGCATGGCACCATAACAGAGTCTTTTTTTTTTTTGACAGTGAAAGTGGGATTCTTCATTCACATAAGAAACATGTACAATCGGTGTACAAACCAACGTGTGGGGTCAACAGAGGCCCATGCCAAGCTCCATACCAAGAGCTAACAAATAGGACAATCAAAACATGGCAAAAGTCATGGCAGATAGATGGACCAAAGGTCCTTACACAGTAAACCCTAAATACACAGAGATAACTTTCATCGCACAGAGCGTCGTGAGCAGGTAAAGGTCTTCGTCGACGGCTTCTTTAATTAAGGAGTGGATTTACACTGAGGAGTGGGTGGAGCGTCGTGAGCAGATAAAGGTCTTCCGTCGCACAAAACGTCTTGATCTCCATCTATTTGCTCAAAGACTCTGTTGGTAACTCCTCACAACCTCCCGTCGAACTCTTCCCCGGTATAAGGATACGAGGATGCGATTTACATTGAGGAGTGGTTTAGTACATATGGTTAGCTCCTATGTACATCCAGATGATGTGGCGAGTTCAAAGCAGAGTTTATAAGGAATTTATGAGGACAGTGTACTAAACTAAATTAAAAAAAAAGAAGTAAAAAATCAGATGATCATTTTTTTTTTGGATTCCGGGAGTGGATTAATTTTCTACCTCACCTGCTACTGCTCGTCGATCTTAATCCGCGGAAATTTTCTCGAGGAACTTTCGACGGTTCCACGGTACCGCGGTTGTCCGGTCGTCGCACGTGCTGGGCATGCAGCTCCTCTTTCGTCGCCATATGCGAATTGCTCGAGCCTCTCTATCGAGTGGACTGGAGACGAGGAATTAGTCTTGTTCTCTTTGTACGGCCATTTACATGTGGACATGCAGTACTCCAGTCAGCTAGATACCGCAGGGGGCCTGTGGGTTTTAATCTCACAACATTATTAGATAATATATGCTAATTTGATATGGATTGCAAAATAGTGGAGCAGCCATCTACGTTGGAGAATATTTGTTGTCAGTTTAAATTAGTACCAAAATTTATATGGATTATTTGTTAAATAATTTTATTAGCTAAAAATTATGTCAAATTCTTCTGTCTCAGTCTTCTTTAATTAATAAAATTATTTGATAAAAAATCTATATAAAAGGGCTCTTCATTTGAGAAATGACTAAAGTTTTATAAGATCTTGTTTTTAGTCGAGATAAATAATCATGGTCTACTTCGGTTAGATGTCCGATAGAAAAACCATGAAAAATTAATCTTGTTTTGCCCTCCTGGATAAAGATATGGTATACCACTTTATCCTGTTAGAACAAGCTAGCTGCATTGCACTGTGATTTAAGGATCTAATGATCTTAATTAGATATGCTAAGACTACGCATGTCGAAAGGGGATGTGATCGTGAATCATTGTTGTCCCCAAGTGCCAATATATTAGATGACTAGCGCCTGCTGCCCGTGCATGCAATTCCCTTTTTTTTCTCTTTTATTTTTAAAAATCGCAAATGCAAAATTTATTAAAAACAGGAAAAGAAAACAAGGGGAATAACCACAAACAAATCTAGTGAGCAGAGGCCAAATGAAGGGAATATAATATATGTAATATATTATATTACATATAATATATAATATCACTTCTTCTTTTTTTCTCTCTCTCCCTCTCTCTCTCTATATATATATATAATATAACTCCGTTATAATTGGTTTCAAGCACAGGTGAGATAGGAAGATGATTTATGTAGGTTGACAATTATTAGCCAAAAATAATGTCAAATCTTTAGGTGAATATATTGTTCTATGAATAAAATTGGGCAAAAATAATTCATACAGACAATCCTAAATAATGGGATGACACTATAATAATGGTGACGATGATGGTGAGATATATACACACATATAAGGAAGATTTCTTGGTCCACTTATTCCATCCATGCAGCGTTTGTTGACCCGAGAAAACCCAGTTCGATCCCAAATATATAGGAAAGAACCGCATGCTCTTTCCAACATACTTGTGCTTGTTTCTTGCAAACCGTACGTGAAGACAACGTGCTCGCAATCCGGTCAGTGGCTTGGGTTGTTGGAGTCGATGGATGTAGACAAAACGGTCATAAGAAGATAGCGTAGATTTCAACTTTCTGAGACTGGGGACACACCGGAGCATGGTTCTCGTCAAAGGGGAGGCAAGAGACAAAAAACATATCAGAATTAAGCAACTGGCCGATGGATTTGGTAATTGAGAAGACTGCGAAATTAAGGTTGTTCTAATCAACGTTCCAATGAGGCAACGCAGGATTCAAGCAACGTGTGCCACTGGAGAGCAAGCGCTTAGGCCCGCCGGCCGCATGAATTGACGAAGCACTTGTACTCTATATATCGCAGACCTCACAGCACAAACCTATAAATAGGGGCTGCAAGAGATCAGAAGCTGTGCAACCCAGCCTTCGACCAGTCTCCTGTAGCACCACAGCCTTCCCCTGTTCCACCTCCTTTCTGGCTGGTTAATTTGCCCTTCGATAAGTCACAGAGCCGGAGAACATCCTCCGAGATGGGTGCCGGCGGACGTATGAGAGTCGATGGGGAGCGTTCTGAGAGACCCTACACCCACGACTACAGGGAGAAGAACCTAGTTCCTGCCCACCGGCGCCGCTTTCCGGCCGAGAAGCCGACATTCACCCTCGGCGACGTCAAGAGGGCGATACCACCCCACTGCTTCGAACGATCCATCCTCCGTTCCTTCTCTTATGTTGCATGGGACCTCGCCCTCTCCGCCACCCTCTTCTACGTGGCTTTCACCTTCCTTCCCAGCCTCCCTTCCACGGTCCAGTTCCTTGCTTGGCCGCTGTACTGGGCCGCGCAGGGCTCCGTGCTGACCGCCATCTGGATCCTCGGCCATGAATGCGGTCACAACGCCTTCTCTCGGTATGCTCTCCTGGACGACATCGTCGGCATGGTGCTCCACTCGGCGCTGCTGATACCTTACTTCTCCTGGAAGTACAGCCACCGCCACCACCATTCCAACACCAACAACATCGAGCTCGATGAGGTCTGGGTTCCCAAGACCAAGACCAAGCTCTCCTGGATGGCCGCGTACATGAACAACCCCGTCGGCCGCCTCATCGGCTGGCTGGTGGCGCTCACCGTCGGATGGCCCCTGTACCTCGCCTTCAACATCGAGAGCCGCCACTACGACCGCTTCGCCAGCCATTACGATCCCAACGGGCCCATCTACAACGACCGAGAGAGGACCCAGGTGCTCATCTCCGACGTGGGTGTGGTCGCCATAGTAGCACTTCTCTGCAAGCTCTCTTTCACCTACACTCTGGGTTGCGTCGTCCGGTTGTACGTCTTGCCGTGGATGGTGGCCAACGCCTTCATCGTGGTGACCTCGTTCCTTCAGCACACGCACCCCGATCTGCCGCACTACGACTCGTCGGAGTGGGAGTGGCTGAAGGGAGCGTTGGGGACGGTGGACAGGGATTTCGGTGCGGTGCTCAACGTGGTGCTGCACAACTTCAGCGAGACCCACGTGGTGCACCACCTGTTCTCCAAAATGCCTCACTACCACGCCATGGAGGCGACGGCGGCCATCAAGCCCATGCTGGGCGAGTACTACCAGATGGATAGAACTCCGGTGCTCAAGGCGATGTGGAGGGAGGCAAACGAGTGCATCTTTGTGGAACCTGATGCAGGGTCGAAGAGGAAGGCATATTTTGGTACAGCAACAAGATTTGAGTGGCGTAGATCGAGATGAGGAGCACCGCTGGCAATAGTTGTTGTTGCCCATTTCATCTCCACCCTCATTTCCTTTCGATTCGTTGGACATATATACATATATAATTGTATTTATTCATTATTACCCGGCATGTGTCCCAAGGGAGATAATTGTGCTTATGATACATATATTTGAATCATTTTCCAATGATGCGGCTTGTATATATCTATCAAATTAACTCGCTTTAGTTTTCGTAGTAGGAGTGTTTCTTTCTTTCTTTTTTTTTACCAGATTTTGCAACCCTTTATATGTTAATCCACGGATTGGTACAAGGTATAAGTATTAGACTACTTATATGGGTAGTTTAACCAGAGTCCCCTAACCCAAAAAGTAGTCTACTCCATTTTATCATATATTTCTATCTTACTCTATTAACAAAAGATAGAGTAATCCACTTTTTTTTAGTCAACTAAATTTTTTAATGTAATTTATTTTTTTTAAATAAAAGATAATCTTAAAAGATATATAATAAAATAATATTTAAATTTAATGATAAGTTTTTAAAAAAATTAAAAAAAAGTTACCAACCCTATCCCACCTTTTGAGGTGGGGTAGAGTTACCCTGAAGTATCCCTCAAGTTACCCTTATAAGCCCTCCCCAAAGTTTGGGTGGAGTTTACCCCTAAGTAAACCGGTTTATTTAGCCTCACTTTGGTAAAGGGTTAACTCATAGTTAACTCAAAATGAACTTTGGCAACCAAAAAAAGTTAACTCGGTTCTCTCCCCCCCCCCCCCCCCCCCCCCGCCGTATATATCACTGAGTTGTAAATATAAAATGGAAAAGTCTCACAATGGAGGAGGTGTGCCGGGTGGAGGAGGGATTAATTGCTTAACCCCTCCCACGCTCATGTGGCACATCTCGATTGTGACGTGTTTGTACACACCTCAATCGGGATGTGCACCAAGAAACACTCTATATAAAAAAAGATCAAATCACATGGAAAGAGCATCTTTAAATTATCAACGACGTCATAACAAGTGTTTGGTCCGTGTGAAACTGCTTTTGCATGTTTTTGTTTGACAAATTGATCGATGTCTCAAATTAATTATGAGATGTAATTAAGAGAGATGCTATTTTCAATTCCATGCATGCAGAGCAGACGTTAATTGCTGCCAAAGTGAAATCCTGACTGAGTTTGATAGGAGAAGTCACCGCTAGCTCTATCAACAAGCTGATGAAGTTGATATGCTTTCATTTATAGATCACTTAAATACATGAATTAGCTAGGTAGATGATCATTAAACCAGGAATAAGTAGCAAGGTAGGGACGACTGCACCATCTACCTTGGAGAAATATTTGTTGTCAGTTTAAATTAGTACCAAAATTATATGGATTATTTGTTAAATAATTTTATTAGCTAAAAATTATGTCAAATTCTTCTGTCTCTGTCTTCTTTAATTAATAAAATCATTTGATAAAAAATCTATATAAAAGGGCTCTTCGATCATTTGATAAATGACTAAAGTTTTATAAGATCTTGTTTTTAGCCGAGATAAATAATCATGGTCTACTTTGGATAGATGTCCGATAGAAAAACCATGAAAAATTAATCCTGTTTTGCTCTCCTGGATAAAGATATGGTATACCACTTTATCCTGTTAGAACAAGCTAGCTGCATTGTACTGTGGTTTAAGGATCTAATGATCTTAGATATGCTAAGACTACGCATGTCGAAAGGGGATGTGATCGTGAATCATTGTTGTCTCCAAGTGCCAATATATATTGATACTGGTCGTCGTCAGCCGATAAATTGGGTCGACGAGATCAAGGATCGGCCATACCGACGAGTCGACAGTTAAATTGCCGGAAGTTGTCGGCGCAGGTTAGTCCATCACTGCCGAGAACTAATTCAAATTAAGCACTAAGTCTGGGCGTCCCCAGCCGGCGCCAGGTCACACTTACCCTATGTACAGACGAGCCCCGTAAATCACGAACCCCAGCTGGCCCTTACCCGCTTTAGGCAAGCGGCTGTCAAGGCAGGACTCTCCATGTCCAGCTGGCGAGGGTTTCCTGATTAGCGCCCTTGCCTCACGGAGGCTCGTCCACCCCCTTCCTTTTCTGTCCAAAGGACCAGGCCCTTATAAAAGGGACAGAGACCCACAAGGAAAAGGTACGCTATTCATAGCACAAAACTCTTTCAATTCTCTTCTCTTGAGAACCTTCACTGACTTGATCGTCGGAGTGTGTGACCGCCGAGGAGTCTCGGTGGTTCCTTTCAGGTCGGCTTCTCTTCTCCGACGACAGCGCGACGCGACTAATCCCTCGGGGCCCACCCAGCTCGGCTCCGGCCGACGACACTTGCTGATTTTTTCCAGCAACATATATATAGATGACTAGCGCCTGCTGCCCGTGCATGCAATTCCTTTTTTTTCTCTTTTTTTTTAATCGCAAATGCAAAATTTATTAAAAATAGGAAAATGAAACAAGGGGAATAACCACAAACAAATCTAGTGAGCAGAGGCCAAATGAAGGGAATATAATATATGTAATATATTATATAACATATAATATAATATATATCACTTCTTTTTCTCTCTCTCTCTCCCTCTCTCTCTATATATAATAAAATATAATATAATATAACTCCGTTATAGTTGGTTTCAAGCACAGGTGAGATAGGAGGATGATTTATGTAGGTTGACAATTATTAGCCAAAAATAATGTCAAATTTTTAGGTGAATATATTGTTCTGTGAATAAAATTGGGCAAAAATAATTCATACAGACAATCCTAAATAATGGGATAACACTATAATAATGATGACGATGATGGTGAAATATATACACACATATAAAGGAAGATTTCTTGGTCCACTTATTCCATCCATGCAGCGTTTGTTGACCCGAGAAAACCCAGTTCGATCCCAAATAGGAAAGAACCGCATGCTCTTTCCAACATACTTGTGCTTGTTTCTTGCAAACCGTACGTGAAGACAACGTACGTGCTCCCAATCCGGCCAGTGGCTTGGGATGTTGGAGGGGGGGATGGATGTAGACAAAACGGTCATAAGAAGATAGCGTAGATTTCAACTTTCTGAGGCTGGGGACACACCGGAGCATGGTTCTCGTCAAAGGGGAGGAAAGAGACAAAAAACAGATCAGAATTAAGCAACTGGCCGATGGATTTGGTAATTGAGAAGACTGCGAAATTAAGGATGTTCTAATCAAAGTTCCAATGACGCAACGCAGCATTCAAAGAAAGTCTCCAAT
Organism: Colocasia esculenta; assembly: GCA_014218235.1. Classification (NCBI taxonomy): domain Eukaryota; kingdom Viridiplantae; phylum Streptophyta; class Magnoliopsida; order Alismatales; family Araceae; genus Colocasia; species Colocasia esculenta. Next base: position 4,516,154 of record CM024760.1, on the reverse strand, counting down.
ATTTATTTACAGGGAAGCAACGTGTGCCACTGGTGAACAAGTGCTTAGGCCAGCCGGCCGCATGAATTGACGAAGCACTTGTACGGCCTCACAGCACAACCCAATAAATAGGAGCTGCAAGAGATCAGAAGCTGTGCAACCCAGCCTTCGACCAGTCTCCGGTAGCACCACAGCCTTCCCCTGTTCCGGCCGCCTCCTTTCTGGCTGGTTTGCCCTCTGATAAGTCACAGAGCCGGAGAACATCCTCCGAGATGGGTGCCGGCGGACGTATGACAGTCGATGGGGAGCGTTCTGAGCGACCCTACACCACGACTACACGGAGAAGAACCTAGTTCCTGCCCACCGGCGCCGCTTTCCGGCCGAGAAACCGCCATTCACCCTCGGCGACGTGAAGAAGGCGATACCACCCCACTGCTTCGAACGATCCATCCTCCGTTCCTTCTCTTATGTTGCATGGGACCTCGCCCTCTCCGCCACCCTCTTCTACGTGGCTTTCACCTTCCTTCCCAGCCTCCCTTCCACGGTCCAGTTCCTTGCTTGGCCGCTGTACTGGGCCGCGCAGGGCTCCGTGCTGACCGCCATCTGGATCCTCGGCCATGAATGCGGTCACAACGCCTTCTCTCGGTATGCTCTCCTGGACGACGTCGTCGGCATGGTGCTCCACTCGGCGCTGCTGATACCTTACTTCTCCTGGAAGTACAGCCACCGCCACCACCATTCCAACACCAACAACATCGAGCTTGACGAGGTCTGGGTTCCCAAGACCAAGACCAAACTGTCCTGGATGGCCGCGTACATGAACAACCCCGTCGGCCGCCTCATCGGCTGGCTGGTGGCGCTCACCGTCGGATGGCCCCTGTACCTCGCCTTCAACATCGAGAGCCGCCACTACGACCGCTTCGCCAGCCATTACGATCCCAACGGGCCATCTACAACGACCGAGAGAGGACCCAGGTGCTCATCTCCGACGTGGGTGTGGTCGCCATAGTAGCACTTCTCTGCAAGCTCTCTTTCACCTACACTCTGGGTTGCGTCGTCCGGTTGTACGTCTTGCCGTGGATGGTGGCCAACGCCTTCATCGTGGTGACCTCGTTCCTTCAGCACACGCACCCCGACCTGCCGCACTACGACTCGTCGGAGTGGGAGTGGCTGAAGGGAGCGTTGGGGACGGTGGACAGGGATTTCGGTGCGGTGCTCAACGTGGTGCTGCACAACTTCAGCGAGACCCACGTGGTGCACCACCTGTTCTCCAAAATGCCTCACTACCACGCCATGGAGGCGACGGCGGCCATCAAGCCCATGCTGGGCGAGTACTACCAGATGGATAGAACTCCTGTGCTGAAGGCGATGTGGAGGGAGGCAAACGAGTGCATCTTTGTGGAACCTGATGCAGGGTCGAAGAGGAAAGGCATATTTTGGTACACCAACAAAATTTGAGTGGCGTAGATCGAGATAAGGATCGAGCACTGCGCTAGTGCCCGTTTCATCTCCACCTTCATTTTCTTTCGATTCGTTTGATATATATACACATATTAATTGTATTTTTTTGTTGTTACTCGGCCGTGCCCCAAGGGAGATAATTGTGCTTTTGGTACATATATTTGAAAAATAAATGATATACAAAAAGGGATCATTTTCCAATGATGCGGCTTGTATATTTCCATCAAAATAACTCGCTTTAGTTTTCGTAGCAGGAGTATTTCTCTGTCACTTTCAGATCATGTAGCTTCCCCAACTCCTGCCAATTGTAGACTCAATACCCGTCACAGTCTCGAAATAAGTGTGATTCTGCATCTACTTACCTTAACATCTGCAAATAAATGTGATTCTGCATTAGATGGCCTTTTCTATCTTGCGAGATCAGCAATTGCCAGATAGGCTGAGATCTCAAATATATATATATATATATATATATATATATATATATATATATTATATATATATATATATATATATATATATATATATATATATAAGGACTTCTTTTTACAAAATTATATCCCGGATCGATGTTTGATTACACATCCGCAAGCTCAAGTACTTGATATGTTTTCTTTAAAGACCACCTGCGTATATGTAAGTGAATCACTAATTAACCCAGGGGAAAGCATGAGCCTAATCATATCTCAAAGTCGAGAAGATGATAAAACGGCCATAAGAAGCGACGAGAGAGGGTTCGTTGGCAAGAAATCTTATGAGTTGGATCACTACGATCTTATTAAGTCCCACCTTGCGAAAAGAGGGCGGGAGGCTACGGTCCTACGGAGAGGTAGAGCTGACAATGTAATAATGAAAAATATATATATTTATATGTGGATGAAAAATTACATACATATTTATATGGAATCTAAGACATAAGGGTATAGAATTTAATATGCAGATTTAGGAGGTATATAGTAATTTTCTCATATATATAACACTGTCTTTTAGGACAATAAACTAAGAGTGGACGAATACGAGTGTAGCTAAGTTTTAATTTCGTTTTTCGTAGGTAAAAAATGAGAATTATAACATTCTACCTGACGTACGATCTCTTGCAGGGGCCGTTTTAACATAATAATCGATGCATATCTAAATATGCGGCCATGAATTATTACATGCTGCTCGCCGCCAGCCTCTACGCCGGCCCGATTAATGCTCGTTAACTTGAAGATGGAGATATTTAATATATTTCTCATCTCAATTTTTTAATATTAAAAATTTGAATTGACGGATTATCAAAAAATGTGTATTAAATATTTTTCTCTGAAAAAGTGAGATCGGAGAATATATTAAAATACCCCGAAGTCCCAACTTAATGCACACATGGTGCGTAGTTAAGTATTACTTTGTCATGGTCTTACGATTTTTTAAATTTTATCCTCACATAGCAATAATTGCAAACACATGTAGTTTTCACAAAAGAGCAGCAATGATTTAAGTTGATTGAGTCGTAAGGGATGTGCAAGTGTGTTTTCTTGTCTGTTCTCTTTCTCGCCGCTTCGGTATCAGGGTCTTCTTAAGGATCGAAAAATGGAGCAATATATGTAGCTGTCAGCTAAAAGAGTCCTTAAAATTTTAATTTGGTGCATATGGATTAAGCGGATCTATTAGTAAATTAAATACTGTAGCTATGTGCCTCCATCAATCACATGGACTGAGAAATGTGGTAGTACACAGAGGGAATCATTTTATAAAGGAAATATTACATGTATTTACTGTGCTGTTACATATGGGGCCGAGACTAGGGTTTGGCCCATAATTTTTTTGCTTCTACTCCTAGCCCATTTTAAGGTTCGAACTCTAACAAAAATCACCGTTGAGCAATAAGAGTTAAGAGGTGTGTGTCAAGTGTCACAAGCGGCCCTAGTGAGAGACCGCCGGCCCAGTAAGGGCCCATTATATAACTTAGGCCTGAAGAGAAATATACTTTCGTTCTGGAACAGCCTAAGTCTCGGCTTTATTTAGAAGCTGAGTCCCCCCACTTTTATTTCATTATATTTGGTAGCTGCTATATATGTCCAAAACAAATTAAATGGGTAAAAGACAAATGCATCAAACTTATCTTCTCAATTTCCATATCTAGATACGAGCACCATGGATGGTTTGTAGTATTGGCTTCAAAGGATGTCATAAACGTTGTTGGGAAGGGTATATTTAATATCTAAATTTTGAGAAAGGATAACTTCGGACATGCACAAAACATTACAAAAAAATGTATTTCAAAAAATTATTTTTCTCACATTCCATTCATTTGATAACTAATACTATTTTTTTTACTCCACAAGAAAACTACTCCATCTCAAGATCTACAAGTCACATCACAACACCTAAAAAGATTATTTCAGAAAACGATCTTCAACAAAGTCCTTTGGAACAAGAAATTGCTGCACAATCGTCATAACACAAGAAAAAAAAGATCAAGATTGAGGTTGAAGATGATTGAAAGATGGGAGACTATGTTTTAATATGTTTTATGAAATTTAATTAGACAATCTGTATTTTACTTTATTTAAAAAAATTTCAAACTCATGCGTCAAACTGTGTGTTTTTATATGTTCTTCAACTTAAGATAGATAGAATATTATATATTTTTATTTGTTATTTTTTATGTCAATACTCTATTATTATCAATAATGATCGTACCAAATATAATTATATAACTTATAAATTTACTTCAACTTAATACCTGTTTTTTTTTTTTTTAAACCGCCGCGCGGGCGTAAAGCTAGTTTAAGATCTAAATTTTGAGAAAGGATGACTGCGGAGATACACACACTTTGAGAATCTAGATTAAAAATATCTCCTCATATTCTCAGCATTGCCGTATAGAACTAGGGCCGCAAAAGACCATATTTTATCACTTGTCTTCCTGTCGTCATCCATCATTTGTTATATATATATATATATATTATATATATATATATATATATAATATATATATATATATATATATATATATATATGAGTGCGTCAAGAGGGAAATGTATAGTTCGATGACATTAATTAACTTGCACTTCATACCTTTGGCATTCTCCTGTATGTCCTACGAAGAAGGGATTGTGTTTTCAATCATTATAACCCATTCAACTTAATATTCTTCAATCTTGATAACAGACATAACTTATTATAAGCACAAAATAATAGCATAAAAATAAGAAGATTATTGCAGAACTTTAAAATTATATATATATATATATAGGAAAATACTGGGGTGCGGCGGTGAGGCCCCGCCTCACCCCAGCGCAGCCGCTGGATGGTGATCCAGCAGCTGCAAAAAAAAAAAAAAAACAAAACAAAACAAAAAAAAATTTTGGGCGGGAGTGCTGCCGCTGGATGGTGATCCAGCGGCAGGGGCTGGGGTACGGCGGGGCCGCACCGTCGTACCCCAGCATCTATATATATATATAATATATATATATATATATTCATCCATTCTCAGAACATGACACCTAATAACTTTAATGTAATTAGAGTTAATCTATACTAATACATAATTTCTCAGTCTTAGTACTGTGGCAGCACCAGGACAATCCTCATCCAACTGTCATAACATTTTCCTCACAAAAAAATAAATATTTCTATTTTCCAAACAATGCAATTCTTAAAAAAATTTAAAAACTATAAAATTTTGGAACGCTGAATACCCACAAGGCATGGTACTTGTTTCTATCTTACCAAACAAAGTAGTTCTTAAAAATTGTTTAAAATTTTTAAAAATTTTGAAAATGCCGAATCCTCAACCAGCTGCCATAAAATTTTCCTCACAAAAAAAGAACTATTTCTATCTTCGAAACATTACAGTTCTTAAAAAACTTCAAAAATTAAAAAAAAAATTAGAAATGCCGAATACTATAAAAAATATACCTGTTTCTATCTTGCCAAACATGGCGGTTCTTAAAATTTTTTAAATACTTTAAAATTTTTGTAAACGTCGAATACTATAAAAAATTTACTTGTCAAAACATGGCAGGTTACCATGGCATATGCCATCTTATAACAGTTGTTTGACAAATCTTAACTTACATATTCACACCATACATACCTTATTTTGATAAACGTGTTCTTTTAATTCAGCATTCTTCTCGCTCACTGTAGCGTCACAGATATATATAAGCTGTCAACAATGCATCCAGAGTGGGGTTGGAAAGCGAAAGATAAGGTAAATATGTGTTACCTCAAGTTTGTATACATATATTCACTATCATATTCACACCATGAATATATAGAGGCTGTCGGCTCTCTCTCTCTCTCTGTTTTCATATCAATGTCTGTATGTATTTATTCACTATCATATTCACACCATGCATATTCACTATCATTTATTTAAATTTAATATGAACCAATCTTTCATGTGGACTTTTTTTAATGAAGTTATTTACTTTAACACTATATATGTTTTTTATGTATCTTATGACGTTCTTAGATAAGTTGTTCTATTTTAATTGTTTACATTATTTCTAAAATATATATAAATAAAATATTACTAAAACATTTTAAAAATATTATTATATATTTTAAAATATTTAAATATATATTAAATATTTAAATTTAAAAACTTTCATCGCACGGGCATAGAACTAGTATTGATAATATGCGACTAATTCCATGCCCCTTTAGGCGGACAAGTGGGCCGAGTCTGGGCCGGCCCAATAGTTCTGGTCCACCTCCACCTTGACAGCAAAATCCATCATTGAAATGACCGGTAGTTGGATGGTGTGTTTTGTTTGTTCATCATGTTTGATATTGTTCATATAAAACCTAATTAATGAGTCCACGAACGTTGTTGAGCTATGATGATTACCTGTCTGCCATTGGCCACCCACCAATCAGTCCCCACATGAGGCAATAGAAGGATACGGACCGACCGTAATGTCAGGTTCTATCTTCCTGCCAGACGTTTAAATTTCTGGTTGGAAACTACTGACCATACTTACCTATTTTATAACCTTCTATGAGTCCCATGGAAATCTAACCCTACAGAGAAATCTGAATGTTGGGCTTCTCTAGTTTCTTGATGATTTCTTTTCAAGAGAAACGCCACTCGACTTTAATGCACATTAAAGTTCTTAACTCCTTAACCACTCCTTAAGAAGCTCTTCTTAAAGTCACCTCCAATACAAACTTGTGCCACTCCTTGAGATACTTCCCCTCCTCTTCTCTCTCTTCCATACATTACTCTTCAGCAACTCGTTAAAGAGTAAATAAATCGGCACTCAGAGATGGGCGATGTTGCTTACTGCCTACAATCATAAGGCATCGCTTCTGACCCCAAAAATCTAACTTTTGGCCCTCCAAAATTATGATTTTGGTCGACATTCTTCGTGTTTGCAAAGTTTTCGAGCAGGAAAATGTCTCCCTCGATTACGTGAATCACTTGTGAAGTCACAACTGAGAGTCGGAATGTCATGACGGTCGAAAATTGTGGTCATCCCTGTGCGGAAACTCCGCCCGAGGTCACAAATATCGATACAAGACCGTCGACGATATATTCACCCCCTATGGACTGTTCTCACCCCCTCAATCAAAAGAAAAGATATAACTTTCCGCTCAATCATAGGAATCGCTTGTATGACCACAATTCGGAATCGACGTTCTAAGACGGTCGTTGTGAGGTTCGTTTCATGAAATTCTATTTCGTGACCAAATTCTACCCCGGAGCATGTACTTAAGTACATGATTCGATCGATCCGTCAGTAAAATGTAAATATTTCTATGCCCGGCGATCTGAACCACTTGTGATGCCCCAATTTAGAATCGACACTTTGAGATAGTCAGCACTGGGTAGGACTAACAAATTTCTACCCCGATGCCCAAATTCGACTCTGGGAGCATGATTGCCGGGGGAGGATCAAATCGAATTTGACACACATCGATCAAACGGGCATAACTTTTTACTCGGTGATCGGAATCGTTTATACCAATTCAGAATCAGCACACCGAGACGGTCGACGCTGCTTATTGCCTACGACCATAAAGCATCGTTTTCGACTCCAAAAATCCATCCTTTTCGCCTCCAAAATTACGATTCTGGTCAACGTTCTACGTGTTTCCAAGGTTTTCGAGCAGGAAAACGTCTCCCTCGATTACGTGAATCACTTGTGAAGCCACAACTGAGAGTCGGAATGTCACGACGGTCGAAAACTGTGGTCATCCCTGCGCGGAAACTCTGCTCGAGGTCAATAATATCAATACACGACCGCCGATGATATATTCACCCCCTGTTGACTGTTCTCGCCCCCTCAGTGAAAAGAAAAGGCATAACTTTCCGCTCGATCATCGGAATCGCTTGTATGACCACAATTCAGAATCGACGTTCTGAGACAGTCGGCATAAGGTTGGTTTCATGAAATTATATTCCGATGCCCAAATTTCTACCCGAAGTGTGTACGTAAGTACACGATTTGATCGATCCTTTAGTAAAATGTACATATTTCTATGGCTGGTGATTTGAACCTCTAGTGAGGCACCAATTCAAAATCGGCACTTTAAGATGGTCGGCACTGGGTCAGACTAAGAGATTTGTACTCCCATGCCCAAATTCAGATCCGGGAGCGTGATTGCCGGGAGAGGATATGATCGGATCTGACACCCCATCGGTCAAACGAGAATAACTTTCCTCTCGGTGATCAGAATCGCTTATAAGACGCCAATTTGGAATCGACACTCCGAGATGGTCGATGCTGCTTATTTCCTACAACTATAAGTCATTGTTTTTGACCTAAAAAATTCCATCATTTGGCTCTCCAAAATTACAATTGTGGTCACATTCTCTGTGTTTCTAAGGTTTTCGAGCAGGACAACGTCTCTTTCAATTACGCGAATCACTTGTGAAGCCACAACTCAGATCCGACCTGTCCCTGTGCTAGAACTCCGCCTGAGGTCACAAATATCGGTGCACGACCGCCGACAATATATATATTCACCGCCTGTGGACTGTTCTCACCCCCTTAGTAAAAAGAAAACTCATAACTTTCCGCTCGATCATCGGAATCGCTTGTATGACCACAATTCGAAATCAACGTTCCGAGACAGTCGACATGATGTTGGTTTCATGAAATTCTGTTCCAAGGCCCAAATTCTACCCCTGAGCGTGTACGTAAGTACACGATTCGATCGATCCTTCAGTAAAACGTAAATATTTATGTCATGCCCCGACGCGAAATATCGGAATGCGAGGCAGTTGCACGTGAACAGGTATAGAGCGAGTACTAGACATCAAACCATTGAACAAGAATAAATACTAAAACAATTTCATTCATTAATAATCTTTCAAATGTCTAGTTACAACCACTAATATCAGAGCCAACCTATTGGGCCCGATTATATTGGAATAAAGCAAAAGACTGAACTTTCAAACCTAACTACTACCGCTAAACATAGTAATAGGACGCTAGGGTACTCAAGACATCACTCCAGGTCGTTCCCGTCCTCTTGAGTGTATGGTTCATCCTCGGTCTCACCTGAGAACACAACGACAAATAATGCAGGGTGAGCGATAATGCCCAGTAGGACTTAAATCTCAGGATCAAGCATGCTTTAAGTGTTTAATGTCTTATAAAGCAGGATAACTAGAGAGAATAATGAGAAACGTATAGCAAGTACTGGTACACGATAATGAGGGGCAATAGCACAATGCACGAGAGTATAGCACGACAAGTTTTGATATCGGATTGGTTGTATAATAAGATAACAAGTAAAGTTGCACAACAATGCACAAGTCACGATAGCAAGTGTTGGTCGATATTCTTTCAACCACGAGATTCAAGTAAACCAATAATTGACTGTTTGATTAATTGATTGCCATAGATCAAATCTTGCGTGTTCATGCGTTAGGTGTATGTCATCACCTTGATCATTAGACCCTCGCGAGTTATAGCCTTTCAGGTGCTCCTCCCAAGGACCAGACCGGGCCCTTATAATGTTGCCTAGCATAGTCATGTTTTTATCGTAGTCAATCAATTTAATGGCCAAATAGAGTACCAGGAATAGATAAGAGTACTAGATGAATAGACGAGATAGTAGAGTGAACGTGAATAGATGAGCGAGTAGAGTATAGATGAGGGCTAAGGGACAATGCACGTAACCTTCCGAGTGACAGGCGATAGTAACAGTTGCACAACATGAGTACATGGTGTTGGCAGTCAGGTGGAACTCACGATCTTCCCGCTGGCCATGTTATGCACAAGTTCAGAGGTCCGACGTGATTCAAGGTAAGAGCGAACTTCTAATAGCCGTTTGGATCATATCGATCCCTAAAGGTGTAATGGGTGTTAGGGTATACAACCGGCTCGTCGACTATGTGGGAATCCATGATCAGAGGAGACTTACGGAGGCCTTGTGCAAGGGTTCACTAGTCCGGCGACAAGAATATCCGACGGAGAGTTCACCACAAGCCAAGTAAAGTGTGTGTATAAAAACAGGTACTCGACGTTCTACAGGAATTCTATAACAGTGGAGCGTCGATATCGGTATATAAACAACGCAAGAAACGAATATAAGTCTTTTAAAATAGGGCAATTAATATACTTTATTGCAATAAATTACCAGATACATTATGAGGTATTTTATGCCATATTTCAACCATATATGGATGGTTTATGTGTGTGCATGTGAGAGAGAAATCATAGATAGAAAAGAAGTCGTGAATATGTATTTTAAAGCATACAATATAGCTCCATTTTAAAACAGGTGTTTTTACTGCGTGTATGACTGTTAAAAAGGCGAAAGTGAGAGCAATAAATTTTATGGGTTTTCATCAAAAATCCTGTGAACACGACGTAGGCCAGTAAGGATCGCGACAAGGTCAGGGCAGATCGCGACAGGGTCTTGTACGGGTCGCGACAGGGCTGTCTGCTCAGGCGGCCAGAACGCGACGGGGTCTCCTGTCGCGTTCAGAACGCAACAAGACGATGGTCGCGACGGCTCTGAGAACGCGGCGTGTCGAGTCGTCGCGTTCTCAGGTACTTCTCCTGAGTTCGAGCGGGAAATATGTTCTACATCGGATTGCGTGCGAACATGACTTGTTTGGACACAGGGTACTTTGAAAAATCATAACTAATTACATAGTCGATGAAAAATCACAAAACAAGTTGCAAATTAAAGTAGACATGTAAGGGTACTTCCAGTAAATCGGAATTAGAGAGAGAGCATGGTTCATATAGGGTACGAACATGAGCAAGAACGAGTTATTCATAACATGGCACAGAGAAAAAGATTGATTAAATTCGATCAGCATGCTCGATGAAATTTAGGACATTTAGGGGTAAAAGATCCCTAACAACATGAAGTATCTACAGCAAGAATTTTGTAGCATGGGATCAAGTATTCATAGAGATTTGAATTAAACATGATGTCTCGGGGTTATCATGTTTGCAGATCTTCTAAAATCAAGAACAAAAGATTGGCTCGATGAAAAAGAGGGAATCAAGAGGGCTTTTGTTCCTGGTGATTGGAACTACCTATAGACGAGTTTAATTTAATTTTGCTCGTGAGAATGCCTACCTTTGACTCGATTTATCTTCTAGGGCTTAGAACTCCAAGAACGAAGAAAGAAGCTTGATGGATCTTCCTCTCCTCGATTTCTCCTCCTCCTGGCCTCTTCTCCACGTCCAAGAACCTTTGGAAACGAGCTAGGGTCGGCCAAGAGGGTTTAAGAGGTGTATTTATGCATGTATGAGTTCTATTCGTACTTCTATTCTAATTGCTCTTTAATTACGAGATTTCCTAACTCCAACCTTCCTTCCTTACTTTACAACCTCTATTTAGGTTAGGATGGGATCTAAATTCATGCTAGACTATATTGAGTAGGTTTAGGAATCCAATTCCAACTCTAATTGCCACTTTTATTGCTTTAATAACCCATTTCCAATTAGAAGATAATTAAACTTCAAATTTAGGGTATTTTCTTATTATTCTCCCTTTGTAAATTTATATTTTGACTCAATAAGTTCTAGAGGATCCATTAAGCAAAGCCCATTACTCTTTTCCATTTAATGAGTTTATTTAATACTCTTTTTATTGAATATCCCTTTAGCTGAGTTTTTAATTTATTATTTAATATTTTTTTATTTTTCTTAAAAATTCAGGTTGCTACAATTTCAATGTCCAACGATCTGAATCGCTTGCATGGCACAAGTTCAGAATCGACACATCGAGATGGTCGGCACTAGGTAGGACTAAGAGATTTCTACTCCGACACCCAAATTCGGCTCTGAGAGTGTGATTGCCGGGGGCCCGGGGATCGAATCCCACCCCATCTATCAAATGGACATAACTTTCCGCTCGGTGTTCGGAATAGCTTATAAGACCCCAATTCGGAATCGACACTCCAAAACGGTCGACGTTGCTTATCGCCTACGGCCATAAGGCATCGATTCCAACCCTAAAAATCCATCATTTGGCTCTCCAAAATTACGATTCTAGTCGACATTCTCTGTGTTTCCACGGTTTTCGAACAGAAAAATGTCTCCCTCGATTACACAAATCACTTGTGAAGCCACAACTCAGAGTCGACTTGCCACGACGGTTGAAAACTGTAGTCATCCATGCACGGAAACCCCACCCAAGGTCGCAAATATCGGTACACGACCATCGACGATATATTCACCCCTTGTGGAGTGTTCGCAACCCCTTAGTCAAAAGAAAAGACATAACTTTCTGCTCGATCATCGGAATCGCTTGTATGATCACAATTCGGAATCGACGTTCCGAGACGGTCAGAATGATGCTGGTTTCATGAAATTCCATTCTGCGAGGCCCAAATTTCGTCCCAGAGCGTGTACATAGATACATGATTCGATTGATCCTTCAGTAAAATGTAAATATTTCTACGTCTGGCGATCTAAATAGCTTGCGAGGCACCAATTCAGAATCAACTGTTTGAGACGGTCGACATTAGGTGTGACTAAAAGATTTCTACCCTGACGCTCAAATTCGGCTCCGTGTGCATGATTGTCGGGGGAGGATCTGATCGAATCTGACACCTCATCGATCAAATGAGCTTAACTTTCCGCTCGGTGATCGAGATCGCTTATAAGACCCAAATTCGGAATCAACACTCTGAGACAGTCGAAGCTGCTACTGCCTACGGCCATATGGCATCATTTCTGACCCTAAAAATCCATCAGTTGGCCCTCCAAAATTTCGATTATGGTTGAAAATCTCTGTATTTTCAAGTAGGAAAACGCCACTCTCGACTACGTAAATCACTTATGAAGCCACAACTCAAAGTCGGTCTGCCACGACGGTCTAACACTGTGGTCATACCTGCGCGGGAACTCCTGCCTGAGGTCACAAATATTGGTACACGACGATCGGTGATATATTCACCCCCTGTGGACTGTTCTCACCCCTCAGTTAAAAGACAAGGCACAAGTTTCTGCTCGATGATCGGGATCGTTTGTGTGACCACATTCGGAATCGACGTTCCGAGACGGTCGGCATGAGATTGGTTTCATGAAATTCCGTTCCGATGTCTAAATTCCACCCTAGAGCGTACAAGATTCGATCCATCCTTCAGTAAAATGTAAATAATTCTATGCCTGACGATCTGAATCGCTTGCGAGGTACCGATTCAGAATCGGCACTTTGAGATGGTCAGAACTAGGTCGGACTAAGAGATTTATACTCTGACACCTAAATTCGGCTCTCGGAGCGTGATTGCCAGGGGAGGATCTGGTCGAATCCGACACTCTATCGGTCAAACGGACATAATTTTCTGTTCGGTGATTGAAATCGCTTATAATATCTCAATTCGGAATGACCACACCTCTAGCCATTTCTGTTTGCTTGCATATATATACCGCCATCTGATCAGGAATAGTCTTGTCATCTGACCACCATCATATAAATAATGCATATAAATATTCATTTAGTGCATACAAATATTCATATTAGTACACATAAATAGTGATTAAATATACACAAATAACACAATAATATATATAAACAATATAAGATTACACATAAATAACACCATGCATAATAATATATAGAAATAGTATAAGAATACACATAAATAGCACCATATGTGTGTATTCTTATACTGTTTATATGTATTATTGTGCTATTTATTTTATTTGTGTGCATTCTTATATTATTTACATGTATTATATGTTATTTTGTGTATATTAATATAGATATTTATGCACATTAAATGAGTATATATATATATATATTGTTTGAGGGTTAAAAAAATACAAATGATACATTAAATGTATTTGGGGCCGCGCCCCTCCACACGGGCACAATCCCTCAACATTATGTTATAAATGGTCGTACATATGCAATGGTACAATTGAAGTAGAAATGCATTTATAAGATGAAAAATGTTATGCTCTTCGCTAGCCGGGAGCATAGGGGCACGTGAAGGAGTTGTGCTCCTCCACAGCGTGTCATGTGGAGGGGCACGACCCTTGGTGCATTTAATATATTTTTTATTTGTTTGTTTTTTTAACCCTCAAACAGTGCACACAAATATCTTTATAGTGCACACAAATATCTATATAATACACACAAATACATATATACTGCACACAAATAGTATAAGAATGCACACAAATACAGCTACTTATTTGTGTGCACTAGATAGGTATTTATGTGCACAATAAAGATATTTATGTACACTATTTTTGTGTAAAAAAATAAAATAAGATAAAAAATATATTAAATGCCCCGTAGGCCATGCTCCTCCACATTACTTTGCGCGCATAGCGTGTCAGTCTTAATCAAGGTAATTTGATGAGTAATTAATGATGCCACCCACTCTCCATCTGTCCCAAAGAGAATTGATGCCTCGCCAGCTCGCTTATAAGTTAGCTCTAAAGTTTTTCCCAATCTAAATTGCATTCCAGTCGCAGGGAGATCATGGCAACCGTGGTGGCATCAGCCATGGGAGTCCTTAACTTCGTTGCAGCTCACCTCGAAGTCCATCTGGCCATTCCCGTCTTCCTGTTCATAAGCCATCAGCTGATCAGGTATGTCCGGAGCCAGCGTTCCCTGGTCTACATTCCCACGGTCGGAGCGCTGCCTTCTCTTCTTCTCAATCTCCATCGCCTGCACGACTGGATGACCGGGGCCATGGAAGAAAGGGGTTGCACCTTCATGGTCACAGGGCCGTGGTTCTCTGGCATGAAGTATTTATTCACAGCCGACCCTGAGAACGTCAGGTTCGTTACCAGCACCAACTTCGGCAACTTCGTGAAGGGTTCTCATCTCAGGGAGATGCTCGAGGAGTTCGGCGACAACGTCAGCTCCGCCGATTTCGATGTCTGGAGGAGCCGGAGAAAGATCGTCACGGGCCACCTGCATCAGCGGGAGTTCCTGCAATCCACGCGCGGGGTGATCCATGACAAGGTCGAGACGGGTCTGCTTCCTCTGCTCGCGCAGCTCGCGCAGCCGGGTGCAGAGAGGATGACCATAGACATGAGGGAGGTCCTGCAGAGGTTCACCTTCGACGTCATGTGCCTCCTGGTCTTCGGGGTGGACGTCGGCAGCCTCTCTATCGACCTCCCCCGTGTTCCGTTCATGGACGCCGTCGATAATGTTGTGGAGGCATCTTTTCTCAGGTTTGCACTGCCGCGGAGCTGTTGGAAGCTCCTGAGATGGCTCCGGATGGGCCCGGAAAAGAAGCTGGCGGATTCCATGGAGGTCGTCAACGATTTCATCAACAAGTTCATCGCCTCAAGAAAAGATGAAGTGAGCAAAACCGGCCATGTCGGCTCCAAGGAGCCTGACGCACCGGCGGATCTGCTGACATGCCTCCTCGGCCAGCAAATGGCGGACGGAGCAAGTAAGTTCAGCTCCGACAAGTCCATCCGAGACCTCACCTTCGAGCTGCTGATCGCGGGGAAGTATTCCACGAGCCTCTCTGTTGCATGGTTCCTCTGGATGGTCTCCACGCATCGATCCGTCGAAACCAGGATCCTCGACGAGCTGGCTTCAGCCGCACCACGCGATGGAAACAACAAGTACGTGACGTTTGATGCTGAGGAGCTGGATGGGTGCGTCTACCTCACCGCCGCCATCCACGAGTGCCTCCGGCTCTTCCCGGTGATGCCCTTCACCCCCAGGTGGGCTCTGCGGCACGACGTCCTCCCTTCCGGCCACAAGGTGGAGCCGGGGACCTTGGTCGTATACTCGGCGTACGCCATGGGAAGGATGGAGGCCGTCTGGGGGGAGGACCGCCTGGATTTCACGCCGGAGAGGTGGATATCGAGCCAGGGGAAGGTCAGGGAGGAGAGCTCGTTCAAGTTCACAGCCTTCGGGGCGGGTCCCAGGATCTGCTTCGGCAAAACCCTGGCCTTGGCCGAGATCAGGGCCGTGGCGGCTGCGGTGATCTACAACTTTCGCTTGGAACTCGCAGGTCAGGTCTCCGCTAGAAGCAACATCGTCCTCAACATGGAGAATGGGTTGGTATGTAGTCTGCAAGAGAGACACCCACGCTAGCTACGATTGCTCTCAAATATATATATATATATACGATATAAAATCATGTAACGACGGGGATTGCAAAAAAATAATTTTCTTGGTTGTTAAACTTGACAAGACTCTTCTCTCTCCACTAACAAATACAAATAATTTTCTTATAATTATAAGCCATATCACTTGTACTAAATTCTCTTCGATGTTGTGTACCCGTATATCATGGCGTTTGCGTACTTGTCTCTCCTTGGCAAGTCATCTGGCTGTTAGAATCGTCTCATGCATGCACTGCACTGGTTGTTCATATGAAGACTTATGTAATCTATGCATGTTATTATATGAGAAGATGGACCGGTAAGCCGTCTGTCAGACATTATCGATCTTTAGTCACGTTTTGTTTGGTTTGATTTGCGTTTTGAGGTGTGGTATAATGGTTAACTCTCTATATAGATCAAATTGTGAGATTCATTATAAGAAAATTTCAAAGGATAATTCAACATATACTAGTAGAAATTAATGTTTACCACTTATTTAGGATGGGTAAGAGGTGCGTAGGTCTCATTTAGCGGCAGTATTAATTCTCACATTACTTCTCATAAAGTTTATTTGTCTATATTAATTGTTCATTATTTATCGGAAAATAACCCATAAGTAGCTAGAATGGCACGCGTCTTTAAGATAGGATTGTCTGTAACGACCCAAGAATCCGATACCCGGAACCCTCCAAGTACCCGACCCTTGGACCGCCACCCACGGATCCGAAGACTCGGAAGGGTTAGAAATATGTCCAGTGAGATATACAACAAGTTACAATGGCTAAACAATTAAAGAAATGCAACAGCGGAATAAAAATACACACAAAGTCCCAGATAATAATTCAAGTGCAATAAAGAAGTACTAACCACAACTAACGCTGCAGACCACAAGCGACGCGACGCAGACCGTCCAAACACGAACATCGGCTCCCTCGAGCACAAACCTGGAAGGAAGTAGGGGGGGATGAGCTTCGCGAACGAAGCCAGTAGGGAACCCAACCCCTCACCGGTTCGACAGCGGAAACAAGAACAACACAACTAAACTAGGCAGGAAGAACAATGCTACTAAAGAAAACAAACTAGCTACACCAAGCGGAAGGGCGGCGGTAACTCAAGCAACGAGTCTACTAACTAAGCAGGTGATATAATAAAGCATAACACAACTGAGCAAGTACTGAAATAATTGAACGGAAACCACGTCCACAAGTATCGCCACACGGCACACAGCACACCGACTCAACCTCATAAACGTGCTCCGACACGCCACACAACTCACTGCACAAGCAGATGGTAAAAAACCTCGTCTGAATGAACCCACCTAGCCACAACCCAGCCTCTACTAGTCAGCGGTCAGCTGCGCCCACCGGCGTCTTACCACTCGACCACGAGTCCAGTCTCCCCTCCCGTCGGAGTGAGACGCGTGGACAAACACAACCACAAGCCGTAGTCTGGCCGGACTACGGTCCCACGCCTGTCCTCCCGACACGGCTCCGGAACCGTGTAAGGCGAGGCAGTGAGAACGGACTAGTTGGCCGCACCGCGACACTCCAAACTCCGCGGGACCCGGACCAACTACGTGAGCTCAACAAACGACTCAACGTCGCTGTCCAACACCGTTTTTCCCTCCTTTCGGAGAACGCTCGACGGACGCACTCGTGGCTCGGAGACCACCCTCAACGGGCCCACGAGGACGGGCCGGGTCCCGGGGAACGGTAACAACCCAAACGCGCACCGTGCGCTGGGACAAGCCCTCAAGTGCCACAGCACGGGCGAAGACTAGTAAGCGCAGTGCTAGGGAGTCAGCACAAGCGTCACGAGCACGGAACGGAAACTCGATGCCGAAACAGATCCGCTAAAGTACCTGATTGACGGTCAACCACGAGAAGCTAAATTACCACCCCAGACAGTCGGCCGGCCCTCGGAACTCACCCCACGGGTGCCGGAAACCCCAGCGCAACTGTCCGGGTCAAAAGGTCAAACGGCCCGAACGGCCCAGTCGGAGCCGACTCGGGCGGCCCAGAAACCGAGGAACGCGGTATGATGACTCAAATAGATATATATTACTATCCGAGACAGACGGTCAACCCTCGGAACACCCCCGACGGGTGCCGGAGACACTGCACGACTGTCCCCGGTTGACCGGTCAACAGGCACTATCGGCCCGGTCGGAGCCGACTCGGGTGGGACCGGCCACCACACGACTCGACAAAATAGCTAACCAACCCCGGGTCGGCCCACCAGCACGGCCGGACAGATAGCCACACGAAAACAGCTCGAAAACGGCACGAAAATGGCCCAAAACGGAGCTCAAATGGCCCAAAGAGGAGTCTGCCGGCATAGTGTGCCGCAGAGGACCCAAGCCACTGCCTGGTGCAATGCACCAGAGGGTGGGGGCGCAGTGTGCACCCCGATCTGGGACAGATCTGGGCGCACTGCGCCACAGGGGGGTCTCCTCCTTCCTGCCGTCCCTTCTCTGCGCGCAGGGAAGAGAGGGAGCGGGGGGGGGGGCCTGGCCGGCCGGCCACTGCCGGCGGCGGCGCCGGCGGGAGGGGGGTCGCCGACGGCGCGGCGGCCGGCGGCGGCGCTCCCCTCGCCGGAACCACCACCCGGCCCGGAGGCCTCACACAGAGAGAGAGAAAGGGAGAGGAGAGAGACGGGAGCAGGGAGAGGAAGGGGGGGATCACGGAGGCACAAGGGGGGGGGGGGGTCCGGCCGACGCCGAGAGGGAGAGGGTCCCTACCTCGGCGGTAGGACCCGCCGGCGTCACGAACGGTGCGGAGCTCTCTCCTGCGGTGACGGCGGCGCTCGACGGCACCACGCACGGCGTCCTCCGTGCGCGGGCTCCCGACAAAGGACGGCGCGGCGGCACGACGAGGGAGCGGGGGTCTCCTCCGGCGAGACAGCAGGCAAGAGAGAGAGAGAGAGAGTCGAGAGAGAGAGAAAGAGAGAGAGAACCGCGAGAGAGAGGGAGAGCAGAAACGCGAGAGAGAGGGGGAGGAGAAGATGCGGCGAGAGGGAGGGGAGGCAGAGGGACCGAGAGAACTGGGGGGGGGAGAGATCGGCAGAGGGGAGAAGAAGAGGGCGAGGTGGAGGGGGGTGTGGCCCCTTATCGGAAATGGCCAAAAGTCCTTTTTCCGGAACCCACTGCACACAACGTGCATGGGGAAGGGGGGACCATCTCCCCCTCCCCTCCCAGTCCTCACATCCTACCCCACTTAAACAATTTCGCCCTCGAAATTACAAAAAAACAAAGCCGAAGCACGGAAGTAAGGCAGGGGCAGGAACAACTCACTCGAATTGATCCGACAACTCGAGGAAAAAGAACACGACAAGAAACAGCCAGCGCAAAGAGGCCACTAAGTCTCATCACGACTTCCTGGTGGCCACAACAGCGACACAGCCATGCGTGGAGTGCTCAACCAGGCAACCGACAGCCCACACAGCACACCCCAGACGGGGACGGAGCACTCAATCGGATGATGACAACTCCACAAGCATGGCACGCACCAACCAACCGAAGACGAACAGAACCTTAGCCGAAAACCACGTGGCTGAAGTCCTCAACAGACCTTGCTATTAAATCAATCCGGTCAGTAACCCACTCTGCCACCAGCCGAACCCGACAGAAACCACAGTGACTGGTGACAACTCGGAAGAAGACCTACGAGTCAACCACATGGCTCAGAGGAATGGCCTCACGCAGCTAGCGACAGCTAGTATCAGCCACACAGCCAAATGGATGTCTCGCAAAGGAAAATAGTCTAAGCAGAACAGAGACGTGGAAAACCCCTCAACACGTGGAACGACATCCACAACACCACTTGGTCTCACCCAGACCTTCCTCGTGGTCCGACAAGGACACCAAACGAATGTGGAGTCACAGGAAAACCAGAGTAGAACACGCTACACACAAGCACAACACACACAACGACCAAGGTCGAAAAGACGTCTAAGGTTTGGTCAGAACCAGCAACCCAAGACGTCAGCGACTCGCGCGGTCAAGCACCAGTAAGCCGATAGGCCTCATTGCACAGCCACAACACATAGAGGAGTCGCCATCGGCTTCCGGGCTCTCCACCCGAAACTCGATCGAACACACAATGGTTGGCAATGCACCCCACCACGAAATGTGCAATGCCAAGAGCGAGTGCCACAAACCAACCGCAGAAAAACACTCAACCACCAGAAAAATGGGGAAAACACAGGAGCCAAAACGGCACACTGACTGACCCGAGTAGAACGCAGACCAACACAAGTTACTAAAACTCAACACGCACAAGCGAGGGACACTAGACGCGGGCCACAACCAAAATTGAGCGCACCACTACTAGAGCTACAAGGCAACAAGGTAGCTACCACACTATGGTAAGGTACGACCACAAGGGACAGGCCACCACACGCGTCCCAGAGGCGGAACAACTCAACGCCTCGAGCACACCTCACAAATCCAAAAAAACGCACAAACTCAAGGTCAGCACACACGGCACAAACACACGGCACAACCACAAGCACCAGAACCACCAGGTAGTGCACATGGTTGCACCAGCGGCTCCAAAACGGCACGGGGCTAACCAAAGGGCTCCCTACTAGAGAACCACCAAGAAGAGAAAAAGCACGGAAGCTCACGAGCTTCGAAGAGCACAACAAACATGCTGGCTCTTTAGAGGCGCACCACACAAGGCATCGGCCCTACCACAACCAGTAGTGAGGGCCACACATTGAGAGGCGACAAAAGCCTCCAAGAGCAGAAAGAGGCACAAAGTAGAGCACAAGGGAACATAACCCCAACACGAGCAAGCTAGGCAAGAGAATCGGGGCAACCCCAGAGCTGATCAAGTGGAAACACACTGTCCCACATCGACCAGTCAGGCAACACACAAGCCCTCACAACAAAGCACAAAGACCAGTAGGATCACCACCTATAACGCCAAACGGAAACGTAAACAAGGGGAGCACCCGCTCGACCATAAGAACAACTCGAGGTAAAAAGCCTTCACCAAGAAGGCCACAACAGCACGCACCACAGCACCAAGGCACAAAATCGAAGCACCACCACCTCGAGCAACCCACAAAAAGGAGGATGAAAGGCACACAGCAGGCCTCTTCCTCAGGCAAGAGAGGGGACCGAAACACGAAACTAGCACCTCCACAAAAAGTACCGCTAGCCACATGGCCACGGCACACACCACATCACCCACTGCGAGAGAGTTGGGCACAGGAAAACGAAGCGGACCATCCGAGCTACGGGGACACACGCAGTCCCACCAACGCAGCCAAAAAAATTGGAAACAAACACAAGACACCTGGCCAACACAACAACCAGACACACGTCAAAGGTACCGCACCTTGACCGACAATGCTCAGATAGACTGTAACACAGACAGTCCAACTGGAAAACATGACAGCTCATCTCTACAGAGAGAGCAGCAACAAGCAAAACAAACACTAGGCAGTCCTGAAAGGACCTCTACCAAGAACGATAGAGAGTCGTCCAAGGAGAGCTCCACTAGAACAGACAGCCCAACAACCAATCCACACAGATTTCAAAGAGAGCACAACAGCAAGCATAAACAATACAAGACAGTTCTGGGAGAACCTCCACCAGAACGACCAAGACACCGTTCTGGAGAGCCCACCAAACGCACCAGCCAACCACAGCACATCAACCTTGAGGCAACACGACAACAACTAGAACAAGCACGGAGCAGTCCTGGGAGAAACCCTCACCAGACAACAACAAACAGTTCTGGGAGACCTCACCAGAACACAAGGCCAACCAACAACGCACCTCAACCCCGAGGGCAACAAATATAGAAACGAGCACGAAGAAGTTCTGGGAGAACCTCCACCAGAACAAGCAAGAAAGCTCTGGGAACACCTCACAGAACTCACAACCAATTAGCACAAGGCCACCAAGCAAACACAACAAGTGACATAACAGGCAACCAGCAACATCACAAGCACACACAGAGCAACTGCTAAGTCTGAGCAACATGCCAACCTAGCGAACACAGGGCACCCACAACTCACCTAACAGGTGAGGCAACATGCCCAAGCAACCAAAGCACAACAAAGCCAGAGCAAACATAAGTAGGAAAAATAAGGGCACCTTCCACTGGACCTGCAGACAACAAATCTGCACCAGTGGAAGCCACACCACAAACAGACTCTCTCAACCACCACAGAACACATATAGCCGAAAGCGCAGCCAACGATGACCAGGAGCACCGCACCGGACCTGTCTGCAACAGTCCTCCTCACAAAAGACCTCCACCAGCAACTCCATCATCAACAGCACCAACGACACGAACCAACCAGCGATCACGCACTACGCACGCCGCACTGCAACGATGGAACCCTTCTACTACTCCCACTAGAATCTTGCTGAACCACAACCTACCTGCAAAATATGATCAAGGCGCAAACCTAACACTAACACACCACGGACGGTGCCAGCAACGCACTTGAACTATTTTCTGGGATAGCCATAGCCATTAACCCATTGTAAATCTCAGAAGACATTTGCTCTGATACCAACTGTAACGACCCAAGAATCCGATACCCGGAACCCTCCAAGTACCCGACCCTTGGACCGCCACCCACGGATCCGAAGACCCGGAAGGGTTAGAAATATGTCCAGTGAGATATACAACAAGTTACAATGGCTAAACATTAAAGAAATGCAACAGCGGAATAAATACACACAAAGTCCCAGATAATAATTCAAGTGCAAATAAAGAAAGTACTAACCACAACTAACGCTGCAGACCACAAGCGACGCGACGCAGACCGTCCAAACACAACATCGGCTCCCTCGAGCACAAACCTGGAAGGAAGTAAGGGGGGGATGAGCTTCGCGAACGAAGCCCAGTAGGGAACCCAACCCCTCACCGGTTCGACAGCGGAAACAAGAACAACACAACTAAACTAGGCAGGAAGAACAATGCTACTAAAGAAAACAAACTAGCTACACCAAGCGGAAGGGCGGCGGTAACTCAAGCAACGAGTCTACTAACTAAGCAATGATATAATAAAGCAATAACACAACTGAGCAAGTACTGAAATAATTGAAAAATACACGTCCACAAGTATCGCCACACGGCACAACAGCACAACCGACTCAACCTCGGTAAACGTGCTCCGAGCACGCCACACAACTGCACAAGCAGATGGTAAAAACCCTCGTCTTAATGACACACACTAGCCACAACCCAGCCTCTACTAGTCAGCGGTCAGCTGCGCCCACCGGCGTCTTACCGCTCGACCACGAGTCCAGGTCTCCCCTCCCGTCGGAGTGAGACGCGTGGACAACACAACCACAAGCCGTAGTCTGCCGGACTACGGTCCCATGCCTGTCCTCCCGACACGGCTCCGGAACCGTGTAAGGCGAGGCAGTGAGAACGGACTAGCTGGCCCACACCGCGACACTCCAAACTCCGCGGGACCCGGACCAACTAAGTGAGCTCAACAAACGACTCACGTCGCTGTCCAACACCGTTTTCCCCTCCGTCCGGAGAAACGCTCGACGGACGCACTCGTGGCTCGGAGACCACCCTCAACGGCCCACGAGGACGGGGGTCCCGGGGAACGTAACAACCCAAACGCGCACCGTGCGCTGGGACAAGCCCTCAAGTGCCCAGCACTGGTCGAAGACTATAAGGGCGCAGTGCTAGGGAGTCAGCACAAGCGTCACGAGCACGGAACGAAACTCGATGCCGAAACAGATCCGCTAAAGTACCTGATTGACGGTCAACCACGAGAAGCTAAATTACCACCCCAGACAGTCGGCCGGCCCTCGGAACTCACCCCACGGGTGCCGGAAACCCCAGCGCAACTGTCCGGGTCAAAAGGTCAAACGGCCCGAACGGCCCAGTCGGAGCCGACTCGGGCGGCCCAGAAACCGAGGAACGCGGTATGATGACTCAAATAGATATATATACTATCCGAGACAGACGTCAACCCTCGGAACACCCCCGACGGGTGCCGGAGACACTGCACGACTGTCCCGGTTGACCGGTCAACAGGCACTATCGGCCCGGTCGGAGCCGACCGGGTGGGACCGGCCACCACACGACTCGACAAAATAGCCACCAACCCCGGGTCGGCCCACCAGCACGGCCGGAAAGATAGCACACGAAAACAGCTCGAAAACGGCACGAAACGGCCCAAAACGGAGCTCAAATGGGCCCAAAGAGGAGTCTGCCGGCACAGTGTGCCGCAGAGGACCCAGGCCACTGCCTGGTGCAATGCACCAGGGTGGGGGCGCAGTGTGCCACCCAGATCTGGGCGCACTGCGCCACAGGGGGGTTCTCCTCCTTCCTGCCGTCTCCTTCTCTGCGCGCAGGGAAGAGAGGGAGCGGGGGGGCCTGCCGGCCGGCCACTGCCGGCGCCGGCGCCGGCGGGAGGGGGGTCGCCGGACGGCGCGGCGGCCGGTGGCGGCGCTCCCCTCGCCTGAAACCACCTCCGCCCGGAGGCCTCACACAGAGAGAGAGAAAGGGAGAGAGAGAGAGCGGGAGCAGGGAGAGGAAGGGGGGGGGATCACGGCGGCGCACAGGGGGAGGGGGGTCCGGCCGACGCCGGAGAGGGAGAGGGTCCCTACCTCGGCGGTAGGACCCGCCGGCGTCACGAACGGCGCGGAGCTCTCTCCTGCGGCGACGGCGGCGCTCGACGGCACGCGCACCGGCGTCCTCCGTGCGCGGCTCCGGGCAACGGACGGCGCGGCGGCACGACGAGGGGCGGGGTCTTTTCCGGCGAGACAGCAGCAAGAGAGAGAGAGAGGAGGGAGAGAGAGAGAGAAAGAGGAGAGAACCACCGCGAGAGAGAGAGGGAGAGCAGAAACGCGAGAGAGAGGGGGAGGAGAAGATGGCGGCGAGAGGGAGGGGAGGCAGAGAGACCGAGAGAACTGGGGGGGGAGAGATCGGCAGAGGGGAGAAGGAGAGGACGAGGTGGAGGGTGTGTGGCCCCTTACCGAAATGGCCAAAAGGCCTTTTTCCGGAACCCACTGCACACAACGTGCATGGGGAAGGGGGGACCATCTCCCCCTCCCCTCCCAGTCCTCACATTGTCTGTCTTTTGTAGGGTGAGTATGGTCCGTTCGGTCCGGTTCATCCTATTTTTTGGGTGAATCAAAATCGAATCGAAATTATGTTCGAACCGAACCGATTCGATTTGTGATTTGAACCGAAAAAAAAAACACACACTCACACACACTTAGAAGGCTGGTCAGCATAGCCTTTATAATATTATTTATTATTAAATATATTTAATGTAAATTCAATTCATTCAATTTTTTAATGGAAACTGAACAGATCTATTGGACCTGTCAATCCGAACTGAATCGAATTGACCGGTTCGGTTCGATTTTTCGGATTATATCATTTTATGAACAGCCCTAGTCTCTTGCATTATCCAATGTTATCTTAGATGAATAATAAATATTTTTTATGTTAATAATAAGATGTAGTGAGAGTACCGGACTATATCTAAATTTTAATATATCCCTGTGTTAGATGTTCATAACAAGTATGAGTAAACGCAAAATTGGCCTGTATAAATTAAACTTTAATACAGCCGGCAATTTCATTTTGTGGTAGCACGACGAACTGTGTTTCTTTTTAGATTTTTGACATCTTGTTTTATCGGAACCCATCTACAAGATTTTCAAAAAATAAAAAAAAGGTAAATAAACACATACTACTCGATTAATGACTATCGATGAAATTATAGGGACATGTAGATTGCTAACTTTTGACAAAATATAAATAAAGAAAAAAAAAGAGAAAAACTTGGAGCAAATTAGCTAGCCACCTTATGATTATGTGTCTAATCACATTAATATGCATGATAGACATCACAAGAGAGTATGTATGCATATATTCTCTTGCAAGTGTGTATTTCAAATCTTTCTTCTAAAAAAAATGTATGTCACGCATCGAGGTGGTAACATGATGAATGCATAATGAGGTCCACGTGCATATGCTGGCGGCAAATCTAATTTTATGATAGTTAGTAAAATGTTAAGATAGAAAATTAGTATTTCTCAAAATAAGATAAGAAAGTCACAAAATCAACATTGATCTAATAATTATGAGAGGTCAGGATAATCACTTATTACAAGTGAGGTATGTCATGTCTTGTCTTGTTTGCGTGGTGCCTTTTGATTGGCCAGCAAACACATAGACAACAATGTCAAAAATTACAATCTATTTGCAGAGAATGGTTATCACACAAAGTGAAGGAAATGACTGGCAGCCACTTATATATATATATATATATATATTATATATATATATAGGTCTCAGTAACTAGCGTCTAAAATGTAGTTTTTGTGGTGTTGTACTACGTTTGTAGGGTGTTTTTATGTTTCTTTTTCTGTGTCTGGGATGCCACTAAGTATCCTTTTTGCTGTTTGTAAGGTTTATGTTTGAGCTTAGTACTTTTTATACAGTTTGACTGGGGCTCTCTTGCAACTCCTCTCAATTACTAAAAAAAAAAAGTGTTTCTCCTATCCGTAAATACAGATGATGGGTATAAAATGCTTTTGGTGAGGAGGATAAGTACTAGAAAGGTCATATATATGAATGTTCCGAAAGTCGACCTGAGATATCCTCTGGGAGTATCAAGACCAAGATCTGTCAAATGTATCGAAGCTTGGTGGATCTCCATCCATCCACTGCATGCAAAGGAGCTCCCTCAACAGTGCATTGTGACTGTCCGAAAGGCACCTATCGTGGCTCCTTGAGACCGTGTGAAGACGTGTACCGCGGCCGGACCAAGTCCAAGCAAACTTGGATTTAGACGGCTCTGTAGTTGCTAGCAACGGCAGAGGAAGTTGTCTTCTCAAGCAAACTCGGCGTTCCAAGTTATGACACGCTTCCATGTTATCAGCCATGACTTGATAACAACCTCATCTGAACCGACGGACCTGAAAGGTTACACCAGTACATGAAACCTTCCTGCAACTTTGTTACCATGCATGAGTCCTTTGGAAGTATCAGCAAGATCAAGTTTTGAATAGACACTATAAAAGGGGAGAAGATAATTAATGCACTTGTGCATGTTGCATCTACACAATGATCGATATTGCAGTTGACGTGACATCACGTTGGACGTCATGTAAATTGATAGACAAGATGGATAGTGCGTGGATAGTAGTAAGTGGCGACGAATGACAGTGGCAATTGATAGTGTCGACCAATAATTTGTGGTGACAACAATAATTGACGACGGATAACAACGGGTAACAGTAGATATGGAATATTGGTGATAGATTGTGACAAATTATAATGGGCTTAAAAATTAAAATTTTATTTTTAAAATATAAATTTTAGATTTAAAAATATTTTTCTTAAGATTTAAAAATATTAATGAGACTTTTAATAATAATTTAAGCTCATAAACATAAATTTTAGACTAGAAAATGAAACGCTCAATTAGGATTTACAAAACATTAACCGAACTCTTATAGTAATAAATTTGGACTCGTAAATGCTATTTTAGACTCAAAATTATTTTATTAAGATTTAAAATTTATTTATTAGACTTTAATAATTATTTTAGACTCATAACTGATAGTTTTAGATTTTGAAATGAAGACTTTAGATTAGAACTCTTGCCCACCGCCACTAGCTTCCATCGTTGTCCATCATGGCTGCCTACCTCGGGATGCCATGTCACTGCAAGTGCACTCTACACTCTTGCACAAGTACAATAAATATTAATTTAAAAGGGAAACATAGTCCTTCCATTGGTACATCAACTTCCTAACCTATTTGTCTAGGGGTTAAGAAACACCCGATTATTTTAAACTGGGATTGTTTAACTTACAATTTACCATTTTTTATTTGAGAAAAAGCTTATGTACTTGTGAAAGTGCAAAAAATCTTAATCATCATGTACTTCTTTCCTCCTATTGGTGGAAATCATCGTGATGACTAGATCTCTCTTCTCTTCTCCACTAATGGGAAGGGAGAAGTGTATGATGACTATGATTTTATGCACTTTCACAAGTGTAAAAAGTCTTTCTCTTTCTCTTTTTTTTTGGGAGAGGTTATGTGGGCTCGGGGGTTAGGAGGGGTTAAAGCTACCAGAGTCCAAAAGGGGTAGTTTAACCCCACTTCTACCCCCTTTACTCCAAAAAATCCAAGTTTTAACCGGGTTCAACATACCCCCTGTCATACTCAGGAATAGGCTGGGATTTTTATAGTGTAAGTTATAGGACCAGATCACCCATGCCTCTCTTAGAAGACCCTTGTTAAGGTTTCGAAGTTAAGAAGAGAAATGGTACAAGTATCGTGCATTCGCAGTCCTTATTCAAGTCTGATTTTATAATGTTAGATTGTAAGAAGAAAAAAGTAAATTAAATTTGCCACCTTCAAAAGAACATAATAGACATACGTCTCTTCTACTCAAACCAGTATTTTGGACTTTTGAGAGTCTGATGTTAAGGGAATTTATTAATTGAAATGCTTAAAACCTGTTGTGGATTAATGTTCTACCAATCGTGAGACATCTTTAAACGATTTCGAAAACTCATGCACAAGTACTGTTGGCCCACTAAAAAAAGTGATTGACCCACTGAGCGCCTATTAACGTTGGCCCAACAAAAATCGTGTCGTTCCCTTGAAAGGTGTAAACTCTGAAGTTTTTGAAAGAGTTCCGGGGGCAGACATGGGTAGTTCAGAAAGTGTACTATAGTGGATCCATGGTTACACGCACGACGGCCCATTAAATTTGGTCTAACAAAAATTTGTTTATCCCCTTGGAGAGCTGCCCAAGTAATTTAGGGCTACTTAAAATTTACTTAGGACGGCCCATTAACTTTGGGCCACAGTGGATCCCTACAGCAAGTTGCTGTACCACGACTATTGGGTTTATCAGAAAGGACGAGGAAATTACTAAAAGACCACTCTCCAAAACTCGGAGTGTTTCATGTCCAAATCTCCCACTCTCCAAAAAAAAATTTTTTGAAGCTTCCTTGGACCATGGAAGCTCCTTTTTCCACAATCCGGCAACTGCGCATTGCGGGAAGGGAACGCCATGGTGGAGCCGGCCGTTCGCCAGAGGCCGCCCTCTGCACAACCTCAGTTTCACCAAGGCCGACTACGAGGCGATGCCCGAGGAGAACCTTGACCTCTTCCTCGCGGGCGGAGTACGGCCTACGCGTCACTCGTGACGTCGAGGAGAAGAGTGAGTTCGCCATCGGCACCTTCATCTGGCCTCCCCACCGACCGAGCCAATGCAAGCCGAGAAACAGATGTATAGATACATATAGATCGCTAGGGGAGGCGGGCACTGTTGCTTTGTGATTCTTTGATCAGCATCTGGAATAACATTGCAGAAGTATATATTTTTGGCTGGCTAGCTAGACATCAGTGTCGATGAATGTTCGGCTTTTGCCTCCATGAACAGGTTAGTCACAAGTGTCATGATCTTGGGCTGTTTGAACTGTAACATGTTCTTCTTCTCGTCTTCCAGAGTAGAACAGTTGTTCTGAAAACATGTATACTTGACAGTCTTGACTCCTTGAGTCCTTGAGTAGCTTCTCCTCTATTGTGCTTTGTTCTGCATATCAGAGACCAGGTCTAAACGCAGGATCCTCTCTCTCCCTCTCTCTCTCTCTCTCTCTCTCTCTCTCTCTCTCTCCGGTTCAGCTCGTTTGGAAGGCGGTGCCATAGGTATAGGTTGCAGGAAACTTCCTGAAAATTTTGAGAAATTATTATAACCACTCATCTGTAATCAGATGGGCACGTAACTGGAATCACTGAAGGGACGACAATAAGATCCTCGCACCGAGAAAAGAACAGTAACTTCCAGTTGTCGGGAAACCCAAGAAGAAATTTAGGATAATGAGGGCGAATACTACCGCAGTACTAGTTCATCCTCGCGATCAAAGGATCCAGGAGATCGGCCAGTATAAAATCCCCCCCCCCTCCAAATCATATTAAAAGGATTAGAAAACCATGGGAAAAGCAGGCAAATGTTCATGAATCCTATTCTAACCCAGAAGCAAACATTTCAAATTTTCATGTCCTTGGAGTAGAAGTTAGCAAGGAGAAGTGAATATGTCAGGCAAACCATTCACAAGGAACACAGAAGCGTAAGAAAATATATCATGTTAATGGGTCATGTCATTCTCGCGATCTGTGGTGCCACATACAAGAATCCTGCGTCTCCTACTCCTAATCCTGTAGTGGGATAAGAACTGTGACAAAAAAAGGGTCTCTTTTACCACAAAAGCGGTAGAAGAAGGGGGGAAGTAAACACAGAGGCAGAGAGATACACACGAAGAGGGATCAAAACAGGGTCATGGAAACAGGGGGTGGAGGAGAAGGATGGTCTTCATGGGGTGTAGCTGCGGGAAGATCAAGAGAAGAAGAAGCCCCTGCCGCTCATGAGCTCGTGCTGGAGGGCCTCGTCCACGACGCGGCGCGACTCATCCATGAGCTCGGGACTGAGCCGGAACATGAGCACGCAGAACTCCATCTGGTCGAGGGCGCCGTCGCCGTCCATGTCCCCCTCCTCCAGCATCCCCATCAGCTCCCCGTCGGAGAGCCCCTCCAGCCCCAGCGCCGCCGCGTTCCGCTTCAGGCTCTCGAAGGTGATGAGCCCCCGCCGCGGGTCGGCCAGCAGCCGGAACCCGGCGCACAGCTCCTCCAGCAGCCCATCCCCGCCCAACCTCTCCGCCATCACCGGCAGGTAGTCCTCGAAGTCGTCCCCTCCCACCATCGTCTCCGCCGGCGCCGCCACTTCTCTGTTGCTGGCCATCTGAGATAATACTGAAAGATGAAGAATCGTGGATGAACCCACGGAGAAAGATAGATCAAGAAAGAGAGGGAGGAGATTGAGGTAGGTAGAGAGAGATAGAGAAGGAGGAGGCGTAAGCTTCTGGTTTGGCGCTGTGGGGTGGAGGTGGGTGGCCTTATATAGCGGGTGGGCAAGGGATTCCAGGAAGGTGGGCCTGTAGGCACGCCATGGAGGACAGCTTAGAACGGGGCTGGCGCCGGGGGGAATTCCACCGCCACTTGGGTTTGGGAAGACCAGAGGAAGAGAGAGAGAGAGAGGGGGGGGCAGGAAGGAAAGAAAGGTCTCTTTCGAAGAAAGCTGCCGGGGGCAGATTGGGATAAGCGCGCCCCGTACGCGGACGGCGGACTCGGCCCTTCGCCTCCGCGCCACTTACCGCTTCGCCCGTCCCGCGCGATCCTTCGCGTTGACCAGCCCCTCCACTATGGCTTAATGACCAAACTACCCCTCATGTTCTTATGAAAGTCTCCGGAACTCGGTCTCCCCCTTCCGGTACGTGCCAATTCATTAAATAATGTGTAAGGAAATAATAAAAGTATGGTGGGGCGAACCACTCTCGTTTAATGTTTCGCAGGCGAGGGGAATGCGATCGGATTGCCACGTGCCAGGGGTCGGGGGGCAGGTTGGGGAATCTACTCGCAGACTTCCAAGAAGTGGAACTTGGTTAAGTGGGTGTTCGTTTGTGTTTGTTGCGTGCTGCTTCTGTTCATATGCCAGAGTGTGGACCATGGGAGCAGGGAGCCCTAGAGACCCTTCTAATTGCCCACTTTGGGCGTGTCCAGTTTCCGGTCCAAACTTCCTGCCCAAGAATTTGGCCGTAAACAGAGGCATCTTAATGAACCATGTCTGTGGTCCTCGTCGTCGGTGACGATATTAGGAGGAAGGCAGATTGTTTGGAACCCTCTTAACTGCACGCTTAACAAGTTCACATACTGTGTTTAGATGTTTCTGATGGGATTATATATTGTGGCTAGAGGACACACAATATTATAGCGCGCGGCACGCACTTCAGTAAAGTTTCTTGTCACTGTCAACATCTAACTTTATTTTGTAATGGCATGCCGGCAATCTAGCTAGGACATCGTAGGGCCATTGTCAAAGAAGTTTGTTGAACAGGTGACATTGGGGTCGTTGGGGCCGTATGCTTTTGAGGATGGGGAGATGATATATAGTGTGTGGGTTGGGGGGGGGGGGGGGGGTAATTTGAACAGGTCAGCTGGACCTTGGACGAGTTCAAAACTCTGCAGTCACCTTTTGCAGCCTTTGGAGGCGGGGGAAGGAGAGAACAAAGACTGGGAGGGCAACTGGGCGAGAAATTTCACGGGCAACTTCGCTGGGGAGAGGGAGGGGAGCAGGAGAAGGGCGTAGGGGAAGATTTCCATGCACGGCAAGTCATGACAGGCGCAGCGAGCACCAGTACGTCCTCAGGCAGGGGAAGGAAGGAAGCCAAGGAAGCTGTCGGGCAAATGCCGAGTTCCTCCCTCTCCATTCTCCAAGCAAAGCGAGGCAAAGCATGCAACACCTCTCTCTCTCTCTCTCTCTCGTCGTACTCGGGAAGGTCACACCTGACCTGAGATTCGACTATAGCTAGAGAAGCTTCACGTCAAGATTCCGTACACTACTACAACAACTGGCTTGGCCAATTCGAGGACCGTTTGGATTGTGGCTGATCAGCAGCTTCACCGGTGGATGGTGGGGGCAGGCCGGAAGAAAAGATGAGAAACCCATCAACGGGGAATGAGAGAGGAATAAGGCAGAGGAGTGTTAATCTTGTGAATTATTTGTGGGGGCAACTAATTAATTATATAAACATGCGCCCCGAGCAATTATATATTAAGTCCCACATCTATTCGTTGTACATGTTTGTTCCTTCGTGTGGATGGAGAATTATTTGTGAATGATCGTGTTCGTACTCAGCTCATTTTAATTTGTGATCGGCATGGATCGATCAATCTGAATCATTTTAATAGATTAATTAGCATCGAGATATTTCATTCGAACATAAACCTATTTAAAATTGTGCCATTTGTCTCTTAAGAATTATAATATCTCTCTCATCCAATTTTTTCAAATCTCAAAAGACAAATGACACATTCTTAGTGGGTGTGTCCAAGTTAATGCACATCATGAATGTACACTAAATATTTCTTATTTGGTAAAATATATGATATAGTTGATAAATTTGTTAAATAGTGAATAATATCCATATTACTATTGCACTTGGTTGGAGCTTTCTGTGGGCACTCGCCGTTAGGGAAATTTTATGAGCTAACTACGAATATGGGTTGCTCCTTGGAAAGGTTGAGTGACCTTAATTAACCTGTAACATGTTTAAGTCAAAGTCGGGAGCGTTCAAATAGCAGCATTTAACAAATATCTCATTTCTTTGACAATTGTACTATCCATCTAATGTAATATGTTCAGCTCTTACTATACCATTGTTGGATCCCCTTGAATTTTGATGATCACAAAACACTCATGTTGTTGCTAACATGTTTGCGAAGAAAATGCAGAAAACAGGGCATCACCTAAAGCAAAAGACTTCAAAGAAGCCCAATATTTCCTGTCAACTGGAGTCGACCTCCAAGCTTCAAAGGAGTCGACCCACTCTGTGCTCAGTTTTTTGGAGTCGACCCCGAGTCTCTAAGGGAGTCGACCCCCTTTAAATGGCCTGTCCTGCAGCTTAACCAGAGTCGACCCCGGCTTTCAACTGGAGTCGACCCCGACTGTGCTCAGTTTTCAGAGTCGACCCCAGCCCTCAAGGGAGTCGACCTCAGTTCATCAGAAGCATTTTTCTCCAAAGGGAGTCGACCCCCAGTTTGTTCTGGAGTCGACCCTGACTCTTCTGGAGTCGACCCCAGCTAAAGTGGGAGTCGACCCCGGGTTTCAGAAGTTTCTGAAAAGTGCTTTTTGAGCACCTTTTTGACCAAGACTACTTTCCACCTTCCTCAAACGGCTACATCTTTGGAAAGGCTATAAAAAGGACACCTGGGGGAAACCCTAGGCAAGGATTTTCGTGGAGAAGTGTGCCTCCTTCTAGAGTTCCATCCAAAGCTTCTTCTCCAAGCATTTTCTGCCTTCTAAAGCTTCCATCTGCTGCATCCTGGAAGGCTTCTTTTTGAGGAGATCTTTGCTTCATCAGAGCTTCATCAACATCTGAAGATCATCCTCTTGAGCTTGCATTGTGTTTGCTTGTTTAACATTATCTCTTTCAGTTCTTTCATTGTGGGTGAGCTAGGCACCGCATCAACTAGCTGTGTATTGGTGAGCTAGACACCAGGCTAACTAGCGGTTTGTTGGTGAGCTGGGCACCGTTTCAACCAGCGGTTGTGTTCATCTCTTAGTGAGGGAAATCTCACGTGTTGGTGAGGACTGGACGTAGGTAGACCAACGGGGGTCTTACCGAACCAGGATAAATCTGTGTGTCTTCGTGTGCTTGCTTCCTTCTTCCCTCTCAGTTCTCTTTGTTTCGCATTCGTTATCATTTCTGCATTAGTTTCCGTTGTCTATTCAAGACAAAGTTTTAAAGCCCTATTCACCCCCCTCTAGGGCTAGTCATAGTCTAGATCCTTTCAACCATCATCGTCGTCACCAGACTTTATCTCATATTCGGCAGAAGTAATTATATGGGTCGGAAAGTTTGCTGAACGGAGCATAAGTCTCCAATTCTTCCTTTACCTATTCCTTTGCAACTTATTATACACTAAAGAAAGGTATGATCTTGCTAAAGTACTTTGCAATACCACCATGAATGCAGAAGGGCCGGACCTGAACTGGTGGCCCAAAACATAAGCTTAAACTAAAAGGATGTGGGCTTTATATAATTGTTTTAGTGCGTGACCAATCACCAATTTGGGATAGGGTTAGTCTACCCGTGGATAAATTAACTATGGGTGGATTAACCCAAAATTTAACCGACCTCAGTTTGACAACAAAAAGCCTTGTCCAGGGATAAATTTCTGCCCCACCTCTTGAGCAAGGGCAAGGTTACCCACGTTTTAGGGTGGGTACTCTGGTTATCCCAACCCATCCTGTCAAAGTGAAAAAAAAACTTTACCCATGAGTACCTCTGATAACCAGGGGTACCCCCTCCCAAACCGGTTATTCCTATTAGATAGATAAATAATTTGGGGAAAATTAATTTCCAGTCTTGTCAATTGGGTGACCTTATCAAAAGATAATATGCCAGTTTGTCCCCTCTTTTTTGTGGTTTTACCCATCTCTCATTGAGAGACACTTTGTTGATAGATTTCTTTTTATTTTTCGTTTTACCTTTCATGTAATAAATATGTTTCTTATCATCAGATATGCATACCCTCTATGTTTCTACCTTAACTAATTTTTTCATATATTTTAACTAATTTTTTATATATTTTAATTGATTTCTTCATATATTTTAACTAAACTTTTCGTATACTTATTTTTTACGTTCTTATTATCTGTTCTTGTACTTTAATCAAATTCATCTTCTACTTTAGCCATAGATATGTAACACTTTAGTTGATAGAGTGGTCGAATTTTAAAAGTGAACAATAATTACTTTAAGTCTCACATTTTAATTCACTGTCACACATATTTAACGCTCTCAAACTCTCACTTTAAAACTTTTGAACTTAAATTTTAAGTTATGTCATTTACTTACCATGCATTAGGTAGGAAATGCCACTGTATTCTTATTTTAACTGGCTTCTTCGTACACTTTAACTGATTTCTTTGTATACTTTAACCAGATTCTTCGTACACTTTAACTGATTTCTTCGTACTTTAACCAGATTTATTGTATACTTTAATTAAATAGCTATTGTGTTCATACTTTAACTGACGTCTTCATCTACTTTAACTAATTTGTTTGCCTATTTTAAACACGTTACTCATATACTTTAACTTATTCTTTACATTTTTATTTTATGTTCTTGTACTTTAAGTATCACACACTTTAATTCACTGTCACACATATTTTAAATGACGTTGAATTCTTAGTTTAATATCTTTGAATTAGAAATATAAGAAGTTAAAATATAAGAAATTTTAGTTAAAGTATAAAAAGAAAGTGGCTAAAGTAAACAAAGAAATCAATTAAAATATAAACCTCGTGACCCTCCATTTTTTATGATAAAAATTATTAATTACATATACCTCTAATGTTGTCTCCTAAGATCTATAATGCGGATCCCGAAAAAATAAAGACTAAAAAGTACTTAACATGTGCAAAAGATATTTGGACCGATTAGTAATTTTGACAAAATCTTATTGGTAAGATCTCCTCTTTGATAGGTATTTAGAATTAATTTTCCCAATAAATTACTTCTAGAATGAAAAGTCGTTAATTACAATTTTTCAAAATATCTCTTTATTATCAATGTCTTGACAAACATTACGGATCTATAAATTAAATCCATTCTTGCGCCTCACTCCAGAAAGAGATCGATGATGTTAATTTGAATCCAAAATTTATCAGTAGATGTTAGCAGCAATATTGACACTGATCCGTAATTCTCTGAAAATTCTTATTTGAAACAAAATGGGACGTACGGTTCTTCCGAATCTGCCAAAAAGCCCTACCTAGAAGGAATATTGATCAACTCCTCTTCTATGGTCTGCACCATTCTGCCTCGTAGCTGACCCTGATGCAGGGGAAGAACAAAGATGGAAGTGATGTGCGTGTGCGCGCGCGCGAGAGAGAGACACACACAGAACCATGGTAATTAGATAAATATATTTGTCAGGCTCATATATAAACGCTTCTATAATTAACTATTATAAATCTGTCCTTGTTCTTTAACAGCTGGAAAAGCAAAGGCCGCCAACTCTACGGCGGAAGAATAGTTGGATACAGTGTCTCTTTTCCTAATGGCCACTTCTGACCATGGAGTGGTGGTGGCCTTCGTTTCAACTTCTTTCTTCCAAAGTACTATTGGCGATCATGCATGGGTTATTGGAAGGATCGGTATCATCGATGAAGCTTTTCTTGCTTAAATTATTCATTCATGTGGTCTGGTGTAAGGCCTACATCACCTGACCACTTAATGTATACACATAAATACCGTGGCTTCACCAAATCGTACGTAGATAAAGTAAATCATCGATCATATACACAAACACTAGCTTGTCATCCTTGGAAGAAATATTCCTTTTCACTTACAAATGCAAATACTGTTTTTTCACCTCATGTGGGCATGCAGTAACATGGTAAAGTGGAATACTGTTTTTTTCTCCTCATACATGCTAAAATCCAACGCAATTTTCTTTTGTCATGTTCGAAAAACAAAAGGGATATTCTTTGTCTCAAATCTCAATACCTGTCAACGGTGGGGAGGGGGTTTAGTTCTTCCAATTTGAATGGTTCAACAGAAGGATTTGCACACCAACTTTGGGCTTCGGGACTTGAGAAATACATGATTACGTTTATGTAAGGTCGAAAAAAGGTACCTGGCTTTCATATCAAATTCTGACTTCTGTGGTTATAACCGTTGTGAATATTTTGACTGATGTTTATATATGCTCTTCCACATGAAACAGTCAATGATATTAAAGCCTTTGAACGCCCAGTCGAACCCAAGAAAACTATGACAGATGAGTACGTACTACCGAGCTACATTACCTTGAGCCTTTGAACGTCCAGTCAAACTCGTCATACCACATCCTTTCAGCGCAAAAGTACGGCATGTAAATAGGATCTTCCCATCACATCTTCGCCCAGAACAACCCTTATAATCCCCGTCCAAGATATATAAAGATGGAGACAACAACTCCAACCTAAAATTCTGCCAAACCCCGAAGCAGAGTACATGTCCTGAAACCAGCTCCATCTTCTCTGCAACTCTCCCCAGTCCCCACCACGTTTCATGAGGAAAGCATGGGGGAGGGATGGGGAGGATGCCACTGGGCTTGATCGCTGCTGGCCGTGCCTCGGCAGAATAAGACTGGACTTGCCTGGTGCCGGGCTCCGAGGGAGCGTCCTCGTTCTCTGGGACACCCCGTCCTCGTTTCATGGCGGGATCTCCGACTTTGCCGGCAGACACCGGCCCCGTTTTGAACCCAACACTGGCACATTCCCCAGCACTGGCTAGTACCACGGAACCTGGCAGCTCCTCCCTCCAATCCCGGAACTGGTTCCGTTGTGGTGGCACTGGAGGTCTTTGTCCTCCTCGTGGTGTAGCTGCTTGGGCGGTCACATGCCTGGCTATCGGGCTGCAAGTCTGACTGCATGCGTGGACAGTAGTGCTTCATGGCACACGGCAGCGAGCAGTGAGCAGGCACTGTCGCTGGCTCGGGGGACGACAAGGTTGGGAACAGCGACGAAGTACTCATCGGGATGGAAACTTCACGGACGCGGCCGCCGAGGGAGGAGAGCTCGCTGCCTGCCGGGTGCCGGTGGGGGAGAAAGGGAGTCAAAAAGAAGGCTCTTGAAAGTGCAAGGAAAATTAAAAAAAAAAAAAGTGGAAGGAAAAGGGGTGCTCAGAGAGCTACTACTGGTCGCGTTGGGGGGGACGCCGTCCCGCCGGGACGGGAGAGCCGGGGAGGTCGACGAAGCCGGTGGGAAGGCAGATGGGATGGTACGGAGATTGCAGCCTTTTGCATGGATTCTAGGGAAAGCCACCGTTTAATGTGGTGCGCAGGGTGTTCGTGACACAACGTTTAAAATGTTCTCGTGAAGCAAGAACATGTTGTCCGGAGGGGACGTCGGACAAGCAGAATTAATGTTGGGATGTTCTTCACATATACTGAAAATTGAAAAATATGTGATTTGTTA
Organism: Colocasia esculenta; assembly: GCA_014218235.1. Lineage (NCBI taxonomy): Eukaryota > Viridiplantae > Streptophyta > Magnoliopsida > Alismatales > Araceae > Colocasia > Colocasia esculenta. Next base: position 4,477,661 of record CM024760.1, on the reverse strand, counting down.
TTAAAATATTATCAAATATGTCACTGGTAAATAAAAAAAATTTCCATCCTGATTAATTTTTGTTCAAAGGAAGAATATTCTTTCAAAGTTTAGTTACTCCCCTTGTTTAAATTTTTTTTTATTTATGAAAATGTCTGTGTCATATTTTTTAAGAGTTTGGGAATAAGGCTTGGGTGTTAAAAGTGGTTTAACCGAAGGATAAACAAGGTATTTTCTTGTATGTGTTACCACACAATGGGGACATATCTGCAATATGTTTTTTTATTCACAAATGATATATTTGCTAATGTTTTGGCAACGATGATATATTTATCATTTTTCATGTAATAACAATTTTGTGAAAATTACATTAATATTCAATGATGCAATTTCCCCGTCCCAATAGCAATAAAAAATCAAAACTAATACTTAAAAAAAAAAGCCAGTCCATTATATTATCCTTGAGAAATTCCTTTCAAACTTACTCCCATGATCAGATTTGAATCTTAAATCTCGTAATTGTGATTTGTAAGGAAGGCTAACCATTAAGTCATTAAGTACTAATATTTTCATAAATATGAAGGTAAAGATCTAAACAGATACTTCTCCTAATGAGTTCCCTATTCTTCTGGGGTCAACCTCTAAGTCAGCAACTCAGGTAATTGACATGGATCCCGAGTTCCTATTCTCCCAATCTGGGCCTGGTCAGTTGCTAATGGGCCAGATCAAAAGGCTGTCGGGTCAAACCCTGTCATCAGAGATTATGTGTACACCCAATATTCAGGGATTTTATCTTAATAAGTGGTATTCCATTTTCAACTTACTGACTAGAAGAAACAATGGGTACACCACGTTCAAAAAGAAAACGAAACTGGCTTATTAACTCATTTCTTGACACAAAGTTTGACCCAAGGAAATCAAATTACGCTACATCAACATCTGAGAGTAAGAACATATAAGAGATCGAGGGGGTTGTGGTGCATGTCCACTGGTGGGTGAAAGTGGAGTAAAAAAAAAAGTGCACTACATTCCAGCTGGAAAATAAGGCCGCCGTGTGCATCTGTTGCACACCAAAATTTGTTTTTGAATAAGATATTATCTTATTAGTCACTTACGAAACTTACACCTTAGTAGTCACTTATGAAACTTACACCTTAGTTTGGCAGAGTGACTTCTGCAAGGCAATGAATTTTAATACTTATACAAATCTCATGTACGGCGACAACTGGGAATTATCGCCAAAAAAAAAAAAAATTTGTCACTAAAATTTATTGGCGACGACTAAGCAACCATTGCAAAGTTATCCCCAATAAATCCATTGCTAATATAATGGCGACGACTTAAAAAAAATTGTCATAAAAATAATTATTGATGATGCCTAATCAATCGTAGCAAATAATTTATTAAGGATGACTATTCAATCGTCTATTGGGACACTATCTCTAATAACTTATTAGGAACGACTACCAATCAACAGACAATCATCTCGAATAACTTGTTTAGTGATAGCTGAACAACCATCACCAATAATTATTTTGAAATATTAGTCATTAAGCTTGAAAATCCTATTGATATTTATGCCATAAACTTTCTATCACCATGATTCAAGATCTATATATATTATCTTCCTGCCACATTACCTGGTGGAACTTAATTTCCAATTCAATAATGTCTCTCCCTCTTGCCACATCCTGAATCAAGACCAAAAACATATAATACTTAATCTTTATGGTGAAATAATTATGCTTTAGTTTAAAATATACATCAGACAGAACATGCAACATGTGAGAAATTTGAGGTGGAAATTAAGTTGTAGCCGTCTAGGAGTAGAAACTTATGACCTGCAAATTGATGAATGCATAATGGACAAAATTTCTTCATATGTAACATAGCTAAAGTGAAAGGCAGTATTGGGATATATTAAAAAAATATATTGCTAATCATTAGCATGTTTGGTTTGGGATTAAAAAAAATGGGGATAGGGGCAAATTAATTTGGAGATACATTATCTCCATTCCTAATTTACCTCTTCTTTGGTATTTTTAGGATTATAAAATATGGATAAGCTATCCCACCAAAAAAGTGGGATGAGCTATCCCCAATTTACACTTATTTTTTGAGGATATCTCCAAAATACTTAAATCAAATTTATCCCCATTTTTTTGAAGCACCAAACATGAGATGGGATTAAGTTATCTCTTATCCCTTATTTAATCTCATACCAACAAAAACTAACTATAATATGATTAACATCAACATGCTGGCATTGTAACAACATTTAGTTGATGAGAATAAGGTCAGCAAGTTCATATCTCATGATATAATTTTCAAAACCATTTTAAAATTTTAACTAAAGTTGATAAGAATGATGGGAAAATGTGGGAGGCAAAAAAATTAGGTTGGGTTTTGTACTTAATTTTGTGTTTTGGCTTTTTGGGTGATTAAAATAATTTCATCCATTGGATCAAGGGTAAAGATCCAATTGTTGATATAATTTTGATTAACTAGACTAAATTATCCCTAACCTTATAATAATTTGGTATTATATATAGAAGAATAAGTAGAAAATTATAATTAATGATTATATTATAATGTTAATTAGTAAATTTTTATATATTTAATTAAAATTCAAAATGGCTTTATATATTTGAATGTTATATTTTTTTCATAAAGTTTAATTAGTATAATAAATTTATGCTTTGTTATTTTTAATTGATTAACCATTATATTTTATATTTTTAATAGTACAATAAATATAAAACAAATTTAAATAACTTGATAATATTATAAAATTGATTATGAATAACATAATAACAAAATATTATCTAAACTATTTATATATTTGTTTGACTATATTAACACATATTACATAATTTTTTTCTCTCCATCATTTGAATATCATTAATTTAATATAAATATATAATAGGCTTTGGTTTAAAAGAATAAAATAACTTATTATGTAAGTTGTGTGATTATTTACAAAAATAGTACTTATATTTGGTTTTAAAATAAAAAAACTTAAATATGCAATACTTTATACTAAATATAGAAAATACTATATATTCCTTATGATTAATGAACAAATATTTTACAATATATAAAAATATTTAATTGAAATGTGAAATGAAGTGTATTATTTGATATACATAAATATATTTGTATCAACGTACGAACAAAACATAGTGGTAGTCGTTATGTTCGAAAGATATAAAGTAACATGGTATACATGGAAAATAAGTTTTTTTTCTATTTTTAATTATTTTTCTTTATAATTTAGTATACATTAGCATACTTTACAAAAAAATTACGCAAACTATTTTTCTAACTATTTTTAATATTTTTTTAGAGAATTAGATGAGGAGATTTATTGGTGACGATCGTAGCTCTTGTTTTTACATAACGGTGATGGCTTAAGCCATCGCAGTTATGTTTTAGCGACGAAAAATTGTCGTAAAAAATTTGTAGTGACAGACACAGGTTGTCGCTAAAAAAAAACTAATGGCGATAGTTATAGCTTTCACTAATGCCATCACTAATAAGAGCATTAGCGATAGCCAATAATAGCCATCACTAATGTTAGTATTAAGGACAATTGCTTGTAACTATCCCTAATAATTAATTATTAAGAATGATTGGAGCCATTCCTAATAATTCTTAGTATTGATGAATAAATTAGTTGTTGTTACTAATTGTATTAGGGAGAGCTCATTTTGCTCTCTCTAATAATTGGTTACTAGATATTGCTAAAGCCGTCACTAGTAATGTTATTAGCAACAACACCTTTTAAACGTCGTGAATAAAATTATTCACGATGGCTTCATCGAATCGTGGCTAATAAGTGTTATTGGGGACGACAAGAGACCTCTCAAATAATATTATTAGCGACAACTTCTATAGTCATCTCAAATAATGTACTTTTAGCGGTGTTCATACATTCAGCCGTTGTTAATAGTTCTTAGGGAGGATGGCTTCTTTTAACTGTCTCCAATACCCTATTTTTAGGGATGTCTTTTTCTCAACCATCTTGAATACTCCTCTTAGTGACGGCTTTTTGGAGCAGTTGCTAATGTCTTGTCCCTAATAGTCCCCTTCATTGTTGTGTGTATGTTATTAACAACTAAAAGAAACTTGTATTGTTAACCGATGGCATGATGCCATCGGTTGGGGTGCCCACCTTGGGCATCCAAAGGTTGCCAACGGCAGGAGGCCAAACCGCTGGGCAGTTGGCCAAAACCTCTTCTCTCACTTGGCAGACACCATCGCATGTAGGGACTCTCCCAGCGCATGCATGAGAAGAAGTTTCTCTCTCTGGAAGAGAAACCAGCGCAAGACTCTCCCCCATTCTCTCTCTCTCTCTCACACACACAAGGTGTGCAAGTCTTCTCTCATGGGACATCACCGTCGGATCCCGAGGACGTTTGGAGCGAGGAACAACGAAGAAGACTCTAGTAGCCTTCTTCCCGATCCTACGACATTCCGCAACGCACGAGGTACACACCTCGATCATCATCTAACATTGGTATCAGAGTCATCACGTTCTTCTCTCCACGATGTCGTCTGACGATATCCATGCGTAAGAGCTTGCTACAATGGAAGAAGAAGATTTCGAACCGACGGAGATCTCCTCGGACAGCGATGAGGATAGCACGGTTGGTAGTGGCCCGACGCCCACGCAGGAATCCATGGCGCCACTTAGAATCCGGCGACTCATGACTGCACGGGATTACATTGCAGCACTGGGCGCTTCTCCCTCGTCGCACTCGGCCGACGCCGCTCGTGCGACTGCACAGCAAGGGGATCGCAGCCATGCGGGCGACAACGTTCCCAGCCATGCAGATTGGCACGGAAGCGAAGACCGTGGCCCACGCATGCAACAGGTAGAAGGCACGCACAGCGGCCTGCTTGCGGGAGGCCACGCAGACCCCGAGCCTCACAGCTTTGCATGGCCCGCGCGACGCCATGCTGACGCCGGCGGGGGTGACGCACGCGCCTTGGCGGATGGCCGCGCTGATCGCAGCCACCCGGGCGCGAATGGCCGCCACGTTCGTGGCCTCGCGGGAGGACATGGCCAGGCGGGCCAAGCGCCCGGCCACCCGGGCTGGGCGCCCCAGCCACGCGACCCGCCAGCGCCTGGCCACCCGGGCTGGGCGCCTCAGCCCCGCGCCTAGGCGAGCGGCCAGGCGGGCCACCCGGGGTGGGCGCCCCAACCCCGCCACCAGGCGGACCAGGGAGGGCACCCGGGCGCGGACGGCCAGGCGGGCCCCCGCGGCCACGGCCAGACGGCCAGCCCGGCCACCCAGGCTGGGCGCGCCAACCACACGCCCAGGCTGGCCAGGCCGGCCAGCCACGGGCCCAGGCGGGCCAGCCGCGCGCCCAGACAGGTCACGTTCCCGGCGGCGGCCCTGCACGCCTCGCACGCTGGCGCGGACGTGCAATCGGCGACACTGGCAAGAGACGCGCCCGCGACCAGGCGGGTTGGCGCCGATGGCGCAGACGCGCAACGTGTGCGCGCGGAGGTGTGCATGACCGTCCTCGTGGCCATGCAGACCGGTTTGGAGTGCGCATGAGTACTGGTCCACCCATGCCCAGGCGCACTTTTCTGGTGGAGCAGGCCCGCATGAGAGCGTCGGTCCGTCGGCGACGTGAACTTGACCGTCTTGCCAGACGTCGCACTAATGTGATTTTGCCGAGCGGACCTCGTGGTCGAGCTCGACTTAGCCGCATTATTGGACGTGGATCGACAGGAAATGCTGACCCGACCCCTCGTCGCCACCATAATGAAAATTTGGCGGTACGACGAGTCCGGCGTCGCATACGGCATGTTCCTCGGCGCCGTCTCATGACTCCGACCCGTCTTCAGACGATTGGTTTAGCTATCCTAATGTTATCTGATTTTTAGACATGATTTTATTAGTACTTCGGATCATTATTAGCTTTATGATTATGAGATTGTCTTATCTAAGTCCATGCAATAAATTGTATTAGATTTGATGCAATAAATTGTATTAGTCCATGCAATAAATTATTCATGCAATTTACATTCAAGCAATCTTTGTATGATCCGATGATTTAAAATCATGTGTTAATTGTTATTTGAACATGCATAATTGATTGTTGTTCAAAATTATTAGAATATATTTTGAGCATGATTAATTATTGTTCAAAATTATTAGAACATGTTTTGAGCATGATTAGTTGTTGTTAGTTCTTATGACTATTCATGTTTAGTACAAACATGCTTAAAGATTGAGAGATGTTTGTTCCTCTCCCTTTACATTATTTGATCGAAATTACCCTAATAATATTGAATATTCTTATATAAATGGGAGATGATTGTAGTTCTCTAAGTCTACTTTCGATCTTATTATATGGAGAATATTTAATATTATAGTGTAGACTTTTGGATCAAATAGACTGATGTGTAAAATTGTCAACTTAGCCTTCTCCTTATTATCTTAAATGTAGTGATTCATCGATGGCCTCGAAGAATGTTATTGCTGACTTAACGAAAGGGGATAAATTAGATGGCACTAACTATGACATATGGCATCGAAAAATCCAATATCTTTTGAACGAGCAAGAGTTGCTTGATCACATTACAACGTCCATGACCCCGCCCGCAGAAGGCAACACTGCTCAACACCGAAGAGATCAAGATGCTTACAAGTTATGGTTCAACAAAGATCGTAGCACGCGCTTTACACTGTTAAGCAGCATGCAAGATGATCTGATTGGCGAGTTTGAAAAGTGTAAGACTGCCAAGGATATGTGGGATAACTTGAAAATTGTTTTTGGAGGAACCTCTACCACGAGGTTAAGGGCTCTTGTTTTGAAATTTGAGACCCTCCGAAAAGATCCTCGTCAGAACATGACTGAGCATCTAAGGCTAATGTCAAGCATGATCCGCGACTTGAAGTCTGCAGGTCACGATCTTACTGATGAGCAGCAAGTGCAGGCTGTAATAAGATCTTTGCCAGACTCTTGGACTCACATGAAACAGATCCTAACTCACAATGAGAGCATTAAGAATTTTTCTGACATCTCTCGCCATGTGGAGTTAGAGGCTGAGCGCGAGGAAGCCATGCGCGCTACTGCCCCTGTCGCCCAGGGAGGCAGACAACAGGGAAAAAAGGGTCCAAAGAAGAACTTCAAGAGGAAGAGGCAAAATGCTGCATCTACTTCTAAGGCGGGGCAGACACCGAAGCGCCAAAGAGGCAAGCGCGGTGGAAAAAGAGACAAGTCAAAAGTCAAATGCTATAATTGTGGACAATTGGGACATTTCGCTCGTGAATGTATTGAGCCGAAAAAGGTATTCCAATTCCTTTGCTCTCCAACTGTGCATGTTTGTTCGCATATCTTAGTTGCTCGAACAAATCCTGAATGGATAGTGGATTCAGGAGCGACCAAGCACATAACAAGGGATCGAGCAGGGTTCGTGGATTATCGCCGAATCTCAGCGGGATCGCAAAGAGTATACATGGGAAATGGTTCTAGTGAGGAAGTCCTTGGAGTTGGTGTATATCAACTCAAGTTAAAGACTGGACGAGTCTTAACTCTCCATGAAGTACTCTATGCGCCTAGAGTTCAGCATAATCTACTATCAGTCTCATCATTATTAGCATTAGACTTCTCTTTTTCGTTTACTAGCAACCAAGTTGACATTTGTTTGAACAATGTTATATATGGTCATGCTATATTCATGGATGGTTTGTTTAAATTAGAATTGGATTATCATAATTTTCTTGTGTCTTATGTGGTGAACACTGATAATAACATTGATTCGATAATTTGGCATGCTCGGCTAGGACACATCGGACAAGATAGAATGACAAGGTTAGCTCGAGAAGGCTTGCTAGGCTCACTCGCTAAAGTCAATCTTCCTATGTGTGAATCGTGTTTAGCCGGTAAGGCATGTCGTAAGCCTTTCGGAAAGGCTAAGAGAGCCACTGAATTCTTACAATTGATCCACTCCGACATTTGCGGACCCATGAGTGTGAAGACCCGTCAAGGGGCTTCCTATTTCCTCACATTTATAGATGATTATTCACGATATGGATATGTCTATTTGATTGCTCACCGCTATGAAGCGTTAGATTGCTTCAAACACTTCTTGGTAGAGGTTGAGAATCAATTAGGCAAAACCATAAAAGTTCTTCGGACGGATCGAGGACGTGAATATCTTTCGGATGAGTTCCGAACTTTATGTGAAGAAAAAGGAATACGCAGACAGTTAACTATTTCATATACACCGCAACAAAATGGTGTTACTGAGAGACGGAATAGAACACTGCTAGATATGGTTAGGTCGATGATGGCGCATGCCAACCTTCCAATATCTTTTTGGGGGGATGCTATAATGACTGCGGCCTACATCCTTAACCGAGTACCTTCACAGTCAGTTCCTTCCACCCCTTATGAGATATGGCGTGGTGAAAAACCAAATTTAGATAATCTACGGCCATGGGGTTCAGCGGGATATGTCCATGACACCTCTCACAAGTTTGGAAAACTTGGCCCTAAAGCTAGAGAGTTTATCTTTGTAAGATATCCTGAAGGCTCTAAGGGTTATGTCATGTATGGACAACATCCGAATGGAGGAATGACAGAGAAAGACGTCCGAGATGTTGTTTTCTTAGAAACAGAATTTCCTAGCATCGGCGACACTGGAAAGAGTCTTGATCTCCATGAGATGGATGACCCCAATGATATTCTACCATCTTCCAGCGAAGGGAGGGAATTAGTTCCTAACCAGGAAGCTGCCGGAGATAGTAGAGATGATCATGATAGTGGGAGCTTTGTGCCCAGTGGGAGCACACCTATAGAAGAACAAGACGATCAGATACACCGTAGCAAACGTGGACACATGCCTCGTCGTCGATTTGAGATTGAAGAGGAAGCCCTTGTGTGCCAGCTTGCTGCTGATGATGAGCCTACTTCTGTTAAAGAAGTATTAGCTTCATCTGCTAGTAAAGAGTGGAAGGAAGCAATGCAAGATGAGATGGACTCTATGAGTAAGAATCAAGTTTGGGAACTTGTCGACCTCCCTCCAGGGCGTAAGGCTATTGGAAATAAATGGATTTTCAAAGTCAAACGCAAGGCGGATGGATCTATCGACAAATTAAAGCACGACTTGTGGCGAAAGGATATACTCAAGAGGAGGGTATAGATTTCGATGAGACATTCTCCCCAGTGGTGAGATTCACATCGGTTCGCCTTATTCTAGCCATAGTTGCACATTTAGACTTAGAACTTTTTCAGATGGACGTTAAAACAACATTTCTCAATGGAGAACTAGACGAAGAAATTTATATGGTGCAACCAGAAGGTTTTGAGGCAAAGGGACAAGAGCGCAAAGTTTGTCGTCTCAATCGTTCCATTTATGGCCTCAAACAATCGTCTAGACAGTGGTATTTTAGATTTCATAAATCTATTATCTCATTTGGTTTTGAGATGATTGAAGAAGACCACTGTGTGTATGTTAAACGTATGGCGGAAAAGATTCTTATTTTGTCATTATATGTTGATGACATTTTATTGGCTGGAAATGACATGGAATCTATCGAAGCCACTCGAAAATGGTTGTCTTCTGTCTTTGAGATAAAAGACATGGGTGAAGCAAATTATGTGCTAGGAATAAAAATCACAAGAGATCGCTTGAATAAACTTCTGTGTTTGTCGCAGGAGACTTATATAAATAAGATTCTTGAGCGATTCCGGATGCATTATTCCAAACCCATCGATACTCCAATTGATAAGAGTTGTGTTTTAAGTATTAGTCAATGTCCACAAACTGATAAGGAAAAGAATGAAATGTCTAAAGTGTCATATGTTGCTGCAATTAGAAGCCTAATGTATGCCATGTTATGTACACGGCCAGACATTAGCTTTGCGGTGGGCCTTGTTAGTCGTTATCAAAGTAATCCCGGTCTCGTTCACTGGAAAGCAGTTAAGAGGATTTTTCGATATCTTCGTGGTACTTCGGACCTTGTCTTATGTTACAAAGGAGGTGACTTAAGATTGAGAGGTTTCAGCGATGCTGATTGGGCTGGTGATAAAGATGAGCGCAAATCCACCTCAGGCTATGTGTTTATGTTAGGTGGAGGGGCCATTTCTTGGTGTAGCAAGAAACAAACGTGCATCGCTTTATCCACCATGGAATCAGAATATGTGGCATGTTCTGCTGCATGTCAAGAGGCTGTTTGGTTGCAAAGTTTCCTACAACGATTGGCCATGACACATTTGTCAAAGGAGGCGGTAGTGCTGTATGTTGATAGCACATCGGCTTTGGCCTATGCTAAGGACCCCAAATACCATGGGCGAACCAAACACATTGACATTCGTTATCACTACATTCGGGATTTAGTTGCAAAGGAGTTGGTGGTTCTTCGACACATTTCGAGAGGTCATATGTTGGCCGATCCACTAACCAAACAAATTTCGAGGGAGGCATTTGTAACCCATATTAGAAATATGGGATTGTGTAAATTGTGATGTGCACAATTATTGATTGACAATTAAGTTATTATGTTTTCCTTCCTTATGTGTGTCTATGGATGGAATACTTTACACATCAAGAAAAGTGTCACTAGGCTCTGAATGGACCCCCTCACACGGGTCATTCGCCTTGGCGCTTAGAAAGCGAGCAAGATGAGACAATTTTTATCTATGGCGCTATGAGAGCGAGCAAGATAAATTTATATCTATGGCGCTATGAGAGCAAGCAAGATATTTTCTTTTTATTGTCGCCTTAAATTGAGTTAAGATGAGATCCCTCTGGATCGATCACAGGATATGAGAATCAAATTCGTGAAGCCTTCATTAAGCCGGTTGCGAGTTTTATGATAAGAGGTCGTGAGACTCGGGTTAGCCACAGTGGGAGTGGCTAGACTAAGAACCGTATGGTGTTTTTATTATGTTGTATGTGATACGCCCATAATGATGGAAGAACACCGTAGCATGTGTACATACCACATGTGCGTAAAACGACCATTGAAGTGAATGATGAATGAGATCTCTGTTTCATCATTGTGTGAGCTCTTGGATCATAATTCATTGATCCACCTGTACCCTTAGGACTTGAGATCTATGTCATGAAAAGGAAGCTTGATGTCGCTACTTTAGCATGCTCCTTAGGGCTATGGTTGATACAGTCCAGCGGGACATGACTAGGAAAGCGGTCAAGACTAATTGAATTGACATGAGAACTCAAGAAAGACATCTGAATATTGCACCATATTTTGTGGTTCACACCTCGAGGGACTATGTCGACTTAGTGGCGATAAAGTCATGAATACAAAACGTTCGAGTTTTGACGTCGCTAGTTTTAAAGAGATCCAGGATGTCAAAGCTGGTGAATATTGAAGATATCTAGGGTACTACGGGATTCCTTTGGAGTATTGTGATCTGTTAGTTTTGGTGATAACTTAATAGATCACTACTCATTTGTTGTGCTGACTCTCGTAAGGTCGCTCACTCCATTCGTCGTATGTATGATTGAGAAGCAAGTGTAGAGATATGAATTGCTCTTAGTGAGCAACTGATTTTTATTGTGCCCTTTGTGGGCAAGTGGGAGATGTTAACCGATGGCATGATGCCATCGGTTGGGGTGCCCACCTTGGGCATCCAAAGGTTGCCAACTCAACCTTTGGCAGGAGGCCAAACCGCTGGGCGGTTGGCCAAAACCTCTTCTCTCACTTGGCAGACACCATCGCATGTAGGGACTCTCCCAGCGCATGCATGAGAAGAAGTTTCTCTCTCTGGAAGAGAAACCAGCGCAAGACTCTCCCCCATTCTCTCTCTCTCTCACACACACAAGGTGTGCAAGTCTTCTCTCACGGGACATCACCGTCGGATCCCGAGAACGTTTGGAGCGAGGAACAACGAAGAAGACTCTAGTAACCTTCTTCCCGATCCTACGACATTCCGCAACGCACGAGGTACACACCTCGATCATCATCTAACATGTATAAATCAACAACTTAGAATGCTGATAGATTCAAAGATAAGTCAAACTAGTGAGTGCTCGTGTTCTTTTTCTCACTTATAATTTCTAGCAATAAAATGCGAAAGCTAAAGACGCCAGACTTCACAGAGAAGAGTCCCTTCATTGCGTACGTTGGAGGCATATAGCCTCTGCATGGCATTGGCAAAGTCTATCAGTATATATGTTATGCACCACGTTGGGTACTGTAAGCTAACGAGGATGGAAACGAGCAGCTCACTTTGGTGGAGTATTTGATGTCTGAAGGAAGATATACCCAAACAGGGTGCCCAAACAAGATACTGGAGTACGTAGTGTCTGAATCGAGCCAAATTGTTGAGTGACTTCACTCATTACTTATTAATTAAATATTTAGTTTTTCTTTTGGGGTTTGGGGGGGGGGGGGTTCAAGTTATAACACTTTTAATATTTAAATTGCAATCTATAACTCACAAAGACGAAATGCAGAATCAGCCTTTTAAGTTAATTCCAGCCATCAGGCAACACCAACGCTCTCCTTTGCCATTTGGGCCAGCCCACGGGTCTAACACAGCCTTTTTGCTCGGTGACCCCTCCGGCCCACTAGTGAGAAAAACTTCGTCTCCCTCTCCAGCCCAGACCAATACACAGACACACTACGACACAAGGAAGCTTTCTTGTGGAGGACGAGTCCGGTATAAGAAAAGGGGGCTTCAGGGAAAAACTAGCAACACTTATTATAAAACTATTTAACGGGTTATAGGGTATATGAACATGTATTTTAATTTCTCTTGTGCTAAGGATAATTATAATATCCTTGTTCTCACCAGAAATGCACATCTGCCGGAAGTGGGTCTGTGGGGAGCGATATGGTGACATTATGCAATAATACTTAACCTACATTTGCCAAGAATTTTGCATATTTCTGCATCACAGCAATAATATACCATTCACTATATGCCATCCTCACCTCAGCGGTGGACGAAACAGTAGGTCATATTGTTGCATGTGTACCGTTGACGTCAACATGTGGAGAAGTGCACATATTTGATGGAAATCATGGTGATGCGTTCTGTATCACCGACCTTCAACTCTTGTCAATGTCACACTATTGGAAGATGAGAAATGCTCCATCTCCTGGTCATTCCTTTCTTCATTTGTATGCCTCACACGGAAGAATGCAGGCTGGCTAGGGGTAGGAAAACTTGCAGTGTCGCTGTTCAGCATAGAGACTATTTCCAACATTGTGGGTCTATCTCCCGGGTTCTCCTGCACGCATAGAAGTGCCACATGAACGCATCTTGAGAACTCATGCTCTGCGACTGCGTTGCCCATTGCTGGATCCACCAGCTCTAGCTGCCTACCTTCTCGCCACAGCTCCCATGCCTGGAGGAAGAAAGAAAATTTATGCATCATGTATCCGTTAGTATAGAAAATGAGAAAATTTTCTTAGAAAGATGGTTGGTGCTCATATTTGTGTTAGACATATTCCAGATCCGGAGACTCACATGTCCTGGAAGGTTACTGGAGACTCCAAAATCATGCATGTTTGTGTTTTTCTTTCCACTCAAGATCTCTAGTAGCAGGACTCCATAGCTGAAGACATCGGACTTTGTCGAAAAGAGTCCTTTCATTGCGTACTCTGGGGGCATATATCCACTAAAACAATATATCATCAGGGCATGTTAGATTAGAGTACTAATACTAACATGGGTCTCCAAAAACACATCTATATATATATAGATAGATTCCTTCCACTTACTATGTACCAATTATGCGCTTTGTGTTTGCTTCATCGTCATTCCAGCTAAAAATCCTTGCTAATCCAAAGTCCGCTATCTTTGGGTTGCAATCGTCGTCCAGAAGGATGTTGCTCGCTTTGAGATCTCTATGAACGACTCTTAATCTAGAGTACTTGTGCAAGTAAAGAAGCCCTTGTGTGATGCCCTCAATGATATGCAACCGCTTAGCCCAGTCAAGTAGTTCCCTTCTGTTTGCATCTGATGATCATTGAAAATACAAAAGTTTCAAATGGGATACTCACTTAAGTGGTTCCAAATATCATAATTATTTAACGAAAAACAGCATCAGCAAGGTGAAGAAACTTACCAAAAATAAATTTGTCCAAGCTTTGATTCCCCATAAATTCATAAACTAATATCTTCTCTCCATTCTCCATGCAACAACCCAAGAGTCTAACAAGTTTGTGTGTTGCAACTTTGCGACAAGTTTGACCTCACTCTTGAACTGTTCTAGTCCTTGTGTTGAATCTTTCGATAACCTCTTGATGGCAACATATTGTTCATTCGGCAGCTTCCCCTGTAATCAACATTAATCTCCAGGCTATTATAATTTTCTTCTATAGCAATGATAATAGTTGTTATCTCAACAATTATAATAGGAATCTCAACAAGGTTCTGCATATTCACTTTTTCCATGTGTAATTTATCTATACTTCACAGTGTTTGACAATTCAGTCCTATTAATTCAAGAGATCTGATTTATATAAATAAAGTATGCATGGAAGAGATTTACCTTATAAACAGGTCCATATCCACCCTCTCCAAGTTTGTTTTGGAAAGAAAAATAATTTGTGGCAATTTCTAGAGTACTGAAGGCAATTAATTGCAAGTCAAAATCACTTGCTTGGTCAGCATCTTCACGATGCCATGATTCCACTGAAGGCTGCATTTCTATAAAATAGAAAAAGACAAAGAAATGTAATATAGCAACATATATATATAGAAGACAGATAGATTGAAGTTTTTGTGAACTAAAGATGAGATGGAATGCATGCTATTGTAATAACTTTAATCTAGATGGTGAGAATGAAATGATAATTACCAGGGAAGAGAAAGATCTTGCTTACCTCTTAATATCCTTCTAGTCATTCGCCTCCTTCTGTATAAACAGAGTAGTAGCGAAAGCATGACAACAACGAAGGCTACTAGAACAACAATGATGATGATCACCTTTTTGCTGTTCTTTCGACCTGCAACGCAAAACAAATAGTAGTCGACATATCAATTCCCATTAACCTACATAAATCCACTATCCTAATTAGTGAGATTACCCCTCTAAAATGCATTATATGGGGTTATCTCCTTTTACTGAATCAACAAAGTAACTAGCTTGAGTAGGTTAAATAAGAAGAAAGGGTAGCAAAAGGCAGTCCAAATAAGCACTGTTTGATTAGTATGTACATAGCAACCACTGTGCAAAATGCATTGAATTTTTGCATTTCTTGGCAAATGTCTCACTTAATTATCATCACTTGTCCTTCATGGCCTGCTTTGCCACGAGCGAAACCGGCAGTGGCGGCGGGGAGGGGCCAGGCCACGAGGTACAAGACGAAACAGAGGACTGCCACAGTGACCTTCCCCCTTCCCCATGGATGCATGCATAAGAAGGTGCGGTGAGAGGGGAGGCTTGCTCAGTGGTTCCACTGAATTGAAAAATTCTATTAGGGGTGTAAAGGGGGAGATGGGAAGGGTGAATTGGAAGGCTACAGATTGTGTACACTAAGAAGAAGAAGGGGAAGAGCAAGCAAGGATGGAGTCAGGAGGAGGGGAAGGTGGGGAACTGGAGTCAAAGGTCCTACGGTCGCACCAGGCTGCTGGTCGTCCTGCCTTCCAGGTGGCATCGTAGAGAGGCAACTACGATGTGAAAGCTTGGAAAGCAACCATGGCACATCTCCAGCCAGGCAACCACCCAACAGCTCATCGGACGTCGCCGGCAGCCATGGGCAGAGCTTGGTCAGCGCTCACTGTCGTCTGTCATGTGGGGAAAAGGTCCAGAGGTATTCCTCAATACAGGGCTAACAAAGTTGACGAAGATTGTGTCAAATAATCTTCTTTTAACTAATAAAATTGTTTGGCTAACAATCTATGTCAACTTTATTCTCCATTAAAAACAAATAAGCATTTATCGAAGATTCAACAAGTACATGGCGGGCCCAGATGTGCATCGACACACTAGAAAACCACAGCATAGTCAAGAATGGGGGCAGAGATGGAGAACTTGCACATCCTTCAGCTTATCCAAATTGAGATCTTTCATAATCAGAAACCCCTTCAACTTCTCTATCATCTAAAGATTACAGGTATGTCTAGGAGGATTGGCTCAACAAGCATTAGAACCAATACTTATGATAGTCGATGTGACATCGACATGGAATTATTTTCGTCAATGCGTGGATGGGTTATTATTATTATTAACAATGGCAAATAATGTGAACGGACAGGAGTGGTGAGGGAAGCAGGTCTAATATTTAATATAATATCCGAATACTGTTTGACGATACCAAAGCTAATAGAGAGAGTGGGTCGTGTTCTCATTCATGGAGAGTTGTTAAACCACCAACATTTATTTCCTATCTATAGATAAATTAAAGGATTTTTTGTATATATATCTCTCCTCTAGATGATTAATTACAAAAGATTTTTTTAATTTATATTTATATGTATACTCATCTTATGAATATAACATATCCTCAAAGACCTTATTGTAATCTCTCGTGATAAAAAAATCAAAATATACTTTGAATATTTTTTACAGTCATTTAGAAGTAAAAGTATATATGTAAAAGTGAATAAAATATTCTAAATATCTTTTTTGTGTATGGACATATTATGCTAGGAATTATTCTATATCTATAAAAGAGGTATATATATATATAATTTAAAAAGATTTTCATACAATTAATCTTCTAAAAAAGGTGTATATAAAAAAAACTAAACTAGCAGAACATATCACTAACCTTTCATAAATGGTGATAATGGTAAGACGTAAGAGTTCTAGCCACGTACCGTCCGATGCGACTCGCACGTACAAGTCCTGGCCCATGCCGCTGTACAGCCTGAGGTCGGTGAGGTTGCCGAACCAGGTGATGCACCCGCTGCCGTCGGCGCCGCTGCTGAACGCCGTGCACGAGCAATTCCCCAGGCACGCCGCCCTACACTCGTCGAACCCCACCCTCGACGCCGTCGCCAGTGACGTGTCCGGCAACTTGGCGCCGGAAACCAGTATGAACTCGTCCTCCCCTCCCGGACAAACCAGGGGTTTCTTCCGCTCGCACACGGCAGCGGCGCCCGTGGGCGCTCCAGCCCTCCCTGCCTGCTGCTGTTGCGCCGACTGGAAGCCCTGCAAGCAGCTACAGACAGGGCCAGATGTCTTGACCTCGCAGACGGCGTTGGGGCCGCAGACGTTGAGCATGTCGCAGGTGTCCTTCGACGAGTCCCAGACCGACTCCCAGGAGCCGCGGCCGTCGTCCCACACTAGGTGCCTCGCGACGCCTGTCGGGAACACCGTGATCCTTGTCTCCATGGAGTTGTTCCATTGGTAGAACCTGAAGTAGATCTCGTTAGAGTTGGGTTTGAAGCCGTAGCTGAACAAGCCGTTGCCCTTCATCTCCGGTATCCCGGTAAATCGCTCGTCGACCCATGGCCCCCCCCGCCACAGAGGCACCGTCCCGTTTCCGACGAACAGCTGCGGTACCCCCCGGACCACCAGGAACCAGGAGTAATCCCCCGGCGACGGGTCGTCCTCGGCTTTCCACGCGGTGATGTTGTAGTTCTCCCCCGTCCGGTAGTTCAGCCCGATATTCATGCCGGGGAGCAGCGTGTCGGTCGGCTGGGTGAAGCTCTGCCACGCATAGCTGCCGGGGTCGTTGCCGGACACGACCAAGTTCCCTTCCTCGAGGAGGCGCGCCACCGGGTTGCTCAGGTTCGCCGGTACTGGATCCGTCGACCAGTAGACGGTGCCTGCCGCGTCGGCGAGGACGAGGCTTCCGTTTTCCCTCAGCAGCAGCGAACCGTTGGAGTCCGGCAGGGGGCGTAGCCGGTTGGCTACCCACACCACCGTGCGGCCGGGGATCCTGTCATACCATATGCCCAGATATGTTTGGTTGCGCCGACTGGTGAAGAACCCCAAGCGGAATCTCCCCTGCCCCGAGACCAGGCTCGCGTTATGCTTGATAGATTGCCCCACCGAGAGCGAGTCCCCTTCGGCGGCTGACACAAGGGCGATGGCGGAGAGGAACGCAGCGGCGCAGAGCACCGCGGCCGGTACTGTTCTCATGGCTACAGAACGCAGCAGGGAGACGCAGAGACTCCCGAGCTTCCAGCTCCTGCGTGGCGAGGTCAACCGGGATTTAAATCGAGAGCCCATCTGGTGTGCTTGTAAGGTCAGCCGGGGTTTACTTCAAGAGCCGAGAGGCAGTTAATGCCTCCTCTCCCTCCTCCACCCGCAGACACATTGGTGTGGATCTCACCTCACAGTTTCTCTTAATTCAAAGGTCCAAGACGGCGTCTATATATATATATATAATATATATATATAATATATATATATATTCAATTGTAAAAAAAAAAGACAATATGAACAATAAGACATCACTTTTTTTGACAATAAAACAATATATTTCATTCACTGACTGGCTTCTCACCTTCTGAACATTGCAGACGTTAATTAATTATTTGAACAATAAGATAATACTTTTTGTACAATGAGGCAATTGTCAAAAAAAGGCAATATGATAATGTAGAAACTAGTTGCATATTTTAAATATATTTGGACGGTGTTTTTTTTCTTTTTCTAAAGTGTTTGAGAAATCAAAATACACTCCCCAATCCCCACCCCACACCAAATAGAAGTGCAATAAGCCCGAAAAGATGTAGAGCGCCAAGAATTAGGAACTCAGTTCATGGACTCTAATGACTAACCAGTGATCATGAAAGTTGGAGAGAGCGTGGTGGGGAAGCAGAGCTCTCAAGTTAATCAAAATTGTTATGATTAGTCACCAATTAGGTCAAGAGTCTACAAAGTCATTAGTTGTCATTGTATTTTATTAATTGCTACTGAAAATTAATCGGTGGGCCTAAATAAATTTTAATTTTCAATATAAGACTAATTAATTTGACGTCGAATTATTTTAATCTACGTAAATTTTCTAACACGTGACTTCCGCAAGCATTAATTTGACATAGATCGTCTAAGCTTTGATATTACAAGTCAACAAACGAAAAATATTGTCAAAGAGGACGAAATACTCTATGAATATTTTAATAAAAATTTGTCACAAGATAGTAAATAAATCGGTGGACCAAAATGCTTGTAGTTTGGATAAACAAGTTTCGGTAGACATGTTGAGCTCGGATGCGTATTGGCCTAAAACATTTTATAATGCCATTAAGCCTTGCTTCTAGTGCTTGTTGATAATACTCTTATTATAATTTTTTATTAGAGACGGGATAAATACATACTTGATAAATTTATTAGCAACAATTTAGTACAGTCGTCCTTAATAGACTTATTAAAGATACTTTCATTTAGCAATGACAAATAATATCATTAAGAATGGTTACCCGTATAACATTATTAGCGACTTTCTAAGTAGCTATCCCCGATAACAATTTTTTACAGACGATTTTACCAAGAGCTATCGCTAATAGCTAGTCTTATTACCGATGGTGACTACTAGCAATCCATAATACTATATTTTTCGGGACGTTTCCTTTTTAGCATAGACTAGTTAAATTAACCTGTTTCACACGTGTGGTTTTTGAATTACGTATTTTTATTAATTTTTAAAATAATAAAAATCATTAATTTTGATTTCTGTTAAAAAAATTATAGTTATATTGTAATGACTTTCAAAGAATAAATATAACTGAGTTTCTCTTGAATTATTATTTTTTGTCACATAATAATTGTAGAATTATATCATTCAACTAAATTAAAGATAAACAAATCTCTTTACCCAGAACAATCTACATCATTTTTATTGTCCTTCTCAGAGGTCACTAAATATTTCTCGTAGACAAATAGTGTTACATATAACTATTTCTATGTTGTCAATATTTTTTTGTGTATATTCATATAATTACTTCTATTTGCCTACTTTATTTTTTTATTTTATAAAAATCAGATTTTAATTATATATATATGTGAAAAATGGAAAATTTTCGAATCATTTAAAATCTATTTATCATGTTGCTCTTTTCTCATGGCTGCGCATTGTAAATTCAAATCCCGTCGGATGCTACATGAGCAATGGTGACGAGAGATGACCTTACAATTGCAGAGCGCGGGCGTACCAGTCACCGAGGTGACAACAAATGGTTTGCCTCCGAGAATCGGAGGGCTTTGGGTCTATTGTGTGCACCGTTTGACTTCGTCTAACGAAAATGAGTGTCGGGTCCTGGACCAATATCCCGTCGTTGCCTAAGCGTAACGACGTTAATTACATCCCTCTGAGAGGGAAAACCCTTGATTAATCGCCAGATTAAGAAAACTTCATGACTTAAAGCGGAGACATCCTGTAGAGGTGCGAAACGCAATTTAAATTTGAGCTGAAGTACTATTGAGCAAAATGACTGTCTATTCAAAATCATTTGATCTTTTATTTATCCAATTGTCGAATCTCTTTGCCTATTTACTCATTTATTTCTTTTATCACGAAGCGGTTCCCATAAAAAACAAACAAGTCAAGAAATGGTCTATTTGGTCATTTGTTGAAAACAATCTCAATTTGGGTCCTTTGTTCTATTTGAGACATATAAAACATGAGATGATCTATTGTTTGATTGAAAAAGTTCAATTTGATTTTTTGGTCTTTTGTAAAACATGAGACAGTCTTTTGTCATTTGTTGCTTCTTACTATGAAAGGTTGCAATTTGCTCTTTAATTCTTTTGAACATTTAAGACACGAGGTGATTTATTTACTTCTTTGTTTCTTTTATCATAAAAAGTTTCAATTTGTCCTTCGATTCTTTTAAGGCATGCTCAACATGATTCCATTCGTGATTCGGCGCCGCTTGACCATTGGGTGGCTAATCGGCGACAAGGGCACACTCGATTCGGCGGGGCTCATCTGATTCGGCGTGGCTCATCTGATTCGGCGCGGCTCATCTGATTCGGCGCGGCTTGCAAACCACAGAGAAATTGGCGAATCGGACAGGCGGGACCGAATCGGCGGGCCGAGGATGGTTCATTCAGCAGGGCACATGCAAATAGCGGATCGGCGAAGCAGAATCGAATCGGTGATCAGGACCAAACCGGTCAAGTGGGGTTGAATCGGCGGAGTAGGACCGAATTGACAGATAGCGCCGCATCGACGCTCATATGAAATACTACTGAATCAATTGGACGTTGAAGATTTCTTTTAAAGAAAACTCTCGCCAATTCGACCCTTGCGGGGAAAATTCGGCAGCATCTCTCATTAACGTGGTTGATAGGGGAGAGCGCGGTACGCATCCACCATGAACGGAGATGGCACCAAAAAAAGAGCATATGCTGAAGGGCGGCATAACTCCAATGGCACGTGACGCCGATCTCCCAAGGCACGCCTACGAGGAAACCGAACAATGTCGTGGCCACGTGAATCCACGGGGTGGATGAACAACATGTGAACCCATCCGTCCGGACATAGACATTGCATTGTCCAATCCGGGGGTTTGGATGAGTCTCCTATCAGTCTATTAGTTGTTTTGTTAAAACCACATTGAGCAATGGCTTTGCCCGTGTGGCTCTACCAAGGGTGATCACTGCCCATCGAATCGGCGCACTGTCCAGACTGGCTGAACCAGAGAAACAGCCCCAGGACGGCGAATCGGCGAGCCTTTGGGGGCATGGTTCACCAAAGTCCAGGGATGGTTTGAGCGCCAAACCGGGTTAACAAGCTATTTAAAGTACGATGAATCTATTTATAGGTTTAAACTGGGCACGGATACTGTTAATCCGACCCTTCTCGTTCAACATCACAAGAGAGGCGATTCGGCGCAGTCTGAGACAGTGGGAATCCATAAAAATAGGGCAATGAGGGGGCTGAAAACAGACTTGATGGGTCTCTTAGGGGTGAGTGCCAAGCAAGAGGGCATGAACATTAGTTGTTCAACCCCTTGACTAGCAAAGGGGACTTGCCCCAAATGTGCAACACACTCATGAAAGGGGGACTGTTTAGGCCATGCATGAATGCTCACTAAAATGATTTAGAACAGTGAAGACCACAAAGCATATGATGGGTGGAGGGAGGGCTCCCCACTTCCATTCCTCATTTGTTGAGGTGGAGGGTTTGAGACTTCATGTATGGCCTATTGGGATGAGAGAAAGCACACTATGCAACAAGTGGCTTCTCCTCATCTCGGGACCTCTCACCCATACAAAGTAAAAAAAAAAACTTGAAGAAAACTTGCATGTAATGGGAATATGCTATGCATTAAATGCAAGGGAATGAGCAATCACATCAAGAAGGGGTGTAGGGAAGCACATAAATAGGATGCTCTCTTGCTAAAGAAGGAAGATGGTACAAAAACTTCAAAGAAAGAAAAGGGGAAGAAGACCCCAACGTGCCACCTCCTCTCCTCTCTCTTTTCTTGATGGGACAAGACAAGGCAACAATGGGGAAGAAGAGGAGGCTCTCTCTCTCTCCCTCTCTTCACCTTTTCTATTTCTCTTGGCTTTTTCTCTTGCTCTTTCTTGCAGGATGCTCCTGGGAGAAAGCTTCTTGCACTAGTACAAATCATGGAATAGACGACCGCTCATGAAGAACCGTCGGCGGTTCTACATAAAGCCAATGGTTTTAACCGTCGACTATTTATTTGAGAATGGACAACTCATTAACCGTGGTTTAATATATGAAATTTATTATTCAATTTATATTTTTTATGTTAACCGTGGTTTAATAATTATATTTTAATTTTGTATAGCTGTCATTAATTCATAGAGCCCCGCCAATTTGCCCCGCCCTCGCCTCTCCCCGCCCCGCTCCACCCTGTCCGCGGAAGAAGCAAACGGGGGCAGAAGACCGCCGGCGGCGCGCCTTCTCCCGCCGCCCCCACGCAGCCCGGACGCCCTCGCCTCGCCCCACCCTCGCCTCGTCCCGCCCCACCCGCGGAAGAAGCAGACGGGGGCAGAAGACCACCGGCCGCGCGCCCTCTCCCGCCGGCCTCGCGCCCCCACACAGCCCGAACACCCTCGCCTCGCCCCACCCTCGCCTCGTCCCACCTCGCCCGCGGAAGAAGCAGACGGGGGCAGAAGATCTCCGGCCGCGCGCCCTCTCCTGCCGGCCTCGTGCCCCACGCAGCCCGGACGCCCTCGCCTCGCCCCACCCTCGCCTCGTCCCGCCTCGCCCTAGGAAGAAGCAGAGAGCAGAGCGGGCAGAGGACCGCAGGCCCCACGCTCTCTCCCTGCCGGCCTCGCGCCCTCTCCCACGCAGCCGGACATGCTCGCCTCTCTCTCGCCTCGCCCCGCCCCGCCCGGGGAAGAAGCAGAGCGGGCAAAGGATCGCCGGCCTCACGCCCTCTCTCCGACGCCCGGGCGCCCTCGCCCTCGCCTTGCCCCGCCAGTGGAAGGGGAAGAGTGGGCAGAACATCCGCCGCGCGCCCTCTCCAAGCAGCCCGGACTCCCTCGGCCCTCGCCCTTTTCGTCCTCAGTAAGACCCCTTGGCACGTAGTATGACTATTTTTATTGGTTTGTTGCTGAGAAAGAACAACAAATGAATTATTTGCTGTGATATGTTTTTCCACCTCATTAGCTTGTGATTCCTTTTGCACTGGTTTTGAACGGTATTCCTTGCGAATAATAAGACCTTGTTTGCATTGTACATCGGAGGTGCCCGAATGATAAGCAGGAAGAACACCTCTTTGCCTTCCAAGGATAAGAGAGCCAATTTCTTAATCCTATCATCATGATCTTTAAAGTGAATATAATCTGGTATTTCACCAGATGAAGAAACAAGAACACAGGACAAGCGTTTTCTCAACTTGTCTATATAAAGCGCCTAGTCCATAAATACATTGGGAGTCCATGCAAAGTAACCCATATGGGTATAGATTGAAGGCTATCAATCTCCATGCTTATCTACGGACTCCAACACCGAATGATCATTGGATGGCCACGTCCAGAAATCATCTGAAAATCTTAGTAAATCCTCCTCCAAATCAAGCTGGCACACAAAGAAAACATCATCAAGTACGTGTAGATAATAACCTGCAGATGGTGCCCAGTGAGCCTTAATGAAAAAACATAATATTTAATGTACCAAGTGTTTAACTTTTCATTGTGCTTACTAGTTTGATTTGCATTTGTTCATGTACTCAAGTGGTCCAGGTAAAAAGTATGAGCTACATGTTCTACTAACCACTCTTAAAAATTTTGGGCATATATCAAGCCTGGGAACATTTTCTGCTGGAAATCTTCTGTAGGATACATGTTTTATGGTCCATTGGTCCATTGTTTTATTTTAACCCAGGTCTTTATTGTACTTGATGTCTATATTTTAGTGATTTGCTATATATTATGACATGTATTCTATGGTAAGTAACCCAGAATAAGCCTCTCCAACCTGTAAGTAAGCTTGTGGTCACTTCCGATTATTTAAAGAATCTGCAATCATATCTCTCTCCTCTTCCCTCTCATATAAGCTGCATGTAAATCTGATGTCCATCAGGAACTATGCAAACCTATACTGCGTACAAAGCCAAGCCAGAGATGTCCTACATGGCAGATTTTTGGGATATCATGTGGGGCGTTCATTGCAGTCCTCAATGGATGACATAGTCAAATGGCAATCCAATAGAGAAATTGTCAGAGGGTTATTAATAGCTTTAGTGAAACAAAGAAGCCTAACCATGTATATAGATAAAATAACATGCATAAGAAAGTGAGGAAGAAATTTAAATTGGCAATGAACTGTATACAACACAAACTGGCAAGCCAGTCAATGTCATTTCATTTAGTCAGTCTATAACACATTTTTTTGCATAGAGGGCAGTATTGTTGATTAGTTGTGAGTTGGGGGGGGGGGGGGGAATGCAACTTACTTGTTTGTTTATTGCAACATTAACTTTTCAATTTTTCTATCATAGTGCTACATCTTTCACTATATTAATTTTTTTGTTAGCTTATTGTGTGACTTTACATGCTAACACGAACGTGTTAATACAGATTTTTTGGCTGGAGTTGAGCAATTCATGCAATTTGCATCACAAAATTTGAACAATGATTCTTCTTCAGTGATGAGATGTCTGTGCTATAAGTGTGAAAATAAGTTTTATCGTGAAAAAGATATCGTTCATTATCATATTGTTAGAGAGGGATTTACTGAAGGATACATTACTTAGCAATCCATGGAGAATCTTATAGAAAATCTCAAGTGGCTGATCTTATGCTTACTAGTTCAATGGATGATATGGCTGGGATGTTAAATGATGCATTTATGTGGCAACCTGTCAATGATGATGTCCAAAATGAAGAGAACAATCAAGAGACAAACACATTTACAAAGCTCGTGGAAGAAGCTAGTAAACCTCTTTATGCAAATTGCAATAAGTATTCGAAGCTTTCATTCATTGTGCGTTTATTTCAACTCAAGTGCCTACACAAATGGAGCAATAAATCTTTCTCTGCCATGCTTGCATTATTCAAAGATGCATTGCCTATTGATAATACACTTCCAAGTTCTTGGTATGAATCTAAGAAGATGATGTCCCAATTGGGTCTGGATTGTAAGAAGATACATGCATGTCCAAATGATTGTGTATTATTTAGAAAAGAATATGAAAATCTTGATAGATGTCCGAGGTGCAATACTTCTAGATGGAAGGAGAGAAAAAGCAATACAACTGAATTACAACACACACAATCTGAACTTCAAAATGCAATGAAGGAAATAGACAATATGCATGCACGTGAGAGGGAGATGGAAGCAAGACAACAAGAACACATGGAGGCTATGCTTGCACGCGAGAGAGAGTTGGAAATGTGACAACAAAAACAAGAAGAGGCCATGGAAGTTAGAGAGCGAGAGATGCTATCACAGATCCAACAAATGAAAGATATGTTTTCCATGTTCATTTCTAGTGACTCGGTGAGTCGAATAGTGCATCTCAACACACTTATTATTATGTCTTTTCTTAATATTTTATTTTAACATCAATTGTTTGTTCTAGTATGAAATTCTGAACTCTGCTCAGAATTCTGTGTTCAGAATTCTGAAGTTCAAAAATGAAAATTGACTGTGTAGATCTAATGTATATGGTTCTTAGACTGTGTAGATCTGATGTATATGGTGGATAGAATTTTGTGTTCAAGGGAACTGAAAGAAGGTTGTGCAAGTTTTTTTAATATATTTCTTTGACTTGTATATCCTGAATTAACTATTTATTTATGCTACTACAAGTATTGATATTTTCTCATTTCTTTTTATAGGTTGGAGATCGTAGGTCGCGTGCTGGGACATCACGTTCTCAACCCCCACTTTCATAGAGTTGGACACATTTATGTAGCTAACAAGCTAGATGGGCATTTTCATATAGACTTTAAATTTCAGATTACAAAAACGTCATTGATTTGGACTTTGTTTGGTGGTTAATGGCTATAGATGATATATAAGTGAATTTATTAAAATCTGAATAGTAACTTTTTTAGAATATATTAGATATGGCAATGGCAGTGCTATATTACTGACGGATGTTAATTGCAACATATTCCTGAGGAATGACCTGTGCTTTATATCTGTCCTAGTTAACTTACTGATGTTATTAAAACGTTGAAGACCATAACATTATTTCAATCTCCTCTTGCTTTTGCATCCTGGTTGATGATTGAGTTGAAGTGATTTCATAATAGATTTGAGAAGTTTACTCACCCTTTATCTGAAGATTGCAGAATGGAGCCCAGATTATTATCATTATGCCAATCTGCATCCCAATTATCTTGATGGCTAAGTGGTCATTTACACCCTGCTGTTCATAGATTGTGGACACCTGCAACACTAATGAATAAACTATTAAATATCTCTATGCTTCGTTTATGTAGAAAAATTACTGTTACATGTCTTGACATTTTCTGTATTTGAGTGCTGTCATGAATCTAATTTCCTTGTTTATTTTAATGTTAGCTGCAGATTGGGCCTTTTTATCTGGTTATATGTGTGGCATTGTGATCTTGGATGTAATACCATTACCATTGGGTTTGGGACATTGGAAAGGCTGGTAGGAAGAAGTTGTCCATAGTTTAAACTCTAAAGGATGTGACCCTCACCTCCTCAAAAGTTTGAAGTCTTCTCTACAGCTATAGATGGGCTGACAAGTTTTTATGCTAAATGCCTTCAAGGTGGATGTGGAGAGATTTCCACTCCAGAACGGGAAGATCTGTTGGCCGGAAATATTGTGCACTGTGTTCTGGATTACATTGGGCAGAGATTATCATTTTCTTCATCTTTGTCAAATGCAGGTTGTCAACAATGACGAGATTATGCAGAACATGAAACAGTGGAGGCTTCTGGCTTGATGCCATCGTGTGACGGTTTTTTCAGTGTCTTTTTTTTTCCTTTCTGCTTTGGATGCTTCTAGGGCTTTCACTGTGAGGTTTCTCATCTACAATAAATTAAGCAACAGGTTGGACCCAAGCATAATTTTCCAAGGCAATGTAATTTATTTCCTCAATTGTTTCTGGGGGACATCTACTTTGCCAAACTCAGAGTTGTCAGTAAACTACTATTTTCCTATTTTCTATCATCTATTCATATTAATTGCTCTTCTTAGCTTAACCCGATTATACTTTAAATTAGTAAACCTTGTATATACTCTTGATTATAAATGTTGTATGTAAATTTATTTGAGCATGTAATCAAATGGAGAGTTGCCATTTCTTATGTTATTAATGGGTTGGTGCAGAGGTATCCCATGTGTAATGTGTGTAGTCTTTGATTCCCCTTCTTCTGTTGCCATGGGAGGAGTTTGTGGCCGACCATAATCTGGGGATTGGTGATTTTCTACTCTTTCAATATGATGGGGACCTGAACTTTGTGGTCCTGGTATTTGATCAGACGTCATGCGAAAAGGAGGACACTTTCCATGCCTTTCCTTGCCATGAGGTCAAAGTTCAGGTAGAAAACCAAGGAACAAAGCATTCAAGAGAAGCTTCTATCAACAAATTAGACACTGCTGATCCAGTACGAGATGTGGACTGCAGGATTGCTGATCTGGGTCAGCCATTTGTACCCCAAACCATTTGTCTTCATTTACTTTCCTGGGCTGTAATTTCAATTAGTTGTGTTTCTGGTGCTTGCAGACATGCTAGCACCTCAAATTGTACCATCGCCACAGCCAAGGAATATTGAAGCAGAGATTATCCAGGTTCCTGCTAATTTGAACAATTCTTCCAAAGATGGTTGGATCAATAATGGTGAGATCAATTGTAGCTTGATTCTAGAGCTCTTCCAACATAAGAAGCCTTCAAGTTCCGTCAAGTATGCTCTGTTTAACCAATTTTTTCTTCATCATTCAGATCATTTGACCAATGCAGTGACGAAAGAACCTCTGGGTGAACAAGGTTAGTTATTGGTGTCTCTATTCTTGTCAGTTTGAACCACTTTTATGATCTTTCCTTTTGCATCTGTGTAATGCGTTACTCCTACGTGTATTGTGGGTTTTTCATGGTAACATTCACATCTTGATGACTTCAGACTTCAGAATACATGTTATAATATACTTATCCCATTTTAGGTTATTAAGTTCACTGGAGGATCAATTATGTGCATTATTTATCCTATTTTTATGTGCCAATTTTATGTTGCAATATCATTTCTTTTGTTGCTAATTCTTCCAGCTATGTCTTTTCTTTGTACTTTCCTTAATAAAATGCGACCACAGTTACTTGCCTCAGAAAAATTAACACTTTTTCTTTCTTACTTGTTTGCTTTCATAGGTTGGAAATTGCAGGATGCAAGGTGGAACATCACAGTTGCAGCCCCAAGACAATAGAGTTGCACCTCTTTATCTAGATAGGACTCTTCATACAAATTTTAATTTTCATGCTACCAAGACAGATGGTTTTGTACATATTGAATATGACATGATAACTAATGATTAACGTGCTGAAATTTTTTTATGTTATATTTAAATAAATGGTGCATTGTTAATTTAGATGTCTTTACTAAAAAAAAATCTCCAAAGCATTTGAATAATATTTTAAGCTTGTGGAATGTATGAAAAATGACTACATTTATGATGGATTCGTCAGCTATTGTATATATGGGAGTTGTTGGCTTTCATGCAAATGCGACGTTTGATTTTTTGACTATTGTGCATATGGCGATGGTTGGGACCGTCAGCTAACATAAAAAAACAATGGTTGGGTCTGTTGGCTATTGTCTACATGGCGACGGTTGAGATTGTCACCTATCAAAAAATGTCGATGGCAGGATTTGTGGGCTATTATTTGCATGGTGATGGCTTGACGGTTATTAACAGTTGGCTATTGTACAAAAGGTGATGGTTCCTGACCGTTAGCAAGGACGTCACACGATGGTTTTGAATAGTCGGCTATTGTACAAAAGGCGACGGTGCCGGACCGTTGGCCATGACATCACTCGACGGTTTTTAACAGTCGGCTATTACATAAAAGATGACAGTAACAACTGTTGGCAATAATATTTTTTAAAAAATAAAAAAATAAGAAATAGACGACGGTTGTTTGAAGGCCACGGTTGTTAATCGTCGGCCATGATATGGCCAACGGAAGTGTAGACGACGGTCTATGGACGACGGGTGGACCGTGGACGTTGTTATAGGCGACGGTATTTTTCAAACCGCCGACGGTTGTTAACCATCGGCCATAGTCCTCTTTGTACTAGTGTTAGAGCAGGAAAACCGCAGAGCTCCTTTCCCTCTTGCCTCTTGCTTCCTTGCTTCTTCGGGAAGAAGAAATGCCTCTTCTCTTTTTTTTTTCTTACGCACGGGGGCCTTGTTTCCTTCCAAAACCTTCTAGAAAAAAGGCCAAAAGGTGCCCCAACCAGCCCCTGCCCTCATCTGCCGCAGCAGGCCCTTTTTGCCATTTTTGGGACCTCCTTTTGGGAGGTGTTCCATTCCCCTATGCTCACCTCCCTACATGGGGTGAGATGGGGGTTTTGCTTAATGGCCTCTTGGGGGCCTCACAAGTGGGCCATTTCTGGGTGAATTTCTGCTCATTTAAAAGGGAGCTTAAAGGTTGGGCCGGCCATGTGGGTGGGGGGGGGGGGGGGGGGGGGCATTAATAATTTTGGGGTGTCCACAAATGCCCCCCACCCGCGGGTGGTGCGAGAGGACACGCGAAGCGACATCCGGGGTGTACTTTGGCCTTTTGACTATTAACACTAACATCGATAGGTCTTTGACTTGTTATTGTGTTAATGGTCAAATGATCTGTTTATGATCTCTTGCTTCTATTTGGATGATGTGATCCACGGATGACGGATGTGTACCGCTCTTCATAGGCAATTTGGGGTGGTCCCCTCTCTATTCCCTTTTAATAGTCTTTGAACTGCCGCGATTTAACAGAGTTCATGCCATTCGGCGTGGAGTTTGCCACTCGCATTGATCCAGCGCGGGGTCCGCTACTCGCATTGATCCGGCGTAGATCGCATCGGTTCGGCGAGGCTATTGATCGACAGGTGGTGTCGATCTAGCGCAGGTGGCGTCGGTTCGGCGAGGCCCGCGAATGGGCGCGGTTCGCGAATCGATGCGGAGCGCGAACCGGCGGTTCGTGACTTCTGAGCCTCCCCCCCCCCTTTTTGATTTCGCTTCAAAAGACACACGGGCCGCCGTCCCCTCTTCTCTCTCTTCCCAGGCTTCTTAGGGCGCAAGGTTCCCTCTCCCCTTCTTCACCTTTTTTCTGTTCATCGTCTTCTCCAGCCGGGGTGCGATTTGTGAAGGCGAGCACGGAGACAGCGTGAGCGGGCACGGAATGAGCGGGCACGGCAGCTGCGAGGCGTGCGCGAGGGCCCCTTCGCGGTGCAGGCGACTGCAGCGCGGCGGCGAGGCGAACTCGGCGGAGGCGAGGCGTGACCGTGGTCCGGGCGGCGTGACAGCGCACGGGCGGCGGCTGCGGTTGCGGAAGGCAAGCGCCGACCGCGTGAGAGTCCGAGGCACCGTCGATTGAGTTGTAGCGGCGAACCGGAAGGGCCGGGCGTCGTCGGAGGCGGCGGCGTGTGAACTCGGCCAGCGGCGAGTTCGGGCACGCCGACGGCCGGGCGAGGTCGCATCGGTGGTCGTGAGAGGGGCACAGCGCCGTTGGGAGTGGCAGCGACGCCAGTGAGGCGCGCGGCGATGAGAGGGGGTTCTGTCTGCGACGACGGTCAGGGGTGGTCGCAGCGGTGGCGTACGAGGCACGGCGCGCGAGCACCACAACAGTCCAGCGGTAGAGCGTCTATTAGGGCACCGGCCCGCTTAAGGGGGATTTTTTTGTTTCTCTATTATGTGTATGTTTGTTTGTGGCGCCGGCGAGGAGCCTGGGTGTGGGATGGTGCTCCGGCTGTGAGCCAGGAGAAGGGGCACCAGCGGGGCAGAAAACCGTAGGGCTTGCATGCCCATCTCCCCTCTCCTTTGTTGTCTCTTCTGCATGGGTGAACAGGGTCCAAGGGGGACCGGGTAGGCCATGGGGTCTATTTTGTACAGGAAACACCTGCATGTGTGTGTGTAGGGCTCGGTGGGGCCACCCCTACCCAAGAATAAAGGGGAAGGGTCCCGTAGGTCCCAGGGCCGCTTGCCGCTGGGGGACGGCGAGGGGAATATCCCCAGTTCGAGGTTTCGCCCCCTTTTTCTTTTTTGTTTTCTTTTCTGTTCGTGGGGCCCATTTGAATCAGTGGGGCTTCCACCGGTGCGGTCCTTGTCCGCGTGTTACCGCTTCGAATGGTGGATCTAATTAGGAGCAGTTCCTAACCCGAAAATCGCTGTAGGATAGTGGCGATCTTAGGTAGTTTCAATAAGGCCCGGAGCCTTTAGGGAATTGGAGAGGACATTTTATGTCCGAGGTCTCTTACTTCTTTTTGTTGGTGGGGGCCCATCTCGAATCGGCGTGGTCCCCATTGGTGTGGTTTCTTCCTGTACGCCCACACTTCAGATGGCGGTCTTTGACTGCAGCCAGGCACTGGGCCGCTCATCCCTTGTAGGCTGGTCCTCGGGGTAATGGCGGTTCCCGGAGAGCCACTTGACATGCCTACATGTCTCTGTTTGGGGCCGTCTCGCCTTAGTGCGTGGACGAGTACCCACTGAACCCCCCCACTTGTACGCGCGACAAGGGGAGATGCTGCCGAAATTTTGTCTGATTTGTGTGTCTATTCAACCTGCTGACGTGGCTTCTTTTCTTTGTAGGAGTCATGGCTACCCGACCTTTGCTGGCAGTGCAGATCGCTTAAAGGATGTGTCGTTGGTGTCATGGGAAGATTTCCCCAGGCTGAGCCAGGGCTATGATAGGATTGCCATGCTAGCTAAGTCTTCAGATGATGAGGCCGACACAATGGACGAGTCAAGACTCGACGTCAGTTCAGCGCCACCTTCTTTTGCTCATGATGGGGATTACAGAGTTGATCAACCCAAGGATAAGCATCTATTGCAGTTTCTTCACTCTTACACCCCGGGTGGCAAGAAGGACCCTTTCCTGATTCAAGACATAGAGGCAACCGTTCTGATGGAGAGGGACAGTCTGGCCAACTGCGTCCCTCGCTCCGAGCCGATTTATCGAATCAGCGAGCCTCGGAGTCGGGCTTCCGTTCTGGGACTGGGAGATTTAAACCCCACAGATAACAGGCTCACACGTGCTCCCACCTTCATCCCAGCAAGGTGGGACAACTCGGCAGACCGTGTGAACAGGGAACGACCGTCCTTTGGGCTGTTCCTTTACCCGTTGAAGTGGGGCTATAGAGATGAACCCTTTTTGCTGGATTGCTTAGCCATCCCCTTCAAGCACCAGTTAGCAGCGGGCTGGTTTGGAGATTTGCGGGCGACAGATGCCCATCATTTCCGCGCTTTCGTTGTAGAGGCTGCCGAGTTCGTGCTCCACAACTATGCGCCACTTTTGATGACTGCGGGTGTTTATCACAGTGTATTTGCGGCCCGCTATCGATATCCTCTATCCAAGGGCCTCTGTTGTGGACTAGCAGAAGTCTTCATCCCAAAGTTCAATACATTCTATATGGCCGAAGGGGAGACGTCACTGGATTTATGGAGTCTACATCAATTGACTGGTCTGCCTATCGACGAGGATCCCTATGAAGAGGTGTGCCTCCTGGACATTATGAAGGACAGGACCGGTGGGGAGTAGCATATTCTCTGGGGTATTCGTACAGGTACCTCATGAAAACATATCGCCACCTCAGTCTCGCTCGCAACACCGGCCGGGCCAAGCATAAGAGGGAGCGAAGCAAGGTCAGCATCCACATATGGCTAACCTATTTCTTTTCCACCGAGCAACGTTATGAAGATTTCGCTTGTGCCGGTGGGATCGCTGCCATGAAGAACCCGGGCCGCCAAAAGGTGACCCTTCCGACTTCCCTCCTGAAGGCCTGTCTCTCAGGGCCGAATCCTACTGGCGCTGATCCGCAGACTCATTGTGCGGTCTATCTGGCTTATTGGATATGTCCTTTGCTCTGCCTGTGGGCGATGATTCCATTCTCCGCCCTGAAGTCATATATCCCGCCTGCCAGATGGCCTGGGGCATGAAGCTGTCCTTATGTCCTATAGCCCTTTGCTTGATATACCGATCCCTCAGTGAACTACACCGCCGCTCTGTTCCGCGTCAGCATCGCGTGATTGGACCCCTGGAATTTTCTCAGCGCCTGGGCATGCGGTCTGTTCCCGAAATTCGCTCCAAGATCTCTTCAGTCTCCCCGGCTATTTCCAAGGATGCTGGAGTTTGCCAGTGTAGAACCGCCTTGCATTTCCACACAGCTATTTGAAATAAGGGGAAAGTTGACGAGCATCCCGACTGACTCTCCCGGCACCATCCATTTCTGGCATCTGGCCAGCCACAGCAGTCCACTGGCTAATCGTTATCGGGAGTGCACCGACAGTACAATTGAAGAACATGTGCATCCGATCAGCAAGCAGAGACTGACCAGGTCAGTGTTGGAACCGGAACTTAGAGATTGGGCCTTGTCCATCCGGCCTAGTGTGTTAACATTCCGCGGGAGGAACGTCGTCTACTTGGAACCTTATTACCCGTTCCAGTTTAGCCAAAATTTTGGGTATGATCAGCACATCCCTTCATCATCTGCCGATTTTGACCTGTCTGGTCGGGCCGTGGGGGGATCACATCTCTCGGAGCAGGCCCGCAAGTGGTGGGACTTCTTCCACCGCTTCGACCGATCAACCTTTTGGGTGCCCATGCCAGGTCGTACACCTCGAGTTACACTTGAATATATCAAGTGGTGGAACGCCCGAACCAGCTTCTATAGGGTGTGCAAGACCTACTGTTAAAGAGAAAATGCAGGCAGCTCAAAGCAGGCAAAAGAGTTATGCAGATGTTCGAAGGAGACCACTTCAATTTGAGGTGGGAGATTTTGTTTTCCTGAGAGTTTCCCCAAGTAAAGGTATTATGAGGTTTGGCAAGACTGGGAAGTTGAGTCCGA
This sequence comes from Colocasia esculenta, assembly GCA_014218235.1. Taxonomy (NCBI): domain Eukaryota; kingdom Viridiplantae; phylum Streptophyta; class Magnoliopsida; order Alismatales; family Araceae; genus Colocasia; species Colocasia esculenta. Next base: position 4,443,336 of record CM024760.1, on the reverse strand, counting down.
GGTATGTAGGACCTTTCCAGGTGATTGAAAGAATTGGGGAAACAACTTATAGGCTGGATTTGCCAGCAGATTTTGCGGATGTTCATGATGTATTTCATGTTTCTATGTTAAGAAAGTGTATTGAAGATCCAGCTCAAATAATCAGATATCAAGGTGGTGACCTGAGGCCAGATATGACTATGCCAGAATACCCGGTACAGATCACAGATCAAAAGATAAAGAAATTGAGAAATAAAGAAATTGAGCTAGTTAAAGTGAGATGGGAAAATAGGTTGGGTGGTGAGGATACCTGGGAGTTAGCTGAGAAATGACTAAAGGGTATCCCTATCTGTTTATGTAAGCCTTGTATTTTCTTTTAGATGATAGTGCTTGTAAAAGTGTGTATGTGTTTAAGTTGTTTGACTTTGAGTTGTGTTATGAATTTCGAGGTCGAAATTTTCTTTTAGATGATAGTAATGTAACGTCGTGTGTTTTTCGGATCCATGCGGATCATGTGTGTTTGGGTTGTGTAGGCCGTTGTGAGGCCAATGTGAGTTGGTTGTGTGTAATGTGTGGTGTGAATGTGTGGTTTGAGCAGGTGAAGTGCAGGGTTGGTCCTGAAATGAAACAGGACCTGCTGCAGTTCAGTTGGAGTTGGCGGCCAGGGGTGGCCGTTAACAGGTTGGCGTCCAGGTTAGTGGACGTTGACTGCATGATCTTGGCGGCAGTATCTGTGGACGCTGAGGGTGGCGGTTGCTGTTGGCGGCATAGAGGTTGACGCCAACCTGAGAATGATGCAGGTTATATGCTCACCCGAGGGCAGGTTTCTTACCTGGTTCTCTTCCCCTCTTGCCCCAGCTTCGCGTCCTGGTGTTTCTGAAGTTTAAACAGGTACCGAAGAGTGGTTGGATGGTCGTAGAACACGTGGCGTTGCTGAATTGCGCGAGGAAACGTCGCGACGTGGTGCAATTCTCGTGGGAGCTCGCGGAGGGCTCGGCGTGAACGGGAGATTGTGGGAGGTTCTAGCGTGTTCTGAGGTAGGGGACGAACCCGTTTAGCTCCGTAGAAACATTAAAACACATCGTAACCACCTGAATCAGCATGATAATGTATTTTCGGATAAAGTTGCACCATGCGGGGATAATGGGTGGTTTGAGGAATTTAATGTTCGAAGCATGCTATGTTGGGTTCCTGCATGTTAAAAGAATCGTTTCTATATGTTTTTCTGTAGTTAGAACGGTTGGAAAGCCCGCAGAGCCGGATTAGGGTTCCTGCAGGGTTTAAGGCCGGAGAACTTGGCGTCAAGATCGCTTGTCGCCAAGCTCATCAGCCAGGATGTCGACGGCCAGATCCCTTGACGTCAACATACTGTAAGCGGCAATCGATGTTGCCGCCAGCATGTGTGTGAACAGAAATAGCTGATTACCGCTTTTATTGATAATGCATGTGTGTTGACACATGAGGTGCACTAAGTGCACATGGTTCTCGTGTTTAGCATACAAGGTATGTAATTAGTTACCTACATCAGTGACTGCGCGTTGTTTACGTGAGTCAGTCGGGTTCACGTGTAGTGGACCAGTGTTACTTATGGTTTACGTGAGGTTTCACGTGGTTTGTGAGTGACATGCATGTGGTTTTGTGTACGTGGTGAGTAGTACGACGCCTACCGTGGTTACCTCTCCAGTTGGGTGCCCCAGGTTCTTTGTGAGCCAGGCTGTTAGCTTGGGGCTTTGTCCCGGTACTTGTGCTGTACCGTCGAGGTCTGTGTCGTCTGACCTGGACACCCTCACTCTGTGTTTGAGTTGCACGTCCGGCTGAGGGAAAGACGACAATGGGACAGTGACACTTGTGTTTGTCTTTAGTCACTTGTAGCGCGCTCGTAGTTGGGGGTACGGACACCAGTAGACGTACTGGACCCTAGCTAGTCCTTTTCCAGTGTCTCACTCTAGAGAGTTCCGGGCCAGGATCTCTAGAGGTGCCAGGCGTGGGCCTATGACCGTGTGGTACACAGGTGGTGTGTTAGTTGGTCTCCACAGTTGCTTGACTTTTCACGTGGAGCGGTAGCTGGACCTTTCGTTTGTGGCTGCGAGACTGAGAGGTAGACCTGTGTTAGCTTGTCCGAGTCAGTTTCTGGTGTCGCGAACTAGTTCACATGGCTCGTGTTTGGCTGTCTCTACTTTAGCTTGTACACCTGTACTGGTTTGCCGTTTAATTATTACAGTTGTTTCTCGTAGTTGGCAGACGATGAGTACTTTTACAGCTTTAATATTCTGCTTAGCTGTTCTATAAATTGTTGGTACTGTTTATAGCTTTGTACTTGTGGTTTTTGGTTTGCTCGGTTTTGGGGGATTTCCCTACTGAGCCAGTGACTAGAGAGGCTCACCCCTACCCCCAGGTGAGAGCGAGGAGGACGTTTCTCGACCGTCGTCCAGTTCAGAGCCGCGTCGTAGCGGTGCAGGGTCGGTACCTCCAGCTGTGTAGTAGCAGCTCCAGCAGTGTAGTGTTGTATATCTAGTTAGTTGTTTACTTTCTTCAGTTGTACCTCGGGGTATGCCCCGGCTCTTGTACTTCCTTTTAGTTTTGTGGAAATTTGGCTATGTAAACTTGTGAAATATGTATAAAATGTGGTGTGTTCCTTATGTTTACACGGACTGTGGTTTGGTATCCCTTGCGAGGCTTCGGCCCGTTCGCGGGAGGCGGACTCGATCAAGTACGTTATTGGTTTAACGGGCTTGGCCGAGGCGTTCCGTCACAGTTGGTATCAGAGCAAGGTCCGTGTTAATATAAGGGAATTAGAAGGATACATAGCCTTATTTCGGTCTTTAAACACTGCTGGTAGGGACCCTGGTTTTTGATAATTTGTTGTTTTGATTTTTGGTTGGTGTTTCGTGTATGTAGAATTTGCTGGAATGGCTGATAGATGAGATTGGGGTGGTGGAGGAGATGATCCGGAGGAAAGCACCCAACGTATGATAGAAAGAATCTGGGAAAGCCTCACGGATATTCGGGCAAGGATGGATCAGCAGGCGCCAATACCACCAGTTGCAGTGCCACCTGGGGATGGAGAGGCTGTACATGTTGTTCCAGTTCCGCCAAGAGTGGAGGTGCCTTTTGTAGCACCTGTGCCACCGCCAGTGTTATTAGCGGAAGAACCAGTGATGCAGGTGGAAAAGTTTCTGAGATTGCAGCCACCTACTTACTCAGGAGGGCTGAATCCAGATACAGCAGAGCACTGGGTTCATGAAATTGAGAGGGTTTTTGCGACTATGAGGTGTCCGGCAGCAGATAGAGTGGTGTTAGCTGCTTATCAGTTGAGGGGCTTTGCCTAGATTAATGGTGGCGATTGAAGATGCAGACCACCTTTGCAGGTAGGACAGAGGAGGCCATTACTTGGTCGGAATTTCTTGATGTATTTAATGATACATTCTTTCCGATCCAAGTGCAACAAGTAAAAAGAGAGCAATTTCGGACTCTCCAGCAAGGTAACTCTTCAGTTTTAGAGTACCAGATGAGATTTATGGCACTTAGCCGTTATGCACCTTATGTGGTTTCAGATAACAATATGATGGTTGAGTATTTCATCAGAGGTTTGAGAGTGGAATTGTAGGATGCGATAGTACCTCTCATGTGCAAGACAGTGGAAGAGGCTGCTCAGAGAGCAGCTACTTTAGAGAGGTCTATTCGGACTCGTCAGGTGGGCTAGTCAGGTTCAGGTAGTTTCCGGCTACCGCAGCAGTCCGTGGGTGCAAGTAAAGGTAAAGCACCGGCAAGACCTTCTTCATCAGGCTTTGGTAAATGGGGCCAGAAATTAAAGCAAGTATTTAAAGGCAAAGGAAGAGGATGGGGAGGTCGTTAACAGTTGCAGCAGGGCCGAGGTAGGCCTGAGGTGGAGGAGTCGCAGCAGAGTACTGCCAGGCAGCCCATTGTTCCACCTGGGTATAGATGCTATGATTGTAATCAGCCGGGGCATTTGATCCGCAATTGTCCCTATGCGAGAGAGTATGGTTATGGAAGAGGTGTGCAGCAGCAGCAACCTCAGCAGTTTCAGCAGCCACAGCAGGTCGTGGCAAAGGAGTACCGCAGCAGCGAGGAAGAGGCCGGGTTATGGCTATCACCCGAGCCCAGGCGGAGGCATCGAATATGATAGAAGGTACTTTACCTCTTTATAATTATTCAGCAAGAGTTTTATTTGATTCGGGTGCCTCTCATTCTTTCATTTCCGAAGAATTTCTGGATTGTATAGCTCATCCTTTAGAGGAGAAGACTTGTGAGTTAGTAGTGGAGGTTCCTTCAGGTGAGTTCTTGCTCACTTCGAGCTATGTAGATGAAGCTCCTGTTATGATTGAAGGGAACCAAATGCCGGGTCGATTGTATGCCCTGCAGTTGTCAGATTATGATATTATTTTGGGTATGGATTGGCTTGAGTTGTATGGAGCAATGTTAGATTGCAGAAAGAAGATGATCAGATTTTGTCATCCTAATGGTGCAGTGTTTGAATATCAAGGTATGCCTTTTTATACCTCTAAATTTCTGATTTCTGCAATTAAAGCTAGAAAGTTGATAAATGATGGGTGTGTGGCCTATTTAGCCTCAGTAAGTTTGGTAGAAGCCAATCAGCCAATGGAAGTAGTTCCCGTGGTTAGGGAATTTGCTGATGTTTTTCCTGAAGATTTGCCCGGTTTAGCTCCACATAGAGAGGTGGACTTTACCATTGAGTTGCTGCCAGGTACCATGCCGATTTCTAAAGCTCCATATCGGATGGCACCAGCAGAACTTAAAGAGTTGAAAAAGCAATTAGAAGAGTTGTTGCAGAAAGGTTTTATTAGACCGAGTCATTCTCCGTGGGGAGCGCCGGTTTTATTTGTGAAAAAGAAAGATGGAAGTTTTCGAATGTGTATTGATTATAGAAAGTTGAATGATGTGACCATTAAGAATAAGTACCCATTGCCGAGGATAGATGATCTATTTGATCAGTTGCAATCAGCAAAAGTGTTTTCTAAAACTGATTTGAGGTCCGGGTACCATCAGTTGAGAATTAAAGAGGAGGATATAGACAAGACAGCTTTCAGAACCAGATATGGTCACTATGAGTTTGTGGTTATGCCTTTTGGGTTGACTAATGCTCCTGCAGGTTTTATGGATCTGATTAATAGAATTTTTCATCCATATTTAGATCAATTCATTGTGGTCTTTATTGATGATATTCTAATTTATTCAGCATCTGAAGAAGAGCATGCAGCTCATTTGAGGTTTACTTTGCAATTGTTAAGGGATAACCGGTTGTTTGCCAAATTTAATAAGTGTGAATTTTGGTTAAAAGAGATTCAGTTTCTAGGTCATGTTATCTCAGCTAAAGGAGTAGCAGTGGATCCAAGTAAAGTGGAAGCAGTGATGAGATGGGAAGTGCCTAAGACAATAACTGAGATTAGAAGTTTTCTGGGATTGGCAGGTTATTATAGGTGCTTTATTCAAGATTTTTCTAAGATTGCAGCACCTATGACCAAGTTGACCAGAAAGGGTGTGCCTTTTGTGTGGTCCGGTGAATGTCAAAGAAGTTTTATGGAATTAAAGAAAAGACTTACATCAGCACATATATTGACATTACCGGCAGGGAGTGGTGGTTTTGTGTTGTATACTGATGCTTCAAGAAGAGGACTTGGCGCAGTGCTTATGCAGTATGGCAAAGTGATAGCTTATGCGTCCAGGCAATTGAAGCCAGCTGAGGAGAATTACCCCACTCATGATTTGGAATTAGCAGCACTTGTGTTTGCTTTGAAAATGTGGAGGCATTATTTGTATGGCGAGAGATTTGAGATTTTTTCAGATCATAAAAGTTTGAAGTATATCTTCTCGCAGAAAGATTTGAACCTTGGCCAATGTAGATGGATTGAGTATTTGAAGGATTATGATTTCAATTTGGCTTACCATCCGGGTAAGGCCAATGTTGTAGCAGATGCTTTGAGTAGAAAAGCATATGTGAGTTTGATGATGATTAAAGAATGGAAATTGTATGAAGAAGTAGCAGAGAATTCCTTATATGTGCCCAGTAGTCAGCGTCGGGCGATTCTAGCTGCTAGTGCGGTAGAGCCGTCTTTGTATTGGCAGATTATAGAGGCTCAGAGAGCAGATGCAAGTTTGCCTGAAATTGTGAAAATGGAAGGAGTTTCTATTGATGACAATTGTGTGGTCAGGCTCAGAGGCAGGTTGTTTGTTCCAGCTAAAAGAGAGGTAAAGCAGCGAGTGTTGGAAGAGGCTCATAAATCTAGGTACACTATCCATCCGGGTAGTACTAAAATGTACCATGATTTGAGAAGGCATTTCTGGTGGCCTCATATGAAGAAAGAAATAGCGGAATTTGTTGCAAGATGTGCTATCTGTCAACAGATTAAAGCAGAGCATCAGAAGCCTAGAGGTCTATTGCAACCGTTACCCATTCCACAATGGAAGTGGGATGACATTGCTATGGACTTTGTGGCAGGTTTACCAAGGTCGAGTTCAGGACATAATGGAATATGGGTGTTTGTTGACAGATTAACTAAAGTGTGCAGATTAGTGGCAGTAAGTATGTCTTGGACAGTGGACAGATTGACAAATGTTTATGTTGAAAGAATTGTTCCACTGCATGGTGTTCCGAAGACTATTGTGTCTGATAGAGATCCAAGATTTACTTCTGGTTTTTGGATAAGTCTGCAAAGAGTAATTGGTTCTGAGTTGAGGTATAGCTCCGCTTATCATCCCCAGACAGATGGTCAGTCAGAAAGGACTATTCAGACAATTGAAGATATGTTGCGAGCTTGTTGTTTAGTTTGGGGAGGTAGCTGGGAGCATCATTTGGGAATGGTTGAGTTTGCCTACAATAATAGCTATCATAGCAGTCTTGGGATGGCACCGTATGAAGCTCTATATGGAAGGCCATGTAGAACCCCATTGAACTGGCATGAAGTGGGAGAAAGGCAATTAGTGGGTCCTGAATTAATTCAGCAAACCACTGAAGTAGTGAAGCTTATTAAAGAGAAATTGCAGGCAGCTCAAAGCAGGCAAAAGAGTTATGCAAATGTTCGAAGGAGACCACTTCAATTTGAGGTGGGAGATTTTGTTTTCTGAGAGTTTCCCCAAGTAAAGGTATTATGAGGTTTGGAAAGACTGAAAAGTTGAGTCCAAGGTATGTAGGACCTTTCCAGGTGATTGAAAGAATTGGGGAAACAACTTATAGGCTGGATTTGCCAGTAGATTTTGCGGATGTTCATGATGTATTTCATGTTTCTATGTTAAGAAAGTGTATTGAAGATCCAGCTCAAATAATCAGATATCAAGGTGGTGACCTGAGGCCGGATATGACTATGCCAGAATACCCGGTACAGATCACAGATCGAAAGATAAAGAAATTGAGAAATAAAGAAATTGAGCTAGTTAAAGTGAGATGAGAAAATAGGTTGGGTGGTGAGGATACCTGGGAGTTAGCTGAGGAAATGGCTAAAGGGTATCCCTATCTGTTTATGTAAGCCTTTGTATTTTCTTTTTAGATGATAGTGCTTGTAAAAGTGTGTATGTGTTTAAGTTGTTTGACTTTGAGTTGTGTTATGAATTTCGAGGTCGAAATTTTCTTTTTAGATGATAGTAATGTAACGTCGTGTGTCTTTCGGATCCATGCGGATCATGTGTGTGTTGGTTGTGTAGGCCGTTGTGAGGCCAATGTGAGTTGGTTGTGTGTAATGTGTGGTGTGAATGTGTGGTTTGAGCAGGTGAAGTGCAGGGTTGGTCCTGAAATGAAACAGGACCTGCTGCAGTTCAGTTGGAGTTGGCGGCCAGGGGTGGCCGTTGACTGGTTAGCGTCCAGGTTAGTGGACGTTGACTGCAAGATCTTGGCGGCAGTATCTGTGGACGCTGAGGGTGGCTGTTGCTGTTGGCGGCATAGAGGTTGACGCCAACCTGAGAATGATGCAGGTTATATGCTCACCCGAGGGCAGGTTTCTTACCTGGTTCTCTTCCCCTCTTGCCCCAGCTTCGCGTCCTGGTGTTTCTGAAGTTTTAAACAGGTACCGAAGAGTGGTTGGACGGTCGTAGAACACGTGGCGTTGCTGAATTGCGCGAGGAAACGTCGCGACGTGGTGCAATTCTCGTGGGAGCTCGCGGAGGGCTCGGCGTGAACCGGGAGATTGTGGGAGGTTCTAGCGTGTTCTGAGGTAGAGGACGAACCCGTTTAGCTCCGTAGAAACATTAAAACACATCGTAACCACCTGAATCAGCATGATAATGTATTTTCGGATAAAGTTGCACCATGTGGGGATAATGGGTGGTTTGAGGAATTTAATGTTCGAAGCATGCTATGTTGGGTTATGTTGGGTTCCTGCATGTTAAAAGAATCGTTTCTATATGTTTTTCTGTAGTTAGAACGGTTGGAAAGCCCGCAGAGCCGGATTAGGGTTCCTGCAGGGTTTAAGGCCGGAGAACTTGGCGTCAAGATCGCTTGTCGCCAAGCTCATCAGCCAGGATGTCGACGGCCAGATCCCTTGACGTCAACATACTGTAAGCGGCAATCGATGTTGCCGCCAGCATGTGTGTGAACAGAAATAGCTGATTACTGCTTTTATTGATAATGCATGTGTGTTGACACATGAGGTGCACTAAGTGCACATGGTTCTCGTGTTTAGCATACAAGGTATGTAATTAGTTACCTACATCAGTGACTGCGCGTTGTTTACGTGAGTCAGTCGGGTTCACGTGTAGTGGACCAGTGTTACTTATGGTTTACGTGAGGTTTCACGTGGTTTGTGAGTGACATGCATGTGGTTTTGTGTACGTGGCGAGTAGTACGACGCCTACCGTGGTTACCTCTCCAGTTGGGTGCCCCAGGTTCTTTGTGAGCCAGGCTGTTAGCTCGGGCTTTGTCCCGGTACTTGTGCGTACCGTCGAGGTCTGTGTCGTCTGACCTGGACACCCTCACTCTGTGTTTGAGTTGCACGTCCGGCTGAGGGAAAGACGACAATGGGACAGTGACACTTGTGTTTGTCTTTAGTCACTTGTAGCGCGCTCGTAGTTGGGGGTACGGACACCAGTAGACGTAATGGACCCTAGCTAGTCCTTTTCCAGTGTCTCACTCTAGAGAGTTCCGGGCCAGGATCTCTAGAGGTGCCAGGCGTGGGCCTATGACCGTGTGGTACACAGGTGGTGGTGTTTAGTTGGTCTCCACAGTTGCTTGACTTTTCACGTGGAGCGGCAGCTGGACCTTTCGTCCGTGGCTGCGAGACTGAGAGGTAGACCTGTGTTAGCTTGTTCGAGTCAGTTTCTGGTGTCGCGAACCAGTTCACGTGGCTCGTGTTTGGCTGTCTCTACTTTAGCTTGTACACCTGTACTGGTTTGCCGTTTAATTATTACAGTTGTTTCTCGTAGTTGGCAGATGGTGAGTACTTTTACAGCTTTAATATTCTGCTTAGCTGTTCTATAAATTGTTGGTACTGTTTATAGTTTTGTACTTGTGGTTTTTGGTTTGCTCGGTTTTGGGGGAGTTCCCTACTGAGCCAGTGACTAGAGAGGCTCACCCCTACCCCCACAGGTGAGAGCGAGGAGGACGTTTCTCGACCGTCGTCCAGTTCAGAGCCGCGCCGTAGCGGTGCAGGGTCGGTACCTCCAGCTGTGTAGTAGCAGCTCCAGCAGTGTAGTGTTGTATATCTTAGTTAGTTGTTTACTTTCTTCAGTTGTACCTCGGGATATGCCCCAGGCTCTTGTACTTCCTTTTAGTTTTGTGGAAATTTGGCTATGTAAACTTGTGAAATATGTATAAAATGTGGTGTGTTCCTTTATGTTTACACGGACTGTGATTTGGTATCCCTTGCGAGGCTTCGGCCCGTTCGCGGGAGGCGGACTCGGATCAAGTACGTTATTGGTTTAACGGGCTTGGCCGAGGCGTTCCGTCACAATCTCGTCCTTGAGTTGCGGCACTCGGAGGTGTCGTGACCGTGGCTGCGATGGAAGCGACAGAACTTGTCCTGGTTGCGCCTGCGAGGGTCAGTGCGCATCCTCGGTGGCCACCAAACATATGGCTCTTCCCGGATTTCAGCCAGGATCTATTCGGGGGCCACAGTGAGGGGTTGTATTCGGTGAAGGGACATGGTCGGCGCAGAGAGTCCCCGTTGCGCCGTCCTTTCTTCTGATCACGGTCGTAACTGTTGTCGGAAGGCCTCTTCTTGTTCGATGGTTCACCCTACTCTGGTCGACCAGCGGCCAGGCTCTCCTCGCAGGCGGCGTGACGCTGGGCGGTGGAGAGCAGCTCGGCGAGGGTGGATGGCTGTTGTACTCTCAGCATTCTCTGCAGGAAGCCATCGCGAGTGCCTTGGATAAGGGCACTAGTGGCTAACGAGACGTCGAGGCGCGGAATGCGGAGCGCCTCAGTCTGGAACCTCTTGACGTAGTCCTAGAGTGCTTCTCCCTTCTTCTGCTGAACAACGAGAAGGGAGGCCGTGGTGCGCGGCTGCGACCTTCCACCCAAGAAGTTGTCCCGAAAGGACTTCTTCAACTGGTGGAAGGAAGAGATGGAACCTGTCGGAAGAGCTTCAAACCAAGCCCGAGCAATTTCCTTCAAGGTGGCTGGGAAGGCCCGGCACTTGGCCGCATCAGTCGCCCCATGGAATACCATATAAGATTCAAACTCGTGGATGTGGTCCGCGGGGTCAATGGTGCCATCGTACGGCGCGATGGTGGGCAGAGGGAGCTTGGGAGAGACCCGAGCTTCCAGGATCTCCACAATGAATAGGGAGCGGAAGTTCAGGTCCTCTTCGGCCGGAGCCTTGCCCTCCGCCCGCTGTACCATCGAGTCGACATGGCGCTCGAGGTCCACAACGCGGCGGAGACGTCGGGCCAACTCCTGATTGGAGTGCACAGATCCCTCACGTCTGGACCTATGGGAGTTGGCGCCCATGACAGAGCGCGGAGGAGGCACAGCGAAGCGACGAGGTGAGTTGTCACACCCTGTCGGGGTTCGATGCATCGATTGTGCACGGCGCGACCGATGGGAGGACTCCGCCCGTTGCTCCTCCCGTGCCTGATGAGTATGCGATCGTCGACGGGACGACTCCACCTGCGGCTCCGGCAGTGGGGAAACTGTCTGGGCTGGCGCTCGTGCCAACTGGGACTGGAGACCCATGCAGATCCCTGCGAGGTACTGCATCTGACCCCGGAGCTCCACTACTTCCAGGGCAGTTGCAGGTACGACGGCGGGAGTCGGGTCACCCGCAGCTCTAGCAATGGCTACGACGATGTCGACCAGGGGGACGCGCTCGCGAGAGTCTACTCGGGACTGTCGTAACCTCGTCGTCCTACTGCCAATGTTCTGATATGAGGACCGTCCACGAGCCATGGCTGTAGTCATTCCCACAGACGGCGCCAAAATGTGGAAGTCGTTTCCTGTTTGGACCTGAGCCAAACGGGCCTCCACTGAAGGGTGTAGACTGCGTTTTCCTCCCCCCTTTTTAAGGAGAGGCGAAAAACACGGTTCACAAAGAAAAAGCAGAGAAAATGACGAAAAATAAAAGAAAAGGATCGTGATCGCCATGTACTTTTCCTAAAAAACACAAAAGTAGGGTACGGGTAGGAAAAAAGGTGATGTGTACCTTTCACCCGTAGAAAGATCGCGTAGCGGGAAGATGTGCGTGGGCTCTTTCCTCCGCCTTCCACCGGCCGGCCGGCGAAGGAGATTTAGCTCGGGTACCTTGCAAAAAGACAGTAAAAGGAAACGGATTAGGCGAACGTGTAGTAAATGAAAAAGACAATGGAAGACAGCGGACAGGACATAAAACGGTGCGGACGCACCTTCTAACTACGAAAATGAAAAACCCCTAACTAGACAGGGGGGGAAACATGCACGTGTGTGCGTGTGTGTTGTCTGGTGACCCGGACAGGGAGAGAGAAAGGTTGTGAGAGCCCGGAAACAGCGTGGGGGATGGCGGCGCCTAGTCGTGGAGCGGACGGCATGGATCGTCCTCCGACTCCGTAACGGCAGCTTCTGGGTAGCAGGATCGTCCCACTGGAACCTCCGGTGGACGTGGAACGGAACGGCAGGTGGGCGACGCGTTAGACGGGCAGGGCTTCGCCACTCTGGGGGGTAAGGTCTCTCTCTCCTCATTGTTGCGCAGGGGGCTTGTATACATAGACTCACTGTTTTAAATCGCGTCCAAACCAGCAGACGTTTTTCAAGTAAAATTGCGGCCACAGGAAACGTCGCGATTCATAAGGTCGGCCAGATGTCCCATCAACTTGCAAAATATAATGATTACGGCGCGCAACGATCTCAAGAATCGCGTCGACCATAGTCATCGCATTTCGTAAGGTCAAATCGATTTGACAACCATGACCTCATTTGCGTCCATAAAACGCGTCCATCATACTGGTCGCAATTAACAACCGCCTGAACATTTGTAACGTTGTAACTGGCGGTTCTTAATCGCGGCGTACTGTCTGGGTGCGGTTCAGAGTCTGACACCGTACTGACGCCTGGCAGGGGCATGGTGCGCGCAGGGCGGCTAAGAATCGCGTCGTACAACCACGACGCGTTTCAGAGCCTGCAACAGGTGTCAGAACGTGCGCGCTCTGGCACAGCCTGAAACTGTTGACTTTTTAACTGCTGCGGCCGTCATGGACGCCCTTTAACGTCGATTAAGCATTGCGTTCTGTAAGGCGGTAGCTGAATTGCGTCGCCTCAGGGCGTCGCGCTTATGACATTTAATATGCGTCCGCCGGTCTGGTCGCGATTTCAAACAGTGTGCTGATTCTTTTTGGGTTTTTCTAGACTCTTTTGTAGACTTATCTAAAAGGTCCTAAAAAGCTTTAAAAGATAGGAAAATTCTAAAAAGTCTCAAAGTAAAACAAGAAATTCGGGGAAATCACTTAAAAAGGTAATTAAAGACAATCACATTGAGGCGTTACAATGCAACTCGAGATTTTGTCTAATTTGGGTAAAATTGGCGTATCTACAGATGCCTCGCCTTGGCGTTTGCTTTGTAAGGAGTAAAGCGAAAGTAAAACAACTGAAAAGTAAGCACCAAGGTGTAATGAGACACGCCCTTTTAAGGCACAGACTGGAGCTGTTCGTCAATTTAAAATAATGCTGTTCTTTGGAAACTCTTCTGGAGAGGAAACTGTACCATCGTAGATAACTAAACTACAAAGTAAAGACAAATGCGAGATCAACTTCCGTCGTCGGGAAGTACCTAAGGACGTAATCTAGTAGGTTTCACCTGCGTATGGGGCTGTGTGGGCACCCAAAATTTTCAATTGGGTCTCTTCTCCATGGCTGGCCCAATTCCTAATGGCCCATGCACAAAGGCCCCAAAAGGCCCATTAACCAAAAGCCCAAGACTCCCATGCATGGAGGTGAGCTTAAGAAAGCTCAACACCCCCCACTACCATCCAAAAACTATCAAAAAGTGGGCAAAAGATGGGGCTGCGGACAGGAGCATAAGAGTGCCTCTTTTGGGAGGTTTTCTAGAAGTAAAGGCAAAAAAGGTGGAGAGGGCTGCTGCGTACCAGAGGGCTGAAAGGGTAGAGTGCTTCTTCCTTCTTCCCCAAGCAAGCCAAAGGAGCTCGTGTGCTTCTCCTGCTTCCCCTTGGAGAAGCCATCCCGGGAGGCCACCTGCAAGAGAGGAAGAGCCAAGAAAAATAGAAGAAAAGGTGAGAAAAGGAAGAGAGAAAGAGAAGAGTGAGAAGAGAGAAAGAGAGTCTTCTCCCTCCTTTTGGCCTTGCATGGTCTTGTCCCATCAAAGGGAGATGTAGGGAGAGAGGTTGTCACGGTTGTGGTCTTCCCCCCCCTTTCTTTTGCTTCCTTTGAAGCTTTGTATTTTTGTTCCTTTCTAAGCAAGAGAACTCATTTTATATGCTTATTCCACCTTCTCTTGATGTGATGGAACCTCCTCTTTACATTCATTGCATGTCCTTTCCCCATCCTTTTTTTTTGGGTTTTAACCTCTCTTCCTTGCAAATGGGCTACGGGATGGGATATCCTCTTTATAGAGGCATGTCTCCTCCCCCTTTAGCACCTCTAAATGAGGCCTCTCCATGCCTCCCATACCTCAATAAATGAGGTTATGGGGGTATGGGATCCTTTCTCCCATTTAATGCATGCATAGCATGCTAAATTCCCCCATCAATAGGCCATGTTCCCCATCGTTTTGGGCCTGTAAAGACCAGTCCACCACTATTCTAACAGCCCTTCAAGAGCCCCCATAGTGGTTAATGCATGCCCTTTGGTAATAGTCAAGAGAATGAGCAAGTAATGCTCATGTTTTTTTCTTGCCTAAACACCATCTCCAAAAGACCCATTCAAAGAGCCCATTAAGCCTCGGTTCGCCGCTCTCAATAGATCACCCCATTGGTGGTTTTCAGTCATCCCTTGATGTGCATTTCAAGCCAACACCAAATAGTCCTTCCAAGAGCCTCATTTCGCTAATCAAAGGGGTTGGGCAAATAATGCCTAAATCTCTTTGTTTAGCCCATCAAGAAATAGGTTACAATGCCATCTCAAACTCCAAGATCATCCCTGCCATGAGCAAGGGCGTTCTAGGAGAGAGGCGGTTGTCATCTCTTGCACAGGTAGCCAGCTGCGCCGATTCGGCCTGGCACTGGTTCTGGCAGTCTTGTAAGACCAGAGCAGAGCTGCGCCGATTCGACATCCTGGCCATCATGTTGGCTGAAGTTACATGAGCAAAATCATTGCTCCATGTGACACCAGCTAATCAACAGTTAAATGACACAATGTCAGACCCATCCACCCCCCCCCCCCCCGGGTTGGACAATATAATGTCTATGTCCGGACAGGTGGGTCCACACGCTACTCATACCGTCCCGTGGGTTGTTTGGCCATGACATTGCCCGGATCTCCGTAGGCATGCCTGGGGGATCGGGGTCATGTGCCATTGGAGTTACGTCGTTCTACGATGTATACTCTCTCTTTTGGTGCCATCTCCACTTGTGGTGGATGAGCATCGCGCTTTCCCTTATCGACCACGATAAGGGGAAATGCTACCGAAGTTTCCTCGCGAGGGTTGAGTCGGCGCAAAAATCCCTAAAGAGGTCATTAGCTTCCAATTGAGTCGGCAACGTTATGAACGAGCACCGATTCAATGATGTCTATCACTTCAGTGGGGTTGCGCCAATTCGGTTTTCTGTTGTCAGCCGCGCCGAATCAAGGCCGTCCCTGGGCTGCGCCGTATCGAGTGTGTCTCGGTTGCCAAGTGACTACTAAACGGTCCAACTGCGCCGAATCGCAAATAGAACTTCATTTTAAATGTTTCAAAAAAGAACTAAGTGACAAATTGAAAGCTTTTCCATGATAAAAGAAACAAAAGATTAATTTAATCACCCTATGTTTTAAATGCCTCAAAAAGAAGCAAAAGACCAAATTGAACCCTTTTCAAACAACAAAGGACAAAAGATCATCTCACGTTTTACAAAAGAACAAAAGACCAAGTCAGGCTTTTCCAAGTAAATAAAAGATCACCTCATGTTTTGCCACGGGGTAAAAGATTCAAATCAAAATTGTTTTCACTGAAAGACCAAGTTGGGCTTTTTCCAAACAAAAGATCACCTCTTGTTTTACAACAGGATAAAAGACTCAAATTGAAATTGTTTTCAACAAAAGGCCGAATCGAACTTTTCTTTTAAATGAACAAAAGACCATCTCATATCTTACATTTAAAAGGATCAGATTGAAATGACTTTCAACAAAAGACCAAATTGGCATTGTTTTCAACAAATGATCAAATAGACCCCTTTTTTTGACTTGTCTTTCTCAAATGGATCCAACAGACCAAATTGAACCTTTTCAAGCAGTAAAGGACAAAATACCATCTCGTGTTCTCTAAAAGAAACAAAAGATCAACCTCATGTTTTACAACAGGATAAAAGACTCAAATTGAAATTATTTTCAACAAAAGACCAAATTGAATTTTTCTAAATGAACAAAAGATCATCTCATGTTTTACAAAAAGAGGATCAAATTGAAACAGTTTTCAACAAGAGGCCAAATCGAAATTGCTTTTAACAAATGATCAAATAGACCATTTCTTGACTTCTCTCTCAAATGGACACAATGGACCAAATTGAACTTTTCATGATAAAAGAAGTAAATGAGTCAATAGGCAAAGAGATTCGGTAGTCGACCAAGTAAGAGATCAAATGAGTCTGAATAGGCGTTCGTTTCGCTTAATGGTATCTCGGCTTAAATTTAATTTGCGTTTCGCATCTCTATCGGATGTCTCCGCTTTAGGTCATGAGGCTTTCTAAATCTGGCGATTAATCAAGGGTTTTCCCTCTCAGAGGGATGTAATTAACGTCGTTGCGTCTAGGCAACGGCGGGATTTTGGTCCAGGACCGGACACTTCACTTTCGTTTGACGAAGTCAAACGGCGCGCACAATAGACTCAAAGCCCTTCGGCTCTCGAAGGCAGAACATTCTTATTGCCACCTCGGTGGCTGGCACGCCCGCGTTATGTGAATTGCCGATTCATTTCACGCCGTTATCGCTCGCGTAGCGTTCAGCGGGACTTGGATTAGCAATACACATTCATGCAATGAGATTTAAAAGAATTTAAATAGATCTTTAAGGAGATTGTAAATTTTTCCATTTCCATAGCGTGGCACGCCCGGTGGGACCAAGCTTCCCTTCATCTTCTCGCCAGAATAGAAAGCCTTATGGCCTTTATACTCAATGCTAATTGTCATTTTTGATTTGACTAACAGGTACTAACAAACAATGGCTGGAGTATATTTTGGACCCCTGGTTGTCCAAGATCACGCTAGGTACGGCTATCTCACTGTGCCGACTCGCTTCGGAAGCTTTCCTCCCGTCGTGGAATTCCCCAACTTTCTGGGGGTCGCGTTCGTCGACATCCTGCACCCAAAAACTAGAATAGAAGCTGAAGCTGGATATGAAGCTGAGGTCAAAAAGATTACTGAAAAGTTGAGCTGCCACGTCCACCACTTGGAGCATGGCGACCACCACAAGAACAAAGGGAAGAGAACCAACAGATATCCTCAACAGATAAGGGATGCTGAGAACATTGTCACTCGTCGCGCACGAGTTTCTGACTCGGGAAAGAGTGTGTAGATTGGTGACCTAAGAATCCATCTGCAAGCCAAGAGAACCGAAGCTATACCAGAGCGGGTTACAACAACAGTACCCGTAAAGAATTCATTTCAAGCTATAGCGGGAGAAAGAGAAATGTCCAACACTTTCAAGGGCAAGCTTCCCCCAAAGTCGATTAAATTCAAGCAAGTGTGAAGGCCTAGAAAAGTGCAAGTGCATGTACAGGAGGAACCTGTACCGCAAGAGATAAAACCAAGAGAAGTGACTGATGTGAAGGTCTCGGGCTACCAGAGACCGCCATGTGGCTTCAAAGCCAAAGTGCACCAAGGGGGGGGGGGCATGTGCTTATGCCCGTTTCCATGATAAGAAGATGGAGCTGCGACGGTCTGCTCACATCCCGGTTATTCGGGAGAACCAGCCGACGCTTGTTGTCTTGGCCACGCGCCACCACCAAGAGAAAGCACGAAGGCCACATGACCAAATCCTTGGCCTTGCATCTTCTCCTCTGCAGCGAACGAGACCGTTGAGAGCTGTGGACACCTCACAAGCCGAAGCTGAAAGCGGCTTGGGTGAGGATGAAGTGCCTTGTGAACATGTTCACATTCGGCCTGAAAAGATCAAGACAAGGATATCTACCTTCGAGAGATTGACCTTCTCGCATGAAGCATCGCGGAGGGTTAGAAGAGACCACAATGGTTCATGGCAAGTCTTTGCATGCCACATGGCAGGCATAGGAAGCCGTTATGGAGCTTTGCTGACCGATAATGAAGAGCTAGCGGAATTGGCTGAGAGGCCAGGCACCGTTACAAGAAGAAGAGCAGCTGCGCCAGCTCTAACAACCACATATGGAGGTGCCAATGCCTTTCCGACACAAATGATGGCAATTACTGCCAATGTAATTACCACCCAAGGCAATGGGGGCAACAGTGAAATTCCCCCGCCACCAGAAATGACGCCTGGGGGCACAGTGCAGGAAGGTCCTCTTGCCACACCCCTAGATCCAGCCGTCCTGGAGCTGCTACAGCAATATCGAGCTGAAATTGAAGCACTCAAAAGGCAGATTAAAGGAAAAGAGACTGAGGGACATGTACCTCGAGAAGCTGAGGGCTCAGGGGAGACTCCTAAAGGGACCTCAGAGTCAGTCGAGGCCTCAGCTCAGTGCACTGTCGTGCGACCAGTAAATGAACAACCACAACAGACGTCTTTGGCTACGGCTCGGCAGCCGCGTCCACAGACTCAATTCCAACTCATGCAGCCACAGTTCTTCCAACAGAACCAGCAACCATATCAGTCGCTGCAAGGCTATCTCGTGCAGCAGCAGTCATTGTCTACTCATGCTCCTGAGCAGCAACTTGAAAACCAAGAGCCGCCCCCGGTGCCGCCGGTGGCTATCATCAACACTCTAAACAATAAGCCAGCCCATCTCCATCCAGATCTTGCAGATCCAACACTAATATGTGGCTTAATGGAGCTGGCAGAAAAGGGCAACAACTCTGCTACCTTACCTAATGCTCATCAGACTCCATACTCTCCATGTCATGATATGCATTGCGTCGATGCGATGGGAAGCTTGACTCTTGATGCACCATGCTGGCCAAAGCCTCTTGGGTCCTCATCAATCGGGTACACATGATCGGATTCCCCCACCATATCTAAGATAGACCAACCAGATAAGTGGTCAATGTCTAAAGCAGACCCCTATGTGGTTGAGGAGGAAGTCTCAATAGAAAAATTCTTTGCCATTGCCCAAGAGCATGATGAATCAACTCATAATTATATTCAAAGGTGGAGGAACCTTACTAGAAGGTACAAACACCCACCATGTGAAGAAGATGTCGTCCGCATGTGCAAGTATAACCTGCGAAAGGAAATCCTGGAAAGAACAGTCGGAATTGATATCAGAACCTTCGGTCGACTGAGCCGCGTTGCATCTGATATTGAGGCATTCCTCGCTAAGTATTCTTCTGCCGATGAGGCAATCCAGGAGAAAAGACAGCCCAAGGGTTTAGCAACTGCTAAAGGGGTGGCCAGCTCCCCACCTGCCAAGTTGTCAAAGCCAAGAAAGTAAATTCTGCTACAAGAGAAACTGCAAAAACCTTATTCCTTCCCAAGGAACAAAACAAGGGTCCTCTTTGAGCTAGCCCGCGAACACAACAAGCTTGTCTTGCCAAGTCCTAAAAGGTCAGAGGACTCCAAGAGGAAGGGTGATCCGCTCTTTTGCCCTTATCATCAAGTGGTGGGCCATGCCATAGAAGATTGCTATGTGTTCAAAGATGTGGCCCAAGCATTGATCAACAAAGGAGAGCTGCAAATGGGCGAGTATAAGGTGGATCCGCCACGTCCACATGAAGCTCCAGCCCGACGAGAAGCTCAGCAAAAAGGGGTAAATGTAATTTCTCTATATCAGCAGCTGCCTCAGAAGATGCCAGAGGATAGGTCTGAAAGGATGCAGACACCCAGGAATGAGGTAGAATGCAAAGAAGCCAAAAGAACAGACAAAGCTCTGCAAATATACACATGTTGTATGACTGGTGTGGTCAGTCAACATGGGGATACGCCCCCCGGACAAGATGAATTGACAAGGCTCAATGAAGGGCCGAATCCTCCTGTCAGGAGAGAAGAAGCTAAGGGCAAAGCCCCAATGGTCTCAGTGGCCCAAGAAGAGGCTACAGATATAATAGTGGCTGATAATATCAACAATTTGCCACCTACCCCTCCGAGAGGAGCTCCAATTGAAGTGATATCTAATATCCCTAGCACTCATGCATATGATTCTACTGTGGCAGCGCTGATACAAAGATACCAACAGGAAATTGAAATGCTAAAGAAGCACATTGAAGAAAGAGATGTCCAGACTCTTACACCAAGAGAAGCAGGGGGCATAGTGGGGGCACCACAAGGTGACATCAACTTGCCCCACACCCTATTACTACCAACAATGCCCCAGTCAGCATCAGGCCTTACTGGGGGCACCTCAAGCCTAATAGCTCCAGAGCAGCCTATAGCCTGCCAAGCAGCACATCAAGGGCCCGCCACCATGGCTCAAATGCAGTCGGCTCCTCCTCATCCAGACATGGTCCGGACACTGATTATGAATAGACAAATGTTGGAACAGATCATAGACACAAAACTATCTGGAATGGACAGATCTGATCAAGCCCTATTTCAGGTGTACCAGGTACCATATCCTGTGTACCATGCTACAAAGAGATTACCTCCTGGCATCAGCAAGCCACCCAAGTTTGAAAAGTTCAATGGGCAAGGATCGCCAAAAGAACATGTTGCACATTATGTCAACGCCATGGGGGATTTGGCCGCAGATGAATCATATTTGCTCAAATTCTTCGGGTCCTCCCTGACTGGACTGGCTTTCGAATGGTATTCAAATTTACCAGTCGGGTCTATTATAGACTGGCCAGATATGCAAAGGAAGTTCATAGAAAGATTCTATGTTGCTGAAAGAGAAATCACACTGGTCGAGTTATATGCGACCAGGCAACAAGATAATGAGTCAGCTACGGATTACATCAAAAGGTGGAGAGATCTCAGCATGAGATGCAGACGACCACTACATCCAGAGGATGCCGTTCAAATTTGCAAGCAAAACCTGAGCAGGCATGCTCTAGAAAAGATGATCGGCATTGAGATCAAATCCTTCGGCCAGCTAAATAAAGTTGTGGCCGAGATCGAATAATTCTTTTCCAACTATCCTCTTGTCTATGCGTCAAGTCAGGAAAACAGATTGCTTGGGAAAAGGCCAGCACCTGCAGATGTTCATACTGTGAACTTCAAAGCCTTTACACGACAGAGGAGTGAAGATGGCTCTCCTATTATCGAACAGACGAAGCGAAATAAAAGGGGTTCGTTGCAAGAGAAGATGCAAAAGCCATACTCCTTTCCAAGAGATAAGACGCATACCCTTTTTGAATGGGCACGTCAACATAACAGAATCGTCCCACCCGAGCCTAGAAGGACAGAGGACATCAAGAAGAAAGACGACCCCCGATTCTGTTTATATCATCAACTGTCGGGGCATATTACCGAGGACTGCTATGTCCTCAAAGACAAAATTGAAGCATTGATAAGAAAAGAAGAGCTACAAGTGGGCGAGTACAAAGTGGACCCGCCGCGCCCTCATGGGGCTCCAACGCAATAAGAAAAAACATACTACAGCTTGCGCTGGCCAACATGGGGTGTAGATGCAAGCTAAAAAAAGTATAAGCGAATCAAGATGCTCGATGCACAGATGAAGCTCATGCCCCCCAGGGGAACTTCAAGATCTTCAGCCAGCAAATAGATAAGAGCCAGCTCGTCAAGATTGAGTGATTCTGGGGGCAGATGCAGATCAAACGTGTAATGTCCATTCATGTAAATACTCATTCAAAAAAAAAGAAGAAAAAAAAGAGAAAAAAAAAAGCAGCTTGCTGAGGTCGTCACACCGACCACCCAGCATGAGACCCGATCATCGAGGCGGTCTCGATTGGCTCTTTTAGGGCCACCTGAGGTATTATCGTCGATGACGAGCAGCAAAAGATAAATAGGCCAACCATACCGCTAGCCGGACTATAGTTCTGAGACAAATAATACCTCAACAAAATTGCACATTTTTTGCAGGGCGATGATATGAGCCCGCATGATCATATCGCACCGGGCTTTCACCGCTTATGTCCATATTCATACATAGATTTTCTTACCAGATTTTGAGTGCATATTCTTTTTCCGGATCCCTAATAAAGTTGACAAATGATTTATCCTTATTCTGATGTCATATGCATTAAAAAAAAAACTGGCAAATTGTCAATCATATTTTCAAAAGTCATATTTTCAAATCGGCAATCTTGCCGCTCATGATTTCAAAAAAAAAAAATCATATTTCAAAAATGTGGCGTCTCGCCGCTCATATTTTCAAAAGTGGCGACTCGCCAATCATATTTTCAAAAGTCATGTTTTAAAAATTGGCAAACTGTCATTCATGATTTAAAAAAAAACTCATATTTTAAAAAGTGGCGTCTCGCCAACCATCTTTTCAAAAGTCATATTTTAAAATTGGCAAATTTGCCATTCATGATTTCAAAAGAACTCATATTTTAAAAAGTGGCGTCTCGCCAACCATCTTTTCAAAAGTCATATTTCAAAACTGGCAATTCGCCATCATATTTCAAAAGACATATTTCAAAATTGGTAATTTGTCAATCATATTTTAAAAGACATATTTCAAAACTGGCAATTCGCCATCATATTTCAAAAGACATATTTTAAAACTGGCAATTGTCTATCATGTTTCAAAAGACATATTTCAAAAGTGACAATTTGCCAATCATATTTCAAACGACATATTTCAAAATTGGCAATTTGTCAATCATATTTTAAAAGACATATTTCAAAACTGGCAATTCGACATCATATTTCAAAAGACATATTTTAAAACTGACAATTTGTCTATCATGTTTCAAAAGACATATTTCAAAAGTGGCAATTTGTCAATCATATTTCAAACGACATATTTCAAAAGTGGCAATTTGTCAATCATATTTCAAAAGACATATTTTAAAATTGGCAATTTGCCAATCATATTTCAAAACTGGCAATTTGCTAATCATGTTTCAAAAGACATATTTCAAAAGTGGCAATTTGCCAATCATGTTTCAAAAGACATATTTCAAAAGTGACAATTTGCCAGGCAAATTACAAAATCGGCGTTTTTGAAGTAATGATGCGTCAAACATATTTGAAAATTCATGTTTCAAAACACAAAATCACGTTTTTCAAACGGGACCTTAGCGCCCACATATTTAATAAAAAAAAAATCAGACTTGCACGTCCTCACAATTTCAAAAGCGGGCTTCTTCGCCCTCATATTTTCAAATTGGGACCTTAGCGCCCACATGTTTAATAAAAAGATCGGGCTTGCACGTCCTCACAATTTCAAAAGCGAGCTTCTTCGCCCTCATATTTTCAAACTGGGACCTTAGCGCTCACATGTTTAATAAAAAGATCGGACTTGCACGTCCTCACAATTTCAAAAAAAAAAAAAAACGGGCTTCTTCGCCTCATATTTTCAAACTGAGACCTTAGCGCCCACATGTTTAAGATTGGACTTTCACGCCCTCATAAATTTCAAAATCGGGCTTCCGCGCCCTCATGATTTCAAAATTGGGTCTCTGTGTCCAATATTTTCAAAATTGACTAAAAAGACATTTAAAACAAAAGAACTTTAAAAGATAAATTAATCTCAAAGGAGCTTCAACTGCGGGATAAGTTTCGTAGTCCATTCTCAGTTTGTGGAACATTTCTCACATTTGAGATCTCCAAGGATTCAAAATTAAATTAATCTCAAAGGAGCAGCAACTACGGGATAAGTGTTGTAGTCCATCCTTAATTTGTGGAACATTTTCCACATCCGAGGACTCCAGGGATAAAAGACAAATTGATCTCAAAGGAGCAACAACTGTGAGACAAATATCGCAGTCCATTCTCAGTTGTGAGATATTTCCCACATCTGGGGTCTCCAAAGATATAAATTAAAATTGACCTCCCATAAACAGACACTGCGGGACAAGTACCGTAATCCCGCCTCCTTTTGTGGAATGTTTACCACATTTGAGGTCTCTAAAAGACATACATTAAAAAAAAGAAAAGAAAAAAAGAGATAAAATAAATAGAAAATAATAAAATGATCAATGGAAAAATGAAATGATTAAAAAGAGAGGATGTAATGAAATTTCGTTCAAAAAAAAGAGAAACAAAAGAAAATAGAAAAAGAAAAGAAGAAAAGAAAAGAAAAAATAGAAAAAAATAGAAGAAAGAAAAAGAAAAAAAAAGAAGAAAAGAAAAAAGAAAATTAATCATGAAAATGAACAGAACAAAAGAAATGCACCAAAAGAAAATAGAACATTTGATTTAAGAAGTCGGGCCTCTCTGCCCACGTGTTGGGCTCCCGTGCTCGAATTCTTAATCAATCTACCAGGAGCTGCAACTGCGGGATAAATACTGTAGTCCAGCCTCAGATCGTGAAATGTTGCCACATCTGGGGTCTCCAAAGATATAAAAAGAACCCGTCTCCAAGGAGCTGCAACTACGGGATAAATACCGTAGTCTAGCCTCAGTTCGTGGTATTATTTCCGCGTCTAAGGTCTCAAAGGATATAAGAATCCATCTCCAAGGAGCTGCAACTACGGGATAAATACCGTGGTCCAGCCTCAGCTCGTGAGATTATTTCCTCGATCTGAGGTCTCCAAGGATATAAGAATCCATCCCCAAGGAGCTGCAACTATGGGATAAATACTGTAGTCCAGCCTCAGTTCTCGGGATTAGTTCCGCATATGAGGTCTCCAAGGGTATAAACATCTATCTCCGAGGAGCTGCAACTACAAGAAAAGTATTGTAGTTCGATCTCAGCCCGTGGGACAATTGCCACGTGAGACCTTGAAGGATCTAAGAGTTAAAATCAAATAGCCATGTTCAATGTTTATATAACCATATCTATTTTGCAGGAACTATATATTATCACATCCCTTTTTGCGGCAGTTCAGGGGGTCTAACATTGAGCTTTAACATTCCATGCCCAAGATCCCCCTAGTCAATATGGTGGAGCTACCTTCACAATGGTCGATGGTTCGAGATGGCGTCATTATGCTTCAACATCAGGAGGGTTCAACAACTCATGGAGCTAAATTCGACATTGCCTTGAAGACATACACCCTCTAGTCTTTCATGTCCAAGAACTCTGAGGGTACACTTTTGAATGTATGCTCGCAGGGCATATCCTACGATATTTCTGTATAAGAAAAAATGAGATGATAAAAAAAAATGATGAACAAAAGGTTTAAAAATAGAGATGCCCGTCGGACCTACTCTGGTTTCACTGCAGAGTAGGGGTAAAAAGGACAAGAAAAACCCGGTCACGATGAAAACCCGAAAGGGCGTCGTGGGCAAAAATGGGAACCCTGCTACGTGAAAACCCGAAAGGGCGCGTAGGCAAAAGCAAGAAGGGGCTGACTCTGGTGAAAACCCGAAAGGGCGCTTGGGTCAGTAATGTGATAAAAAAATGAGAATGAATGAAGTCAAAAATGTCAAAATAGCAAGAAGGGGGAGTTCCATCCCTGCTCTTTCATGAAATCTCTTTTTTGCTATACATTCTCTGAATCCAGCTATACACTCTCTAGTCAATACAAAACCTCAAAACTTAGACAAGCTGTCTCCTACCATCTATGCCTCACTCATATACGCGCTTGCTCTCACCAAGTAGGACCCTAGGTTTAGATAGCCTCTGCCTTTTCAAAATTCCAAATAAGCTTAGCCTTGACTTCTTGCCTTGGCTAACCAATTGATGCCTACCTTTAGAACATATGTTGATGCTAGCACATAGGTTTTCTAGGTTACCATTTTGCAATCTGCCCAAATAATCTCACACCATCTACCAACATCATGGTATGATTGGTGGTCGAGTTTTATTCCACTCATGAATCTCTTCTTATAATATATATATACATATATATATATATGTAAAAAAAAAAACAACAAAAAAAAAACAAAAAAGAGGCTTAAAATAGAGGTGTCTCGCTGGACTTATCTAGGTCTCCCCTAGACAAGGGTAAAAAGAGCTAGAACCCGGTCATGGCGAAAACCCGAAAGGGCACCATGGGCAAAATTGGGTACCCCGCTACGTGAAAATCCGAAAGGGCGCGTAGGCAAAAGCAAGAGGGGGTCGGATTGGGTGAAAACCCGAAAGGGCGCTCAATTCGATAATGTGAAAATATAAAAAAAATCAATCAAAGACAGATGTCAAAGGCAAGCAGGCTTCAAGTCTCTAGAAAGGAAATCCTGACAGAAGTGGTACTCGACAATCAAAGCTTATTTTCACGTCAGTGCCAGCCAAAGCTCGCCTTTATGCCAATGCCAGCTGAGGCTCTTCTTCATACCAGTCAAAGCTCGCCTTCATGCCAGCGCCATCCGAAGCTTGCCTTCGTGCCGTTGCCAGTCAAAGCCTATCTTCATGCCAGTCAGAGTTCTATCTCATACATAATAAAGTGAAATGTCATTATACATGAGGTCGTTTCTGACAACTTCCAAGCCCCTCAAAATAAAGTTCTGAGAGAGTCGAGCGGCAGTCAGAGAAGCATGTGTCAACAGATGATGCCTCCTAATAGTTTTCAAGTTTCTGGGTGGAGAATGCTGAAGAAATATGTCGATACCCAGGCATAACAAAAGTCAAAAGAGGAAGGCAAGAGCATGCTAATCCAGCTATGAGTAAAGCGGCATTGATGAGGGCTACAAGATCTCCAAAGTGGCAGTCTGGTTATCACAGTTGGTGACAACGACGTTGAAGCAGTCTACTTCCCCCCTACAAAGACCACAACGCTACAGCATGCTTAGATTGTGGCGCATTCAAGGTGACCAGTCAGTAAGAGGGTTCAAAAGAAAGGAAGCAGCAATGTCACTTACTGGGTCTAGAAAGAGCCGCCAAATCATATAGCAAACCAGCATGCCCCATTGGCTCATGCAATAGGGCAACACAATCCAATTGACAATGGTTAGCCGACTCATGAAGGCCATAAGATCTTAAGCAGGCCGTCAATTCAATGGTCTTTATTACCCCATCGGTCTGCTAATCAACTCACGAGCCCTTGCTGACTCGTGTGGGCCACGCCGAATCGGTACAAGCTGCGCCAGACTGCCGCCACCTGCTGATCAATAGCCCCTCTGCCAAATCGCACTACCCATGCCGAATCGACGCGAGCAGCAAACCCCCATCCAATTCGCAGGTCACTCCGAATCGTGCTAAATCGCGCTAACTCTGCCAGATCACGGCAATTCAAGCAAAAGGAGATTAAAAGGTGAAAAGACCACAATTGCCCACCAAGAGTGACATGCCTCCGTCATCCGCGGACAACAACCCCAGATGGAACCAAAAGTAAAAGATCACAAAAAGACCATTGGACCATTAGCACGGCAACAAGTCAAAAAACCTGTCTGAGCTAGCATGAACAGTCAAAAGGCCAAAGTACACCCGCGGATGTCGCTCCGCGTGTCCTCTCGCACCACCCACGGGTGGGGGGCATTTGTGGGCACCCAAAAAATTCAATTGGGTCTCTTCTCCATGGCTGGCCCAATTCCTAATGGCCCATGCACAAAGGCCCCAAAAGGCGCATTAACCAAAAGCCCAAGACTCCCATGCATGGAGGTGAGCTTAAGAAAGCTCAACACCCCCCACTACCATCCAAAAACTATCAAAAAGCGGGCAAAAGATGGGGCTGCGGACAGGAGCAGAAGAGGGCCTCTTTTGGGAGGTTTTCTAGAAGTGTGTAAAGGCAAAAAAGGTGGAGAGGGCTGCTGCGTACCAGAGGGCTGAGGAGAGAGGGCTGAAAGGGTAGAGTGCTTCTTCCTTCTTCCCCAAGCAAGCCAAAGGAGCTCGTGTGCTTCTCCTGCTTCCCCTTGGAGAAGCCATCCCGGGAGGCCACCTGCAAGAGAGGAAGAGCCAAGAAAAATAGAAGAAAAGGTGAGAAAAGGAAGAGAGAAAGAGAAGAGTGAGAAGAGAGAAAGAGAGTCTTCTCCCTCCTTTTGGCCTTGCATGGTCTTGTCCCATCAAAGGGAGATGTAGGGAGAGAGGTTGTCACGGTTGTGGTCTTCCCCCCTTTCTTTTGCTTCATTTGAAGCTTTGTATTTTTGTTCCTTTCTAAGCAAGAGAACCCATTTTATATGTTTATTCCACCTTCTCTTGATGTGATGGAACCTCCTCTTTGCATTCATTGCATGTCCTTTTCCCATCCTTTTTTTTTGGTTTTAACCTCTCTTTCCTTGCAAAGGGGCTACGGGATGGGATATCCTCTTCATAGAGGCATGTCTCCTCCCCCTTTAGCACCTCTAAATGAGGCCTCTCCATGCCTCCCATACCTCAATAAATGAGGTCATGGGGGTATGGGATCCTTTCTCCCATTTAATGCATGCATAGCATGCTAAATTCCCCCATCAATAGGCCATGTTCCCCATCGTTTTGGGCCTGCAAAGACCAGTCCACCACTGTTCTAACAGCCCTTCAAGAGCCCCCATAGTGGTTAATGCATGCCCTTTGGTAATAGTCAAGAGAATGAGCAAGTAATGCTCATGTTTTTTTCTTGCCTAAACACCATCTCCAAAAGACCCATTCAAAGAGCCCATTAAGCCTAGGTTCGCCCCTCTCAATAGATCACCCCATTGGCGGTTTTCAGCCATCCCTTGATGTGCATTTCAAGCCAACACCAAATAGTCATTCCAAGAGCCTCATTTCGCTAATCAAAGGGGTTGGGCAAATAATGCCTAGATCTCTTTGTTTAGCCCATCAAGAAATAGGTTACAATGCCATCTCAAACTCCAAGATCATCCCTGCCATGAGCAAGGGCGTTCTAGGAGAGATGCGGTTGTCATCTCTTGCACAGGTAGCCAGCTGCGCCGATTCGGCCTGGCACTGGTTCTGGCAGTCTTGTAAGACCAGAGCAGAGCTGCACCGATTCGACGTCCTGACCATCATGTTGGCTGAAGTTACATGAGCAAAATCATTGCTCCATGTGACACCAGCTAATCAACAGTTAAATGACACAATGTCAGACCCATCCACCCCCCCCCCCCCGGGTTCGACACTATAATGTCTATGTCCGGACAGGTGGGTCCACACGCTACTCATACCATCCCGTGGGTTGTTTGGCCATGACATTGCCCGGATCTCCGTAGGCATGCCTGGGGGATCGGGGTCATGTGCCATTGGAGTTACGTCGTTCTACGATGTATACTCTCTCTTTTGGTGCCATCTCCACTTGTGGTGGATGAGCATCGCGCTTTCCCCTTATCGACCACGATAAGGGGAAATGCTGCCGAATTTTCCTCGCGAGGGTTGAGTCGGCGCAAAAATCCCTAAAGAGGTCATTAGCTTCCAATTGAGTCGGCAACGTTGTGAACGAGCACCGATTCAATGATGTCTATCACTTCAGTGGGGTTGCGCCGATTCGGTTTTCTGTTGTCAGCCGTGCCCAATCAAGGCCGTCCCTGGGCTGCGCCGTATCGAGTGTGTCCCGGTTGCCAAGTGACTACTAAACGGTCCAGCTGCGCCGAATCGCAAATAGAACTTCATTTTAAATGTTTCAAAAAAGAACTAAGTGACAAATTGAAAGCTTTTCCATGATAAAAGAAACAAAAGATTAATTTAATCACCCTATGTTTTAAATGCCTCAAAAAGAAGCAAAAGACCAAATTGAACCATTTTCAAACAACAAAGGACAAAAGATCATCTCAAGTTTTACAAAAGAACAAAAGACCAAGTCAGGCTTTTCCAAGTAAATAAAAGATCACCTTATGTTTTGCCACGGGGTAAAAGATTCAAATCAAAATTGTTTTCACCGAAAGACCAAGTTGGGCTTTTTCCAAACAAAAGATCACCTCTTGTTTTACAACATGATAAAAGACTCAAATTGAAATTGTTTTCAACAAAAGGCCGAATTGAACTTTTCTTTTAAATGAACAAAATATCATCTCATATCTTACAATTAAAGGATCAGATTGAAATGACTTTCAACAAAAGACCAAATTGGCATTGTTTTCAACAAATGATCAAATAGACCCCTTTTTTTGACTTGTCTTTCTCAAATGGATCCAACAGACCAAATTGAACCTTTTCAAGCAGTAAAGGACAAAAGACCATCTCGTGTTCTCTAAAAGAAACAAAAGATCAACCTCATGTTTTACAACAGGATAAAAGACTCAAATTGAAATTATTTTCAACAAAAGACCAAATTGAATTTTCTCTAAATGAACAAAATATCATCTCATGTTTTACAAAAAGAGGATCAAATTGAAACAGTTTTCAACAAGAGGCCAAATCGAAATTGCTTTTAACAAATGATCAAATAGACCATTTCTTGACTTCTCTCTCAAATGGACCTAATGGACCAAATTGAACTTTTCATGATAAAAGAAGTAAATGAGTCAATAGGCAAAGAGATTCGGTAGTCGACCAAGTAAGAGATCAAATGAGTCTGAATAGGCGTTCGTTTCGCTTAATGGTATCTCGGCTTAAATTTAATTTGCGTTTCGCATCTCTATCGGTCTCCGCTTTAGGTCATGAGGCTTTCTAAATCTGGCGATTAATCAAGGGTTTTCCCTCTCAGAGGGATGTAATTAACGTCGTTGCGTCTAGGCAACGGCGAGATTTTGGTCCAGGACCTGACACTTCACTTTCGTTTGACGAAGTCAAACGGCGCGCACAATAGACTCAAAGCCCTTCGGCTCTCGGAGGCAGAACATCTTATTGCCACCTCGATGGCTGGCACGCCCGCGCTATGTGAATTACCGATTCATTTCACGCCGTTATCGCTCGCATAGCGTTCAGCGGGACTTGGATTAGCAATACACATTCATGCAATGAGATTTAAAAGAATTTAAATAGATCTTTAAGGAGATTGTAAATTTTTCCATTTCCACAGGCTGCCATGGCCGTAGGTGGATCGAAAGTAAAGTAAAGGAAAAGATCCAAGATGGATGAGTTTCTCTCCGAAAAGAACATCTTCAAACAACTTTATAATAAACTGAGCACTGGACTCAGAGTGGAATATTCGGGTTGGTTTGGCATTGACGGACCAAGTGATTATCTTTAATTAAGCTTTTCAAATGATTTTCTCTGAAATTCCTATTTGCATCTAAGGCTTTCCAACAATCTTCCTGTTAACCTACGTGAATGCATGCTGGGCTAAATGAAAAGACTTATAAAACAAAACAAAATATAAGATAATCAAGGATAATATTGTTGTGCCGGAAAGGGGTCAGGATACCCATGGGAACTGTCGCCCCTCCTTGCAGGAACTGTCGTTCATCCTTTTATCCAAAATTGGGAACTATCGTCCCCCAGGTACCATGGGAACCGTCATCCCCCATCTTCGACCAACGGCCTATCCTTAGAAGCAAGAATCCTCTGGAATTATCCTGGTTTTTTGGCAGTGAAAGGGAACTCAAACTCCAGATTCATTAAAGCCTCAAGGTCCTTGACAGACTCTAATAAGTATACCATATAGTAAATGCAGATAGGGATGGTGAAGGCAGCAGTGGCCTGATTGCGCCGGATGAGGTAACTCGAATCCTGCACTCAAAACTTATTAGCCAAGAAAAAACAAACATCATGAAAAAACACAGTTCACTCATAGCATGGAGCATACAGCATGGATAAAGCGTTTAAACAACAAGCATGGCTCATTCAATTGGTTTGCTTAACCATGAGGATAAGTGGACTTGGCCAAAGATAAAGGAGTGCAAGGTGGGAGGAACCCAAGATTGGAAGGATTGCTTCGATCTAACGCAGGAAGAAGGCGATTGCCTTGCCATGTGCAATACCATCGAGGATTTTTTTTTGGATTTTTTGAAAAATATTTGAATTTTTTGTGTTTGTTTTTGAAAAATATTTGAATTTTTTTTTGAGATTTTGAAAATATTTGAATTTGTTTGAGATTTTGGAAATTATTTGGTTTTTGTAGGTTTTGGAAATATTTGGATTTTTTTTGTAGGTTTTGGAAATATTTGATTTTTTTTGTGTTGGAAATATTTGGATTTGTTTGTAATTTTGAAAATATTTGATTTTTTTTGAAGTTTTGGAAATATTTGATTTTTTGTGGGATCTTGAAATATTTTGATTTTTTTTTTTGAAATTGAAATATTTGATTTTTTTTGTGATTTTGGAATATTGTCATGCTGTGGTGGCATTGAAAATTATGAAAATTGACCGGCGAAGGGGTCCTTTCCTACCTCCCTTGTCATTAAAGAACGCCCAGAGTAGGGTGTGCGTTTTAACGTGACGCCCACGAGCTGATTGCTTTTGGTTAACTGTGTAACCATCAAAACCACGCCTGAAAAGACTGTTTAAGTCTGGTAAAGTGAAAAGGAAGCTTAGGGATAAGCTTGGCATGAGTATTCGAGGAGTTGGGTTCGGGTTCCTTCCTTGGCACAATCGTCAGAAGATTCTGTCTCATTAAGCACTTGGGCTTTTCTAATTATTTTGAAATCTTGAGTGATGGCCACTTGATTGTAGGGACATGCGTACGCCCAGGTCCATTTGGATCTCCGCGGGGACTTTGCCATGCCCTATTGACTTGGTTTGTCTTTGACTTTTGCATGCATACGACCGGGTCCATTTGGATCTCCGCGGGGACTTTGCCGCTCTTGACATGTATTTTTGACTTTGATTTGGTTGGTCATTTTGATTTGCCCATTTGGAGGACGTCCTCTTATGACGGAGTGCCTTGGGTTGGTTGCTTTGCCCCAACTGCCTCTACTACCCATACTTTGGCCGAATAAGAGGAGAGAAATAGACTTTGTGCCATTCAGGTGTGGCTGTGACGGTGACGGTGTCTACCGGGAACAATCAACTTAAGGCGCCATGAAGTGTGTGCAGGTGCCCATGCCAAAGGCAAACCTTAATGACCTGGGAGGAAATTTCAGACTCCTGGCTCGGAATTTTTATAACAAAAAAATGCTGTGATAGCATGACAATGCTGATATTCATCTTTTTATGGGTTTTCTCGACACTTGGTAGATAAAAATTTTCAAAGTAAGGAATTTGGAAGGATAAAGAAGACGAATGCACATGCCCTGCGCTGGGGCGGATGTGCCCTGCGTTGGGGCGAGACTCGGGAGGTCTAAGGGAATTGACAAAATTCTTTATTCAAAATTAAAAGGACACGTGCGAGAAGGGCCGAGAGACCCGATTGGAAAATGGAGATGCGAAGACTATAAAAAAAAAAGACGAATGCCCTGCGTTGGGGCGAGACTCGAGGGTCTACACGAATTTACATTTTTTTTATTCAAAATTAAAAGGACACATGGGGGCTAAAGCCCCGAAAGCAGTGCGAGAAGGGCCGAAGGACCCGATTGAAAACACAAGGGTCAACACGGGAAAAAGAATTTGGAAACTCCGGAGGGCCCGGAGGGGTTTGGCGGGAGAGGAGGGCGCGATGCCCTGAAGCAGGAACAAAATCTGGATGGCCCGGATGAAAAGCAGGAAATAAATGGCCGCGTGGGGCCGACATGAAAGGAAAATGTGCACAGCGTAGGGGTGCTCAAGGATGTGCCGCGTGGGGCACTGGTTGCAAAACAAAATTGGGCGTGATGCCCGGTGCACGCTGAATAATCAGAAAACAAGTAGAAATAAAAAGCCTTCCGTGGGGAGGGAATGTGAAGAACCCACGGTTATGTACTTAATAAAACAAAGGAAGATTCAAAAGGAAAAGAGGGGGGTGAAGGTCCCCTAGCCTGTTGCTGCCGTGCCCGACGATCAGGTTTGGACTTGGGGGTCGGCGTTGGGACCCTCAAGTATCTCCTCACAAATCTTGCCCAGCGGGCAGATGGACGTGCTTTTCTCATTTGAATTGAACGGCTCTCGAAAATTAAAGGAAAATTGTTGACTTCTGTTGAAGTTTCGATGAAGAGTGATAACTCCCGTGGAATAAAATTCAATGAAAGGGTGGGGAGTTCCACCGGCAATGTCAGAAGCAACAATAAAGGGACTGTGCCCAAGGAATGCATCGTGTGACATAAGAGGGGGCATGCCCCTTGGGTGGTAGATTGTGCCAATGGTTTGGCTTCGAAGTGCGTGTGCACAATCTGCATGGTTGTTGCCCTCGCTGGAGCGGAAAGGTGCAACAGTGGTAACTCCCTTGAAATATGATTAAATGGACGGGTGAAGAGTTCCACTGGCTGAGTTAAAGGCAACAATGAGGGGCTCGTGCCCAGCGATTGTATGATATGGAAAGGGGCACGACCCCTTGGGAAATCGATTATGCCAAGAATTTGGCTTTGGAGTGCGATAGCACAATCTGAGTGGTTGACCCCTTCACTAGAGCAGGAAGGTTCACAACAACGGTGTGAGGGGTCACGAGAGCCTTGAGGGAGAGATTCCCTATGAGTATTTGAAATCGGTGCCGGCTGGCAACTGGAATAGAAATAATTGGCATATTCTTAAGAGGCCTCTTGACGGCCAAAGTTGGAGGGGAAAACTTCCGCTCAACAAAAGTGCCTGGTATACGAACAATGACCGGCATGCAGGAAATGTGATCATGATGTTTAGAAAACATGCCCGGTCCCGGGACTGAAACGATTGTCAGATGTTTAGAAGATCGGCTGACGGCCATGATTGGAGGAGCAGACTGCCATTCAGAAAAAATGTCCGGTATACTGACAATGACCGGCATGCGGGTAATGAAATCGTGGAATTTGGGAAGCATGCCTGGTCTCAGGACTTCCTTCTTCTGCTAACTCTGGCTCTCTAAATGTTTGCGCCTGCTCCGGCGGCGGAGAGTGGATGTGGTGGGTGTAGTAGCAGGTGGTACAACTGGTGCCGATATGGTGGTAGGCTGTACAGCTGGTGCCGGTGTGGTAGAGGGCCGTACGGCTGGTGCCGGTGTGGTGGGTGTAACAGCAAAGGGTTGCTCGGGTGCGGTTGCCAAGGGTGTTGGCGGTGTGGGATCAGTGATAGTGGGTGTGATGGTAGGCTTGATAATGATGGGTTTGATGGTGGTGGATGGTAGTGTGGGAGGTGTAGGTAAATGGTGTACAAACATGACCTCGGAAGGCTCACCTTCGTAACACCAAGTGGTTTCGCGGGGTGGTTGGCAACTTTGACCTGAGCAACGGGCTGTGGGGGTGGTGGAGTAGGTGGTGGTGTTGGTATGGGAGCCGGAGCAGGTGCAACGTAGGGCACCAAAACTTCTGCATAAATTGGGGCATCGTAGGGCCCTATTGGAGGTTGATAAGATGTCCGAGGAGGACGAATCAGTGGGCGCCCGGGTGGCGGCATATCGTGATAAATAGGTAGTGGATTATGCGGAGGCGCATAAGATGTGGATGTGGTATAGTGAGATGGATAGCGGATGGCGTCCACTGATTCGTTCTGCATCGGATGAGTTTGATAAAAAAGATCTACGATCGGGGAGTCCATTAGATGGGCTTGAATGTAACATCCCCGCTCATAGAGCTCCTCCATGGAGGTGATTTGATTCATGGCCAGGATGTGCCTGAACCTCGGAGTAGAGTTTGAAATAATAATTTTGACTTGCTCTGACTCCGAGAGCTCATACTGTAGGCGCATGGCCATTGACCTCCACGCCAGCAAATTGTACAAATTCCTCGTCGGCCTCCATCTTCTCGGATGCTAGATCTGTAATAGAGAGATGAGGGCTGACGCGGTCTTTGTACTTCAGAAGGAATTATTTGTGCAATGAGCGGAAATCTCCTGCCTCACTTGGCTCCAGGGAGTAGAACCATTCAAGCGCAGGGCCGTCAAGAGATTTTCTAAAAAGATATGCCAACGTGACGGGATCACGTTGCCAATGGGAAGACTCATAAAGGAATTCTTTGATATGAGTGTAGGGATTACCCGTGCCATTGTACAGTCGGTACGACGGCATCTCCGAAGGAGGAATGTGAATTTTCGGGAGAGCCGGCATGGCGGCAACGGGGTCACCCTTGGAATTTGAAAGCTTATTTATTTCTCTCTCCAAATTGTTCAATTTATGGAGAAGAGATTTTTGGAGTGGAGTGTGAGGCTGCTGGGCCTGCGAGGGAGTACATGGGGGCGGCCGTGAATGAGTGGGCCTTCCCAAGGGACGGCCTGTTCGGACCGGAGCACGGGAGTGCAAATGGCCAGGGGGCCGGGGTGATGAAGAATGTACAGGGGTACGTGGCGAAGTCGCCAGAATATACATAGGCGGCTGTCTGGGGGACGGAGAAGAAGAAGGAGTCGCAGAAGGAATCGCAGAAGGAGTCACACCCTCAACTAAAGATTGGATTATATAAAGCTGTTGAGGTGTGAGCTGATCTAGTGCATGCAGGACATGCTGGACATTGGAGTCATGGTGGGGGGTAGGCTCTTGCCGGGTTCTGATTGGTGGTAGATGTGAGGGGACATCATATTGGTTAGTGCGCGGTGTGCGCACATAACCATAGGAAGTGGAAGGCTGCCCCTCATGGTGGTGAGATGGACGGACATGGGATCGAAAAGACTGGACACTTGAATTATCCTCATAGCCCATGTTAAGATTAGCATGATAATACGGGTCTATTTTTAACAAGGTAATAAGCAAACAAGTTGAACAAGGATTAGCCAATCAATATGCAGTTCAAACAAGTTGTAATGCTTAGCGCTTGTTTTAAGAGTTACACAATTAATTAAATGGATTGAAAGATATTGTGTCACTCCAGGTGAGCTCCTAGTTGGGTAGAAGATGAGTACTTCGGGATACAACTAGAATCACCTCTCACCACGCAATGGGATGTCTAACCCGGGTCACCGGTAAAAGGTACCGCCTGCTCGGTCCGCCGTGAGGGAATCCACGGGGTACGGAGTCTCTTGGGGTTCTGGAAGAAGGTTCACTAATCCAAAGGGACGGAATGCCTAATGGAGAGTTTGCCCTCACCGGAAGAGGTGTGTGGAGCGTAGGAAATGAGGGAAGGAGGTCCCTCGACCGATGCAAGATGTCCACAATGTAACAGTTTATAACACGAATAGCAGAAGAAGGCGTTTCTGTCAACAGTTAAAATCGCGACGAGCACAGCCGCCGCGACTAAAAAACGCGTCCAGTCATCGCGACACGGAAATGAAAGCCCGCGCGAGGTCCCTGTGGACGGCCACTGTAAACAAAAACGCGTCGACTTCAGCCGCCGCGATAATAAGCATGCACTAAATCACGTTCACTGGGTTGGACATGTATCAACTTAGAAAACCCTTCCCCGAAAAATTTCAAAAATATAAAAAGACTGGACAAGAACGCGTCGGCTGTCCCCAACGCGATTCAATCCAGCAACCCGCCCCAGAAAAAAAAAACAAAAACACGTAAATGGCGGCGGCTGTCCCCACCGCGATTCACGCCAGTAACCCAGAACACGAAAAATTTTCACAGAATGAAATGTATAGCATGCATGCAACACTAAAAAGGGAATGAAAACTTTAAACACTAATCTACTCTTCTAATCAACTTAACTAAACATGGATTTAAATAAGTAAAAACATGGTAAAAACAGTAAAAGAAAAACGCCACGTGGGGCAAAAAACAAAGTGGCACTCGTGGGTGCCCAAATGCGGTAACGCCACGTGGGGCGTAAAAAGTGGCACACGTGGGTGCCCAAAAGAGGTACCCAAGCTAAAATAAAGAGTGTCCCATCGCGATCGCCAATTTGTAGACTGCGTTTTCCTCCCCCCCTTTTTACGGGGAGGCAAAAAACACGGTTCACAAAGAAAAAGCGGAGAAAAATGACGAAAAATAAAAGATAAGGATTGTGATTGCCAGATACTTTTCCTAAAAAGCACCAAAAGTAGGGTACGGGTAGGAAATGAGGTGATGTGTACCTTTCACCCGTAGAAAGATCGCATAGCGGGAAGATGTGCGTGGGTTCTTTCCTCCTCCTTCCACCGGCCGGCCGGCGAAGGAGATTTAGCTCAGGTACCTTGCAAAAAGACAGTAAAAGAAAACGGATTAGGCGGACGTGTAGTAAATGAAAAAGACAACGGAAGACAGCGGACATGACATAAAATGGTGCAGACGCACCTTCTAACTACGAAAATGAAAAACCCCTAACTAGACAAGGAGGGAAACATGCACGTGTGTGCGTGTGTGTTGTCTGGTGACCCGGACAGGGGGAGAGAAAGGCTGTGAGAGCCCGGAAACAACGTGGGGGATGGCGGCGCCTAGTCGTGGAGCGGACGGCGTGGATCGTCCTCCGACTCTGGAACGGCAGCTTCTGGGCAGCAGGATCGTCCCACTGGAACCTCCGGTGGACGTGGAACGGAACGACAGGTGGGCGACGTGTTAGACGGGCAGGGCTTCGCCGCTCTGGGGGGTAAGGTCTCTCTCTCCTCACTGTTACGTAGGGGGCTTGTATATATAGACTCACTGTTTTAAATCGCGTCCAAACCAGTAGACGTTTTTCAAGTAAAATTGCGGCCACAGGAAACGTCGCGATTCATAAGGTCGGCCAAATGTCCCATCAACTTGCAAAATATGATGATTACGGCGCGCAGCGATCTCAAGAATCGCGTCGACCATAGTCGTCGCATTTCGTAAGGTCAAATCGATTTGACAACCATGACCTCATTTGCGTCCATAAAATGCGTCCATCATACTGGTCGCAATTAACAACCGCCTGAACATTTGTAACGATGTAACTGGCGGTTCTTAATCGCGGCGTACTGTTTGGGCGCGGTTCAGAATCTGACACCGTACTGACATCGTTCTGACGCCTGGCAGGGGCATGGTGCGCGCAGGGCGGCTAAGAATCACGTCGTACAACCACAACGCGTTTCAAAGCCTGCCACAGGTGTCAGAACGTGCGCGCTCTGGCACAGCCTGAAACTGTTGACTTTTTAACCGTGGCGGCCGTCATGGACGCTCTTTAACGTCGGTTAAGCGTTGCGTCCTATAAGGCGGTAGCTGAATTGCGTCGCCTCAGGGCGTCGCGCTTATGACATTTAATATGCGTGCGCCGGTCTGGTCGCGATTTCAAACAGTGTGCTGATTCTTTTTGGGTTTTTCTAGACTCTTTGTAGACTTATCTAAAAGGTCCTAAAAAGCTTTAAAAGATAGAAAAATTCTGAAAAGTCTCAAAGTAAAACAGGAAATTCGGAGAAATCACTTAAAAAGATAATTAAAGACAATCACATTGAGGCGTTACAATGCAACTCGAGATTTTGTCCAATTTGGATAAAATTGGCGTGTCTACAAAGGGGAAGGGAAGAACGCCGGCATGGACGGTGACCTGCAAAACCAAGAAGGGATCAGAGGGGGGCCGGTTGAAGAACCGGAGAGAACCCTCCGATGCCTAAGTTAGAGACGGACTAAAAGGCTTGGAAGAGGAGGGTTCAATGTGTGTTGCGCGCGAGAGCGAGTATGTGTGTGTGGGATCACGTACCTTTGCATGAAGATCACCTGGGCCTTTTATAGGCGAAGGTGTCGAAGGGGTGAGGCGAAACGCCTCCCAACGGTTACCGAAAAGAGCGCGCCAGTTGGCGCCCATGGCGGGGAGTTATGCGTTGAGACGCCAGTTGAGGGACTCTGCGGTTAACGCACCACTTGATTGTGGGGCACGTGCCGCGTCCTGGGCGTAACCGTCGCCAATTGGCGACGGACCTTGCTGCTCCTCTTGTTCGGGAGGTACCGAGCAAGGGAGCTGTTCGGTAGCTGGACCACCTGCTCGGTGCTTGGTGGCAGCTTGGTGGCATGGAGTTGATGAAGCTAAGGCATGCTTCGAGCCAATGCTGTTTGGCAGGAGGTGTCTGGGCCAAGCAGATTACAGGGTGTCCGGGGACTACCCTTGGGGCCTAAAGATGCCTTGCGCGGGGCTCCTGCTCGGGGTCCACAGGCTGCGTACGAGGACGCATGGCGCCTGCCGAGGAGTTCCGTATTGGGCTGTACTGAGCCATGATGGGCCCTACGGACCTAGCCACCGCAATTTTAATTTCTCTTGTGCTAAGGATAATCATAATATCCTTGTTCTCACCAGAAATGCACATCTGCCAGAAGTGGGTCTGTAGGGACCGATATGGTGACATTATGCAATAATACTTAACCTACATTTGCCAAGAATTTTGCATTTTTCTGCATCACAGCAATAATATACCATTCACTATATGCCATCCTCGCCTTGTAGCGGTGGACGAAACAGTAGAAGGTCATATTCTTGCATGTGTACAGATGACGTCAACACATTTGATGGAAATCATGGTGATGCCATCTGTATCACCGACCTTCAACTCTTGTCAATGTCACACTATTGGAAGATGAGAAATGCTCCATCTCTTGGTCATTCCTTTCTTCATTTGTATGCCTCACACGGAAGAATGCAGGCTGGCTAGGGGTAGGAAAATTTGCAGTGTCGCTGTTCAGCATAGAGACTATTTCCAACATTGTGGGTCTGTCTCCCGGGTTCTCCTGCACGCATAGAAGTGCCACATGAACGCATCTTGAGAACTCATGCTCTGAGACTGCGTTGCCCATTGCTGGATCCACCAGCTCTAGCTGCCTACCTTCTCGCCACAGCTCCCATGCCTGGAGGAAGAAAGAAAATTTATGCATCAAGTATCCGTTAGTATAGAAAATGAGGAAATTTTCTTAAAAAGATGGTTGCTGCTCATATTTGTGTTAGACATATTCCAGATCCGGAGACTCACATGTCCTGGAAGGTTACTGGAGACTCCAAAATCATGCATGTTTGTGTTTTTCTTTCCACTCAAGATCTCTAGTAGCAGGACTCCATAGCTGAAGACATCGGACTTTGTCGAGAAGAGTCCTTTCATTGCGTACTCTGGGGGCATATATCCACTGAAACAATATATCATCAGGGCATGTTAGATTAGAGTACTAATACTAACATGGGTCTCCAAAAACACATCTATATATATAGATAGATTCCTTCTACTTACTATGTACCAATTATGCGCTTTGTGTTAGCTTCATCGTCATTCCAGCTAAAAATCCTTGCTAATCCAAAGTCCGCTATCTTTGGGTTCCATTCATCGTCGAGAAGGATGTTGCTCGCTTTGAGATCTCTATGAACGACTCTTAATCTAGAGTACTTGTGCAAGTAAAGAAGCCCTTGTGTGATGCCCTCGATGATATGCAACCGCTTAACCCAGTCAAGTAGTTCCCTTCTGTTTGCATCTGATGATCATTGAAAATACAAACGTTTGAAATGGGATACTCACTTAAGTGGTTCCAAATATCATAATTATTTAATGAAAAACAGCATAAGCAAGGTGAAGAAACTTACCAAAAATAAATTTGTCCAAGCTTTGATTCCCCATAAATTCATAAACTAATATCTTCTCTCCATTCTCCATGCAACAACCCAAGAGTCTAACAAGGTTTGTGTGTTGCAACTTTGCGACAAGTTTGACCTCACTCTTGAACTGTTCTAGTCCTTGTGTTGAATCTTTCGATAACCTCTTGATGGCAACATATTGTTCATTTGGCAGCTTCCCCTGTAATCAACATTAATCTCCAGGCTATTATAATTTTCTTCTATAGCAATGATAATAGTTGTTATCTCAACAATTATAATAGGAATCTCAACAAGGTTCTGCATATTCACTTTTTCCATGTGTAATTTATCTATACTTCACAGTGTTTGACAATTCAGTCCTATTAATTCAAGAGATCTGATTTATATAAATAAAGTATGCATGGAAGAGATTTACCTTATAAACAGGTCCATATCCACCCTCTCCAAGTTTGTTTTGGAAAGAAAAATAATTTGTGGCAATTTCTAGAGTACTGAAGGCAATTAATTGCAAGTCAAAATCACTTGCTTGGTCAGCATCTTCACGATGCCATGATTCCACTGAAGGCTGCATTTCTATAAAATAGAAAAGAAAAAGAAATGTAATATAGCAACATATATATATATATATATATAGAAGATAGATAGATTGAAGTTTTTGTGAACTAAAGATGAGATGGAATGCATGCTTTTGTAATAACTTTAATCTAGATGGTGAGAATGAAATGATAATTACCAGGGAAGAGAAAGATCTTGCTTACCTCTTAATATCCTTCTAGTCATTCGCCTCCTTCTGTATAAATAGAGTAGTAGCGAAAGCATGACAACAACGAAGGCTACTAGAACAACAATGATGATGATCACCTTTTTGCTGTTCTTTCGACCTGAAACGCAAAACAAATAGTAGTCAACATATCAATTCCCATTAACCTACATAAATCCACTATCCTAATTAGTGAGATTACCCCTCTAAAATGCATTATATGGGGTTATCTCCTTTTACTGAATCAACAAAGTAACTAGCTTGAGTAGGTTAAATAAGAAGAAAGGGTAGCAAAAGGCAGTCCAAATAAGCACTGTTTGATTAGTATGTACATAGCAACCACTGTGCAAAATGCATTGAATTTTTGCATTTCTTGGCAAATGTCTCACTTAATTATCATCACTTGTCCTTCATGGCCTGCTTTGCCACGAGCGAAACCGGCAGTGGCGGCGGGGAGGGGCCAGGCCACGAGGTACAAGACGAAACAGAGGACTGCCACAGTGACCTTCCCCATGGATGCATGCATAAGAAGGTGCGGTGAGAGGGGAGGCTTGCTCAGTGGTTCCACTGA
Source organism: Colocasia esculenta (assembly GCA_014218235.1). Lineage (NCBI taxonomy): Eukaryota > Viridiplantae > Streptophyta > Magnoliopsida > Alismatales > Araceae > Colocasia > Colocasia esculenta. Next base: position 4,401,171 of record CM024760.1, on the reverse strand, counting down.
ATTGAAAAATTCTATTAGGGGTGTAAAGGGGGAGATGAGAAGGGTGAATTGGAAGGCTACAGATTGTGCACACTAAGAAGAAGAAGGGGAAGAGCAAGCAAGGATGGAGACAGGAGGAGGGGAAGGTGGGGAACTGGAGTCAAAGGTCGAACGGTCGCACCAGGCTGCTCTGGTCGTCCTGCCTTCCAGGCGGCCTCGTAGAGAGGCAACTACGATGTGAAAGCTTGGAAAGCAACCATGGCACATCTCCAACCAGGCAACCACCCAACAGCTCATCGGACGTCGACGGCAGCCATGGGCAGAGCTTGGTCAGCGCTCACTGTCGTCTGTCATGTGGGGAAAAGGTCCAGAGGTATTCCTCAATACAGGGCTAACAAAGTTGACGAAGATTGTGTCAAATAATCTTCTTTCAACTAATAAAATTGTTTGGCTAGCAATCTATATCAACTTTAATCTCCATTAAAGACAAATAAGCATTTATCTTAGATTCAACAAGTACATGGCGGGCGCAGATGTGCATCGACCCACTAGAGAACCACAACATAGTTAAGAATGGGGGCAGAGATGTAGAACTTGCACATCCTTCAACTTATCCAAATTGAGATCTTTCATAATTAGAAACCCCTTCAACTTTTCTATCCCCTGAAGAATATAGGTATGTCTAGCTAGGAGGATTGGCTCAACAAGCATTAGAACCAATATTTATTATAGTCAATGTGACATCGCCATTGAATTAATTTCATCAATGTGGATGGGATATTATTATTATTAACAATGGCAAATAATGTGAACGGACAGGAGTGGTGAGAGAAGCAGGTCTAATATTTAATATAATATCCTAATAGTGTTTGACATACCAAAGCTATTAGAGAGGGAGTGGGTCGTGTTCTCATTCATGGAAAGTTGTTAAACCACCAACATTTATTTCCTATCTATAGATAAATTAAAGATTTTTTGTATATATATCTCTCTAGATGATTAATTACAAAAGATTTTTTAAAATTTATATTTATATGTATACTCATCTTATGAATATAACATATCCTCAAAGACCTTATTGTAATCTCTCGTGATAAAAAATCAAAATATACTTTGAATATTTTTTACAGTCATTTAGAAATAAAAGTATATATGTAAAAGTGAATAAAATATTCTAAATATCTTTTTTGTGTCTGGACATATTATGCTAGGGTCATTGAAATTATTTTATATCTATAAAGAGGTATATAGATATATATAATTTAAAAAGATTTTCATACAATTAATCGTCTAAAGAGGGTCCATATAAAAAAAACTAAACTAGCAGAACATATCACTAACCTTTCATAAATGGTGTTAATGGTAAGACGTAAGAGTTCTAGCCACGTACCGTCCGATGCGACTCGCACGTACAAGTCCTGGCCCATGCCGCTGTACAGCCTGAGGTCGGTGAGGTTGCCGAACCAGGTGATGCACCCGCTGCCGTCGGCGCCTTCGCTGAACGCAGTGCACGAGCAGTTCCCCAGGCACGCCGCCCTACACTCGTCGAACCCCACCCTCGACGCCGTCGCCAGTGACGTGTCCGGCAACTTGGCGCCGGAAACCAGTACGAACTCGTCCTCCCCTCGCGGACAAACCAGGGGTTTCTTCCGCTCGCACACGGCAGCGGCGCCCGTGGGCGCTCCAGCCCTCCCTGCCTTCTGCTGTTGCGCCGACTGGAAGCCCTGCAAGCAGCTACAGACAGGGCCAGACGTCTTGACCTCGCAGACGGCGTTGGGGCCGCAGACGTTGAGCATGTCGCAGGTGTCGTTCGACGAGTCCCAGATCGGCTCCCAGGAGCCGCGGCCGTCGTCCCACACTAGGTGCCTCATGACGCCTGTCGGGAACACCGTGATCCTTGTCTCCATGGAGTTGTTCCAATGGTAGAACCTGAAGTAGATATCGTTAGAGTTGGATGTGAAGTTGGATATGAAGCCGTAGCTGAACAAGCCGTTGCCCTTCATCTCCGGAATCCCGGTAAAGCGCTCGTCGACCCATGGCCCCCCCCGCCACAGCGGAACCGTCCCGTTTCCGAGGAACAGCTGCGGTACCCCCCGGACCACCAGGAACCAGGAGTAATCCCCTGGCGACGGGTCGTCCTCGGCTTTCCACGCGGTGATGTTGTAGTTCTCCCCCGTCCGGTAGTTCAGCCCGATATTCATGCCGGGGAGCAGCGTGTCGGTCGGCTGGGTGAAGCTCTGCCACGCATAGCTGCCGGGGTCGTTGCCGGACACGACCAGGTTCCCTTCCTCGAGGAGGCGCGCCACCGGGTTGCTCAGGTTCGCCGGTACTGGATCCGTCGACCAGTAGACGGTGCCTGCCGCGTCGGCGAGGACGAGGCTTCCGTTTTCCCTCAGCAGCAGGGAACCGTTGGAGTCCGGCAGGGGGCGTAGCCGGTTGGCCACCCACACCACCGTGCGGTTGGGGATCCTGTCATACCATATGCCCAGATATGTGTGGTTGGGCCGCCTGGTGAAGAACCCCAGGCGGAATCTCCCCTGCCCCGAGACCAGGCTCGTGTTTTGCTTGATAGATTGCCCCAGCGAGAGCGAGTCCCCTTCGGCGGCGGACACAAGGGCGATGGCGGAGAGGAACGCAGCGGCGCAGAGCACCGCGGCCGGTACTGTTCTCATGGCTACAGAACGCAGCAGGGAGACGCAGAGACTCCCGAGCTTCCAGCTCCTGCGGAGCGTTCGAGATGATTTAATTCAACAGCCCCTCTGGCACACCTCGTTTGGGGTGTGCTTGTAAGCTCAACAGGGGTGCACTTCAAGAGCCGAGAGGCAGTTAACGCCTTCTCTCCCTCCTCCACCCGGCGCACTCACATTGGTGGATCTCACCTCAGAGTTTCTCTTAATTCAAATGTCCAAGACGGCGTCTGAAATTGGATATTAATATATATGTATATATATATATAATATATATATATATATATATACAATAAGACAATTGTAAAAAAGAAAAAAAAGGCAATATGAACAATAAGCACCACTTTTTTTTGACAATAAAACAATATATTTCGTTCACTGACTGGCTTCTCACCTTCTGGACATTGCAGACGTTAATTAATTATTTGAACAATAAGATAATACTTTTTTGTAAAATGAGGCAATTGTCAAAAAAAGGCAATATGATAATGTAGAAACTAGTTGCATATTTTAAATATATTTGGGGGGGGGGGCATATTTTTACTCTTTTCTTTTGCTAAAATGCTTGTGAAATCAAAATACACCCCCCCTCCCCCCAACCAAATAGAAGTGCAATAAGACCGAAAAGATGCAGAGCACCAAGAATTAGGAACTCAGTTCATGGAGTCTTAACGACTAACCAGTGATCATGAAAGTTGGAGAGAGCGTTGTCGGGAAGCAGGGCTCTCAAATTAATCAAAATTGTTATGATTAGTCGCCAATTAGGTCAAGAGTCTACAAAGTCATTAGTTGTCATTGTATTTTATTAATTGCTACTGAAATTAATCGCTGGGCCTAAATAAATTTTAATTTCCAATATAAGACTATTTAAATTGATGTAGAATTATTTTAATCTACGTAAATTTTCTAACACGTGACATCCGCAAGCATTAATTTGACATAGATTGTCTACGTATGTTAAAATTTATTGGAGACTCTATTTTCAATCAAGCATATGTGCAAAAGTTTTATCCATTCCCCACTTCAACAAGCAAACAGGATGTAGCAACCCAAATTAAATAGATAATTAAATAAAAGATAAAACTTAAAAGAATGAATGACTTAAAATAAATAAAAGTTGATAATGAGTTTCAAAAATGGTCCATAAAAGAGTTAAGGAGTGAAAAGAAAACATAAATAAAAATAAAAGAACAAATTCTTATAAAATTTATAAAACCCAATACCCATTAATTAATGAGTAACTTAAATTTAAATATACAAGTTAATAATGAAAATCGTACTCAGTTCTTATCCTAACTTAGGGAACAAATTTTTCACTGGAATCCAACTCTGATTAGATATTTAAAAGTCCAAAAGATAGAGATAAACCAAGAAAACTCGCAATAGATGAAGTTAGACTCCTATTATGCCTAAAATCGTAATCCTTTAATAAATCCAATCTCTCCCCTTAGCGGACCCAATTCTAGTTAGAAGAAGAGTCCTTGATTATTCCGATGTTAATAATCATGTAAGTATGAACGGGGGTAGAGTAACTAGGCACCTCATGCTAAGTAGTTATACTCTCAGGCTTCTCTCTTTAGGCGTTTCTAGTGTGAGAAACTGAGGTGAGGGTAGGCTGCGTCTCGGTAAGTTTGCCATGGATTTTGGCATTATTTATCCTACATTTGTCATGAATCTGCTTCAAAGCAATAATACATCATTCGGTACATGCCATCCTCACCTTATAGCGATCGATGGACGAAACAGTAGAAGGTTATATGTATGCATGTGTACAGTTGACGTCTACATGTGGGGAATGTACATATTTGATGGGAATCAAGGTGACGCCATCTGATCACCGACCTTCAACTCTTGTCAATGTCACACTATTGGAAGATGCGAAATGCTCCATCTCCTGGTCATTCCCTTCTTCATTTGTACGCCTCATAAGAAAGAATGCAGGCTGACCAGGGGTAGGAAAACTTGCAGTAGTGTCGCTGTTCAGCATAGAGACTATTTCCAACATTGTGGGTCTGTCCCCCGGGTTCTCTTGCACGCATAGAAGTGCCACATGAACACATCTTGAGAACTCATGCTCTGCGACTGTGTCGCCCATTGCTGGATCCACCAGTTCTAGCTGCCTACCTTCTCGCCACAGTTCCCAAGCCTAGAGGAAGAAAGAAAACTTATGTATGCATCGTACGTGCATCTATATTAAGACTGTACTAACTAAGGAAAACTTCTTGGGAATTATCGTTGGTATTCATATTTGTGTTAAACATACTCTAGACAATGGAGACTTACATGTCCGGGAAGGTTACGGGAGATTCCAAAATCATGAATGCTCGTGTTCTTCTTTCCACTCAAGATCTCAAGTAGCAACACTCCAAAGCTGAAAACGTCGGACTTTGTCGAGAAGAGTCCTTTCATCGCGTACTCTGGGGGCATGTACCCACTGAAACAATATATCATCACAGCATGTTAGATTAGCGTACTAATAGTAACATGAATCTCCAAAAACACATCTATATATATATTATATAGATTCCTTCTACTTACTATGTACCGATTATGCGCTTTGTGTTTTCTTGGCCGTCATTCCAACTAAAAATCCTTGCTAATCCAAAGTCTGATATCTTTGGGTTCCATTCGTCGTCGAGGAGGATGTTGCCCGCTTTGAGATCTCTATGAACAACTCTTAATCTAGAGTACTTGTGTAAGTAGAGAAGCCCCTGTGTGATGCCCTCAATGATATGTGTCCGCTTAGCCCAATCAAGTAATTTCCCTCTGTTTGCATCTGATGATCATTGAAAATACGAAAGTTTCAAATATGATCACTAAAGAAGATTCCAAATATTATGTTATTTAATAGAAAAACAGTACTATCAGCACGGTGAAGAATTAACATACCAAAAATAAATTTGTCCAAACTTTGATTCCCCATAAATTCATAAACTAATATCTTCTCTTCATTCTCCATGCAACAACCCAAGAGTCTAACAAGGTTTGTGTGTTGCAACTTTGCGACCAGTTTGACCTCACTCTTGAACTGCTCTACTCCTTGTGTTGAATCTTTTGATAACCTCTTGATGGCAACATATTGTCCATTCGTCAGCTTCCCCTGTAATCAACATTAATCTCCATGCAATTATAAATCTTCTTCTATATCAATGGTAATAGTTGTTATCTCAACAATTATAATAGGAATCTCAACAAGGTTCTGCATATTCACGTTCTTCCATATGTTATTTATCTACACTTCACACTGTTTGACAAATCAGTCCATCAATTCTAGAGACCTGATTCATATAAATAAAATAAGGAAGATATTTTATACCTTATAAACAGGTCCATATCCACCCTCTCCAAGTTTGTTTTGGACAGAGAAATAATTTGTGGCAATTTCAAGAGTATTGAAGTGAATTAATTGCAAGTCAAAATCACTTGCTTGGTCAGCATCTTCACTATGCCATGATTCCACTGAAGGCTGCATTTCTATAAAATAGCAAAAGAAAAAGAATACGTAAGATATATAGCAATATAATACATAGAAGACAGATAGACTGAAGTTTTTGGGGAGGCCCATGCACTAAAGATGAGATGGCATGCATGCTTTTGTAATAACTTTAATCTCTAGTTGGCGACTATTTCATTAATTGAAAGACTTATTACATTAAATGTAATATGACTAGGTAACAAGCTCATATGACACCCCTCACATAAGGAATATTGGTAAAATAACAATCTAATTATTAGATGTCACATAGATTTGTTACCTAATCATATTACACTTAAAGTGCAATATACAAGTGTAATAAATATTTTCTCTTCATTAATAGAATGGGCAGATTTCGCCCTTTAGCTTACCAAAAAAAAAAAACATACTAATTGGTGAGAATGAAATGTTAATTACTAGTTAGGGAAGTGAAAGATCTTGCTTACCTCTTGATACCTTTCCTGTCAATCTTCTCCTTCTGTATAAACAGAGTGCTAGCGGAAGCATGACAACAAGGAATGCTACTGGAATAACAATGATGATGATCACCTTTTTCCCATTCTTTCGACCTGCAGCGCAAAACAAATAGTGTTCAACTTTTCGATTCCCATTAATCTACATACATCTTTATCTCCTTTTACTGCATCAACAGAGTAACTAGCTTGAGTAGGTTGAATAAGAAGAAAGGGTAGCAAAAGGCAGTCCAAATTATAAGCACGGTTTGATTTGCATGTACATAGCAACCACTGTGCAATAAAGCATTAAATTTTTGCATTGCTTGGGAAAGGTCTCACTTAATTATCATCATTGTCCTCCATGTACTGCACTGCTACGATCGAAACCGGCAACGGCGGTCCGGTGGCGAGGTGGAAGACGAAGCAGAGGACTGCCACGGTAACCTCCCCCATGGCTGCATGCATGAGCTGGTGGGGCGAGGGGATGAGACTTGCCGATCAACAAAAGGGGGAGGTGAGATGGGTGAAATGGTTACCCCTCTGTGGTTCAGCTAGTTAGATTGTTTTGAGCTTGGAAGGCTTCAGGTTGTGAACACTAAAAGAAGAAGACGACGGGCTTATAAAGTTTTCAAGTTTTATAATCAGAAACCTCTTGAAGTTTTCTATTTGCACTGTTGATCTTATAAAGTTGAAATATGGAGTGTGTTACGGGGAGTTCTCCGCTGGTCGGCTGAATTCTCGGGATCGGCCGATCTCATTGAATGTATAAGCCGACGTCCTTTCATGGAGTAGGGAGACTGTTGGCATAGTTTTAATCCGACGACCCTGGTCGGCAAGATCAACCTTCTTTCACATCTCGGGCCGACTTCTTCAGCTCAACTGGGACATTTTTCTCGGCTCAGACGTAGCCGACCTGGAGCCCAGCATACTCGCGAGTGTCCCGGAGCATGGCTCACGTGACTAACGGTGCAGTAACGAATGAGGTAAGGTCCGAAGATCACGCGTCTGATAATTGCGGCCATTAAGACTACGATCTCGATGATCTAGCATATTGGTTACAGTCACGATGTGGCGTCAATCACAGAAACCCTCAGCGAGATTGGCGGGAGATCGTCTAGCTATTACATAAGTGTCCTGACACTATATAAGAGGCATACACTTCACAGGTGCAGGTACGATATTTTATCTCACAAGTTAAGTCATTCTACTTTGTTAGCTACTGACATGAGTGTCGGAGTGTCTTCCCACCGAAATTTTTCGATGGACTTTGCAGGTCAGATCAGAAGCTCAGAGCAGCATCACATATCGACCAAACGCGTCTCAGGCAGGATTCATCGACTTAGTTGTCTCGGCTCATACTTCGACGAGAAGCACCCCAATAATCACTTCAACCTGAGCCGACCTATGCTACATGTACAAGAACAGAGTGTTCACTTTACAAACACTCTAGCACCAAAGACTTTGTAAGTTTCACTATTCCCGAAAGTGGACGCCTTTTTTTTTCTTACCTCTCCATTAATATAGGTCTTTCTAGCCTGATCTCCCTCTGCTCATCTTTCTCTTATTCTCCTTCGTACTCTGAAGATTATAGGTGTGCATAGGAGGATTGGGTCAACAAGCATTAGAACCAATATTCAGTATAGTCGATGTGACATCGACATGGAATTAGTTTCGTCAATGTGGGTGTGCTATAAACAATGACAAATAATTGGAACGGGCAGAGTGTCGAGAGAAGTACGTATACTTTATATAATATTTTAATAATGTTTGACGATACCGAAGCTAATAGAGGGAGTGGGACGTGTTTTCATACTTGGAAAGTTGTTAAACCACCTACATTTATTTCATATCTGGAGATAAATTAAAGGATTTATTGCATAAACATCTCTCTTAGAAGATAAATTACATATTTTTTTTAAATTTATATTTATATGTATACTCCTTTTATGAATACAATATATCCTCAAAAGCCCAACCATACGACATTTATAAATAGGAATATATATGCAAAAATAAATAGAATGCTCTAAATATATTTTTTATGTCTGTCAAGATTATATGTTAGGATCATTGAAGAAATTGTATATCCATAAGAGAGATATATATACGAAAAAAATAAAAAATATTTTATGCAATTAATCTTCCCAAAAGGGCGTATATACTAAGCTTTCAGAAACGGTTGACAAGGATAAGAGTTCTTGACACGTACCGTCCGACGCGATTCGCACGTACAAGTCCTGGCCCATGCCGCTGTACAGCCTGAGGTCGGTGAGGTTGCCGAACCAGGTGATGCATCCGCTGCCGTCGGCGCCGCTGCTGAACGCCGTGCACGAGCAGTTCCCCAGGCACGCCGCTCTACACTCGTCGAACCCCACCTTTGACGCCGTCGCCTGTGACGTGTCCGGCAACTTGGCGCCGGAAACCAGTACGAACTCGTCCTTCCCTCCCGGGCAAGCCAGGGGCTTCTTCCGCTCGCAAACGGCAGCAGCGCCCGTGGCCACTCCTGCCCTCCCAGACTGCTGCTGCTGCGCCGACTGGAAGCCCTGCAGGCAGCTACAGACAGGGACAGACGTCTTGACCTCGCAGACGGCGTTGGGGCCGCAGACGTCGAGCCTGTCGCAGGTGTCATTCGACGAGTCCCAGGCCCACTCCCAGGAGCCGCGGCCGTCGTCCCACACTAGGTGCGTCGCGACGCCTGACGGGAACACCGTGATCCTGGTCACCATGGAGGTGTTCCATTGGTAGAACCTGAAGTAGATCCCGTCAGAGTTGGATGTAAAGCCGTAGCTGAACATGCTGTTGCTCTTCATCTGCGGTATCCCGGAAAATCGCTCGTCGACCCAGGGCCCCCCCCGCCACAGCGGCTCCGTCCCGTTTACGACGAACGGCTGCGGTACCCCCCGGACCACGAGCACCCAGGAGAAATCCCCCGGCGACGGGTCGTCGTTGGCTTTCCACGAAGTGAGGTTGTAGTTCTCCCCCGTCCGGCGGTTCAACCCGATATTCATGCCGGGGAGCAGCGTGTCGGTCGGCTGGGTGAAGCTCTGCCACGCATAGCTGCCCGGGCCGTCGCCGGACACGACCAGGTTCCCTTCCTCGAGGAGGCGCGCCACCGGGTTGCTCAAGTTCGCCGGTACTGGGTCCGTCGACCAGTAGACGGTGCCTGCCGCGTCGGCGAGGACAAGGCTTCCGTTTTGCCTCAGTAGCAGCGAACCGGTGGAGTCCGGCAGGGGGCGCAGCCGGTTGGCCACCCACACCACCGTGCGGACGGGGATCCTGTTGTACCATATGCCCAGATATGTGTGGTTGGGCCGGCTGGTGAAGAACCCCAGGCGGAAGCTCCCCTGCCCCGAGACCAGGCTCGCGTTATGCTTCATAGATTGCCCCACCGAGAGCGAGTCCCCTTCGGCGGCGGAAACAAGGGCGATGGCGGAGAGGAACGTAGCGACGCAGAGCACCGCGGCCGGTAGTGTTCTCATGGCTACAGAACGCAGCAGGGAGACGCACAGATTCCCGAGCTTCCAGATCCTGGACGCATTTATTAAAGGAAAATACTTGTTGCAAGTTTTGCATATGTATGGGGGTTTGCCGCCCAATACAGGCCCAGATGTTAAAGTAATTCAGAAGAATTTAAGACCAAAATTATTATTTTTTAATTTGATGCATTTAGATAGATTAGGAGATTACAGAGGGTAAAAATTAACCCCCAAAAAAAGTGAGATACTTTAATCTCATTTTTACCCTCTCTTATCCCATTTTTAATCTAATCTCCTGGGTAACCCTACTGCTAAAGTTCAGTTTTTACTTAAAGTTTTATCCCCAGGCAAATTGACTTATAGGTTGGATAATAAGAAGTATTATTATAATATCATATATTATGAGATGTCAAACTCGTTAGATTTACATATATACAAACGAAGAATTTGTCGCAGGACGATTAGCGAAGAGCACACCAAGGTCAAAGATGGCAAGTGTGCTAAATTTATAATTATTTATGTTTCATTCAGTAACGCTGGTTTCTCACCTTCTGAACATTGCAGAAGTTTGTTAATTATTTGAAGAGTAAGACAACACTTTTTTTAGAGAAAGACTTTGTACACTTCTCAAAGTGTAAAAATGACATGTCATCTTGCACTTCTCCCCTTTCATTGGTGAAAAAGAGGAGAGAGATCTATGTGGCACATTGATTCCCACCAATGAGAGGGGAGAAGTGCAAGATGACATGATATTTTTACATTTTAAGAAGTACACAAAGTCTTTCTCCTTTTAACATTGAGGAAATTGTCAAAAAAGGACAATAAAATAATGTTGAAATATATTTCGAGGTCTTTTTTTAACTCTTTTCTCTGGCTAAATGTGTTTGAGAAATCAAAATACACCCCCCCCCCCAATTTTATAGAAGTGCAATAAGATCGAAAAGATCTATAGCACCAAGAATTAGGAACTCAGTTCACGGAGTCTAACCACTAAACTTGTGTAACATCCTATGTTTCGAAGTTTGAGCAAATGTGTAGTGATCCTTAGATCTTAAAATAAGTTTTTCGTAGCCTAAATCTTGTACTTCACTTCAACTGATTGCTAAGTCTTATGTTTCGGTGGAAGGGAGAGTTCGATCGATGAGTGCTCCAGCCAAAGTGAAGCTTCGATTGGCGAATGTATCCCAGCCGAAATGGAGCTTCGGCTGTTATAGTAATCGTTGCGTCAATCGAAGGGAGACTTTGATCGATGAGTGCTCCAGCCGAAGTGAAGCTTCGACCGGTGATTCTGTCCCAGCCGAAGTGAAGCTTTGACTATTATAGTAGTCGTTGCATCAGTCGAAGGGAGATTTCGACTGATGAGTGCTCTAGCCAAAGTGAAGCTTCGACTGGTGAGTGTGTCCTAACTGAAGTGAAGATTCAACTTGTAGTACCCCAGAAAATTTATTAATTAAAATTATAGATAAATTAAAATTTTGTCAATTAATAAATTCAAACTAATTAAAAAGGTACGCATCATTATTTTGTCTTCGAGAGAAGGCTAGGAACGAAGAGCTTCATTAAGTTCTTCACGTTTTCGAACCCTAGGATTCAAAGCGCTTAAAGGTAGACAATCTCTAAAGCACAAATCAATTAAGTTTGACCATAGGTAGTCCATGTACCCATCTTCAAAAGTCCCATATTTTTCTCAATTATCATCGTGTCATTTAAGAGTATTTCATGCTCCAATTCCGGTTACGAACATGTACCCGAACCCACTTATTTGCTTTCAATCCATGTATATACTTGATCTCATGCCTTGCAAATTTTATCATATGTACTGCATGATGTTAGGAATCGAATGATCATATTTTCCCTAATTTCTATCATGTACTCCATGCGAATTGAATCGGATTCTATCACCGTGCATGTTTTTAGGTCACCGAAATATAACCTAATCAAAGCATGTTCATATCTTGCCTATTTTTTAATTACTCGTTATTGTTGATACCTATGCATGTCTAATTTTGTTTAAAATTGGTTTCATGATTTTGGACATGCATGCTGTAACGTCGCGCATTTTTCGTATTCTTGTGGATCCTTTGTTTAGCATATCGAGTGGTTAAGGTGCGACTAGTTACGTGGATTTTTATCGAATCTCTACTGGAAAGAGAGAGCTCTTGACGTCAAGAGAGGTTGCCGTTGAGTGGGAGATGACGGCCAGTTGATGACCGTTGACTGAGTTTAGGCGTCCATCGATCTAGACGTCTATAGTGGTCTCTGGTAGGTTCCTGCGCATGAACTTGGCGGCAGGCGATCTGGACGCTTATTTGTGGCGGTTCTTTGAGCGGCAACAGGGTTGACGTCTATTTGTGCGACCTGTTAGAAATAAGGCAACCAGAGGGCGGTTCTCTCACCCCCTTCTCCCTCTCCTTTCCCCCACTCTTACCCCTACATTTCTTCACTAATCCCAACAGTTGGAAGGAGCTTGTGGGGAGATCGTGGTATGGGTGGCGACGACGATTTAAGCGGGAAACGTCGGATTGGAGCGGGATTCGCGTGGGAGCTCTCGGGGGGCTCCGGCTTGATTGGAGGTTTTCTGAAGGTTCTTGGTGCGTTCTGAGGTAGGGACATAACTCCCTTAATCCCCAGCGTTAATTGTTAGATCTTAGCTTGCATAGATTCAATGTTAGACTCGAGTTTTGGGGTAGGGTTATCCATGCGGGGATTCTTGGGGATTTGATCTATCCACGTGATAGGTCATGTACTTCCGATGTGTTATGGTTTGCATGGGTTGTGGGGGAAGGTTTTCCCTTATTGTGCACGCGTGTGTAGGGCTAGATAGCATGTGTGATCGGCCTGAGGCCGTTCTGTGTGCAGAGTAGTGAAGAGCTTGACGTCAACAATGATTGACGCTAAGTTCTTAAGTTGGGAAATAAACGACCAGATCTCTAGCTGTTAATCTTCTATTAGCGGCAAGAATACCGCCGTTTATATCCCATCGACGACAATCGATGTTGCCGCCAATATGTTCTTGTTCAAATATCGTCATGCAGTGTATTTATCGATCATGAGTGGTGCGTTGGCACTTGTAGTGCTCTGGGAGCACGTGGTTTCTGAGGCTAGCGTACAGGTTATGCAGTTAGCCAGTTTTGTACGTGTTTACGTGGTGTTCACGTGTAGTGAGATACTAGTGCACGAGGTTTACGTGAGGTTTCACGTGGTTTGTGTGACATGCACGTGGTTTCGTGTACGTGGCGAGTAGTACGACGCCTACCATGGTTATCTCTCCAGTTGGGTGTCCCAGGTTCTCTGTGAGCCAGGCTATTAGCTCGGGGCTTTGTCCCGGTACTTGTGTTGTACCGTTGAGGTCTGTGTCGTCTGACTTGGACACCCTCACTCCTGTGTTTGAGTTGTACGTCCGGCTAAGGGAAAGACAACAGAGGGACAGTGACTCTAGCGTTTGTTTCTAGTCACTTGTAGCGCACTCTTAGTTGGGGGTACGGACACCAGTAGTCGACACTGATCCCCAACTAGTCCTTTTCCAGTGCCTCACTCTAGAGGGCCCAGGCCAAGGTCTCCAGAGGTGCTAGGCATGGGCCTGCGACCGTGTGGTCCGCAGGTGGTGGTGTTTAGTTGGTCTCCACAGTTGCTTGACCTTTTCCACGTGGAGCGGCAGCTGGACCTTTCGTCCGTAGCTGCGAGACTGAGAGGTAAACCTGTGTGTGTTTGTCCGAGTCAGTTACTGGTGTCGCGAACCAGTTCACGTGGCTCACGTGTAGCGGTCTCTACTTTAGCTCGTACACCTATTTGGGTTTGCCGTTTATTTAATATAGTTACTTTATGTAGTCGGCAAACGGTGAGTATATTTACAACTTTAATATCCTGCTTAGCTGTTCTATAAACTGCTAGTATAGTTTACTGCCTTCGTACCTATGTTTTTGGTTTGCTCGGTGTTGGGGGAGTTCCCTACTGAGCCAGTGACTAGCGAGGCTCACCCCTACCCCCACAGGTGAGGGCGAGGAGGACGTTCCTCTACCGTCGTCTAGTTCAGAGCCGCGTCATAGTGGTGTTGGCCCAGCGCCTCCAGCAGTGTAGCTAGTTTGTCTACTTCCTTCAGTTGTACCTCGGGGTATGCCCCAGGCTCTTGTACTTTCTTTTCCTTTCATGGAAGTACGGCTATGTAAACTTGTGATATATATATGAAATGGTGTGTTCTTTTGTGTTTTCACGGACTATGGTGTGGTATCCCTTGCGAGGCTTCGGTCCGTTCGCGGGTGACGGACTCGGGCCAAGCTTGTTATCGATTTAACGGGCTTGGACGAGGCGTTCTGTCACACATGCGATTTTATATGTATTTTTGAATGGCCCTATATCAAGCCCTAGAAGGATGGACCGAAATCCCAATATGGGATGTTTTCCCCTTTTGGGTTCGGCCAACCTTCTGAGATCGCGACGGCCCGACCCGTCGCATTCTTCACACCCATTTTCGATTGGCCTTAACGCGACAGACCGACACGTCGTGTTCTGGACCATGTGCTCAAATCGCGACCAACCACTCCGTCGCGATTACAGCATCAATCGATTGCCTGACCCAGTTCATTAGAACGCGACAGACCCAACTGTCACGATTTGAAACGCGACATGTACCCCTGTCACTGTAACGCCCCGACGCGGAATATCGGAGCGGGATTACAGTTATTAAATAATACAGAGCGAGAAATAAATGCAAACCATTGCACAAATGGTATAATACCAAATAAACTCCAATTTCATTAATAATTCACCAGTCATCATTACATCATCGTATCAGAGCCAAAACTAGGGCCCAGAGTACTTTATTCAAAATCAAACTATTACATAATGACTAACTGACTCACTAAACTCTTAACTATACTAACTACTACTAGATAGCGCTGGTGGCTGAAATGGTCACTCCTGAGCATCTCCCTCAGTCCCGTCCTCGTATGTGTGGTCGTCTCCATCCGACTCACCCGAACACATTAAATAAAAATACAGGATGAGCGAATAACGCCCAGTAGGACTTAATATCTCATGAACACAAGCATGCTTTAAATAGTTAATATTTTAATGGCAGGCTAACTAGAGAGTAAAGTCATGTAGAGCATGTCACGATAACGAGAGAACAATTGCAACTGACATAGGGAAAATAGTACAACGAGAACGATAATAGAATGGCCATGTAACGATATAACATGTAAATTGCACAACGGTGCACTAGTAACGATCACGCTTGCACTTGTAGAGATAGCACTTTTGATTGTCATAGATTAATCTAGATAGTAAACTGGCGCTGGATGCATGCCGTAACACATCTTATGATCATTTTAACACCCACGGGTACTGGCACTTTTCGGGCGCTCCTCCCAGGACCTGATCGGGCCCTATTGCGCTGGCATTAGTCATTTCTTTATCTTAGACAATCACACGAATGGCCAATAGAGTACCAAGAAGAGATAAGAGAGTACTAGACGAGATAGATAAGAGTGTAGAGAGAACGTGAACAGATGAGAGGATATAGATAATAGAGGAGATAGGGACAATTCCGTAAAACACGATAACACGATAGTAACGGTTGCACAGCACCAAGTCGGGTGCCGGCAGTCTGGTAGAAGTCACAACCGCCCCTTAGCCGTGCTGTGTACACGGATCAGGTGGTTCGGTGTGAACTCAAGACGAGAAGGAATATACTAAGGTTTGGAACGCATTGATCCCTAAGGTTTAACGGGTTTTGAGGTACAACCAGCTCGTTGACTAAGGACGTGCGCCAAAGCCAAGAAGACTTACGGAGGTCTTGACAAGGAGTCCCTGGTCCAATCGAGAGTATTCCCGGTGGAGAGGTGGTCCAAGTCAAGGGAAAGTGAGTAAAAAACGGGTCCGTCGTGCCTCGAGTGCTCGAAGGCCGAGGGAAAACGGTAACGGTAGATAAAATGCACGAGTAAAAACAGAAAACAATTGTATTTAAATAAAATAGGGTAATTTAGTCATTTATTTCGATAATTTTACCGAATACATTATTGCATAATTTATCAGGGTCAAATGGCATTTCATAATGTTGTGTGTGTGTAAGTGTAAAGAAATCTTGAGGATATGACAAGTCGTGCAAATGTCATTTTTTTATTAATCTAACAAGTCAAATTAATTATAACATGGTTTAATCGTAGCTAATTAAGGGTTAAATAGCCAAATCAGCAGGGCACGTACACAATTTAATAGTTCTGGCCGAAATCTTTGAAAATGCGGCAGACATACCCGTCGCGTTTCAAGTCGCGACGGGGCGGTCGGGCGCGACACGGGACCTGGCCGGTCTGGCCCGGTCCGGGGTGAATCGCGGCGGCCCGCGCCACCGCGTTCTTGACACGACGCCCTCGGCCGGCGCGACTCCACTGTTATCGCGGCGGGTCGCGCCGTCGCGATAACAGGTGGGTTTGTTCTTTTTTCCTTTTTCCCAGGGCGAGCCCTCTGTGATATATAGATGATATAAATTACATATAAAATAGAACGGTGATCCAAAAAGCATGAAACCACTTTTAAACGAAAGTAGACATGTATATCTATCAACATGCACGATTAATTGGAAAATAGACAAGGTTTAGATATGCATTGATCAGGTTACTTTTCGGTGACCTAAACAGGCGCAGTCAGTGTTCCATGAATTATTCAAGGATGAATACATGATGAAAAATTACGAAACTAGTGGCGTTTGAAAGCTAACATGATGTAGTATTTTAGAGAATTTTGTCATGGCATGATATCAAATATGCATGATGTTTAAAGGTCAATATGAAGAGTCGGGTACAGGCAACAGACAGAGATTCAAAGATTTAATTCTCCCTCATGAGAGATCGAAATCGAGCAAGACCAGGGGCGTTTGAAAGCTAGTACCATGTAGTATAACTGTGAATTTTATTGTGGCATGTGAGCAAGTACATATCGGGAATTAGAGAAAATATGAGACCTCAATTCATGAGAACAGCAGGACTTCACGAATTAAATTCGCCCAAATGGATGAACGAAATACAACGAAACCATAGGGCTTTTGAAGAGGTACATGAAGGCTACCTAGGGTAATTATTTCACGATTTTTTCTTGAGAAATTGCCTACCTTTTGTCGAGTCCAAGAAAACCCTAAGTTGAAGATGAAAAACGGGAAAACCTTCTTGCTCCAAGCCTTCTCCTCCTTGCTCCTTGGTCTCCAACCTTTCTCCTCCTTCCCTAGGATTCTAGCCACGAAAATGGGGAGATAGGGAGGAGATTTGAAGTGTTTAAGCTACCTATAGAGTCCATACAACCCCAAACTCTTCTCTCCTCCTTTAATTACGAAAATTCCACATTTATCTCTATATTTTCTCTCATTTATCCATCTAATGGGTAGGGGAGAGTATAATTTCATGGTTAATGAGTTAGGATGGTTTAGGACTCTTTATTTAGATATATAAGGGTTATTTAATATTTATCTTAACCCTTTACTATTTATTTAATTATTTAGATACGAATTTCATTAATTTAATTCTCATTCCAGCATGGGCTATCCCTATTTGGGCCCATTCCATTGGGTTGGGTTATTAGAGTAACCCATTACTAATTTAATTTAATGGGGATTGCTTTAATTCCCATTTATACAATGCATTCTCCCTTTATTCCACTTAAATCAATTTATTTCATTTATTTAAATAAAAATTTATTTTATTTGGATTTTAAAAATCCAGGGTGCTACATCCTTCCCCTCTTAAAAAGAATTTAGTCCCCAATTCATATAATCGTAAGAGGAAGAATGACTTACTGAATAATTTCGGATAATTCCGGCGCATTGTAGCTTCAGGCTCCCACGTGGCCTCTTCAACTTCGTGATTTCTCCATAATATCTTCACCACGGGTATGGCTCGATTCCGAAGCTGTTGCATCTTCTTGTCCAGAATCTTCACTGGCCTTTCTTCATAAGTCATATCTTTGTTCAGAGTGATATCATCATAGTTAATTACGTGCGATGGATCGTACACGTACTTCCTCAGCATTGACACATGGAACACGTTATGTACGGTAGAGAACTGGGGAGGTAGTGCTAGTCGGTACGCCACCTCACCAACTCTATCTAATACTTCAAACGGACCTATGAATCTTGGTCTCAATTTGCCTTTCATCCCAAATCTTTGGAATCCTCTGGTCGGGGATACTTTTAGCATTACATGATCTCCGACTTGAAATTCCAAGTCTCTTCTTCTTTTGTCTGTATAGCTCTTTTGCCTAGACTGAGCTATCTTAATTTTGTCTCTGATAATCTGTATGTCCCTGCTAGTATTCTGCACCATGTCTGGTCCCAACCATTGCTGCTCACCTACTTCATTCCAGCACACTGGCGATCTACAGCTTCTGCCATACAGAGCTTCGAATGGTGCCATCTTAATGCTGGCCTGATAACTGTTGTTGTAGGCGAATTCTATTAGTGATAGTTGTTCATTCCAATAACCTTCAAAATCTATAGTGCAGGCACGTAGCATGTCCTCCACTATCTGGTTGGTCCTTCTGTCTGTCCATCCGTCTGTGGGTGGAAAGCAGTACTAAAATTGAGTTTAGTGCCTAAGGCAGTTGAAGTCCCTTCCAGAATCTAGAAGTGAACCTAGGGTCACGATTTGAGACAATGGATACTGGAACTCCATGTAGTCTGACTATCTCTTTTACATATAACGCTGCAAGCACATCAACACTCCAAGTGCTTTTAACTGCTAGAAAATGTGCGGACTTGGTCAATCGGTCCACTATGACCCAGATTGCATCGAGTCCACCACGAGTTCGGGGTAAACCCATGATGAAATCCATTCCGATGCTTACCCACTTCCATTCAGGTATGTCCAGGGGTCTAAGTACCCCCGCAGGACGCCAGTGTTCTGCTTTTACCTGTTGACAAGTGAGGCAGTGCGCGGCATGCTCAGCTACCTCACGCTTCATGTTTGGCCACCAAAATGACCTCTTCATGTCTTGGTACATCTTGGTTGCACCAGGATGTATTGTGTACTTGATCTTGTGGGCTTCATCCATCAGTTTCCTTTTCAGCTCTTCATTGTCAGGCACACATGTCCTGGCTTGGAATAATATTCTTCCATCTTCAGCGATGGAGAATTCTGGTTTGTCAGCTATGGTCTCCCTTACTCTAATCAGAAACGGATCATTAGCCTGTTGCTCTCTGATCTCGACAAAGATGTCGGGTTGAGCTTTAAGATTAGCCACTAACATCTTATTACTTCTCTTTTCAATATTCAGATCTAGACTGGCGAATTGCTCTAACAATTGCATCTCGCCCATGACTAGACAAGATATCGAAGCTACTAGCTTTCTGCTAAGTGCATCAGCTACTGCATTACCTTTGCCTGGGTGATATTGAATGTTGAAATCAAAATCCTTCAAGTACTCCAGCCATCTCTGTTGTCGCATATTGAGCTCCTTTTGAGAAAATAAGTACTTCAAACTCTTATGGTCGGAGTAGACAATAAATTGCTCTCCATACAGGTAATGCCTCCAAATCTTAAGTGCAAATACCACAGCAGCTACCTCTAAGTCATGGACAGGATAGTTAACCTCATGTTGCTTCAATTGCCTTGATGAATAGGCTATCACTTTCTCATTCTGCATTAATACGCAGCCTAGACCGATTCCAGATGCATCAGTGTAGACTGAGAATCCCGCGCCTTCTACTGGTAATGCGAGGACAGGTGCAGATGTCAACAATTGCTTGAGTGTCTGAAAGCTCTCCTCGCACTCCTTGCTCCAGACATATGGGTTTTCCTTCCGCGTAAGACGCGTAAGAGGTACAACTATCTTGGAGAAGTCTTTTATGAACCGTCTGTAATATCCAGCCAGTCCAAGAAAGCTTCTGATCTCGGTGACATTGGTCGGCCTTTCCCAGTTCAGCACAGCTTCTACCTTGGAAGGGTCGACAGCGATACCATCCTTGGAAATGACATGGCCTAGGAACGACACCTCCTCGAGCCAGAATTCACACTTGCTCAATTTGGCGTAGAGTTGGTTGTCCCGCAAGATTTGCAGAGTGATCCTCAGATGCTCCTCGTGCTCTTCTTTGGTCTTGGAATATATGAAAATATCATCAATGAATACCACGACGAACTTGTCGAGGTAGGGCCGGTAGATGCTATTCATTAATTGCATAAAAGCTGCAGGAGCATTGGTTAGTTCGAAAGGCATGACTACAAATTCGTAATGACCGTACCTGCTCCTGAAAGCTGTCTTGTAGATATCTACATCTTTAATCCTCATTTGATGATATCCCGATCTAAGGTCAATCTTAGAAAAGTACTTTGCTCCTGATATCTGATCAAATAGTTCATCGACACGCGGCAGAGGGTACTTGTTCTTGATAGTGAGATTGTTCAACTGCCTGTAATCGATGCACAACCTCATGGATCCGTCCTTCTTCTTGACGAACAGCACTGGTGCTCCCCAAGGAGAAGTACTTGGCCTAATGAAACCCTTTTCTAGAAGTTCCATCAGTTGTTCTTTCAACTCTTTCAATTCAGCAGGGGACATCCTGTAGGGTTGACGTGAAACTGGTGCAGCTCCAGGTGTGAGATCAATTGAGAAATTCACATCTCTCTCAGGTGGAATGCCTGGTAGCTCATCGGGAAACACATCAGGGTATTCTTGCACTATGTGGATGTCTGATATCTTAACTGCTTTCTTTTCAACTACAATGGCGGCAAGAAACGCCGTACTCCCTTTCCTTATCATGTTCTGTGTCTTTATAGTAGAGACGAGGGACAAGTGTCGCTTGTGCCTACGTCCTGTGAAGATTAGATTAGGGAATTCATTAAAAGAAATTTTCCCTCTTCTACAATCCACGATAGCCCCATACGTGGATAGCCAATCGGCTCCCAGAATGACATCGTAGCCCTCCATGGGCATACAGATCAAGTCAGCTCTAAGGTTAAGTTCACCAACCTTAACATCAGCTAATGGAAAATATTTATTCAATTGAGCCTTTTCTCCTAGTGGTGTTGTGACAGGTAATTCAAATGCCATAGATACAGGTTTCTCATTTAAGGTATCAGCAAATGCTTGTGATATAAAGGAATGTGTAGCACCAGTATCGAACAAAACAAATGCTGATTGAGAAAAGACTGGTAAGGTACCTTCGACAACTCCACCTTCCTCGGTGGTCTCAACCTCTTGCAAGGCCTGCAGTCTGCCAGGTTTCTTCTGTCCCATAGGACGCTTCTCCTTCTCTTGCTCCTTCAGCACAGGGCACTCAGAAATGCGATGATTGCGATTTCCGCAACGCAGGCAGGCGCCTACTTTTCTCCAGCACTCAGCGGCAGTGTGACCAGGCTTGTCACAATGCTCACAGTTGGTCTTGTTGGTGTTTGGAGGAGTAGGTATCTTGGGCTTTCTTTCCTGGCTTGGCCCTCCAGTGATGTTGAACGGCCGCTTTTTGCCATTTGTGGGCTTGCTGGAGGAACCAGATGTTGGTTCCTTCTTGACTAGTCTCCCCTTGATGCGATCAGTCAGATCAGTCGCATCTTCTAGTAACTGAGCCTTCTTGACCATTTCAGCATACGTCTGCATATCCATGGGTGCAAGTTGGGTAATATATGACGGCTTAAGCCCATTAAGAAATCGCCTCGCCTTCATTTTCTCTGTGCTAACAAAGTGGTTGGCATAGCGTGCCAATCGGGAGAATTGCGCTTCATATTCAGCGACAGTAAGGTGCCTCTGCTTCAATGCAGCAAATTCTGAGGCCTTTCTCTCTTGGACTCTTTCAGAGAAAAACTTGGAGTTGAAATGCTCCTTGAATTCCTCCCAAGTAAACTGCGCATCTGCCCTGGTGGCTTCCACAGATTCCCACCACGCACGGGCGTCCCGTTCAAGCTGAAATGTTGCCAGTAAAAGCTTGTTCCCATCCGCGCATTGCATGACGCGGAAAACACGTTCTGTCTCCTTAAGCCAATTTTCTGCCTCATCGGGATCAGTGGTCCCGCTGAATCGGGGTGGATTCAGATTGCGGAAATTTCTGTGTAATTCTCCAGCTCCTCGGTTGTTGTTATTATTGTTGTTTGCTCCAGCAGCCTGAAGTAAAGCCTGGGTAAGCTGCTGGATAGTCTGCTGCATGTCACGGAGTTGAGCACGCTCCGCTGCCATTGCTAGTATTTAAGTTCCTTCAAAAGAGAATTTTAAATGTAAGTCGTTGAGTTTGCACTAAGTTTGTGCGTGTGTGAGTTCATTTTATCTCATTACCCTTGGTTCTACCCATCTCACATAGGTACGGAATTAGACTCTAAGTCAAGGCAAGTCAACCTAGATCATCCTATACTTAAGAATAACCTAGGCTCTGATACCACAAAACTGTAACGCCCCGACGCAGAATATCGGAGCGGGATTACAGTTATTAAATAGTACAAAGCGAGAAATAAATGCAAACCATTGCACAATGGTATAATACCAAATAAACTCCAATTTCATTAATAATTCACCAGTCATCATTACATCATCGTATCAGAGCCAAAACTAGGGCCCAGAGTACTTTATTCAAAATCAAACTATTACATAATGACTAACTGACTCACTAAACTCTTAACTATACTAACTACTACTAGATAGCGCTGGTGGCTGAAATGGTCACTCCTGAGCATCTCCCTCAGTCCTGTCCTCGTATGTGTGGTCGTCTCCATCCGACTCACCTGAACACATTAAATAAAAATACATGATGAGCGAATAATGCCCAGTAGGACTTAATATCTCATGAACACAAGCATGCTTTAAATAGTTAATATTTTAATGGCAGGCTAACTAGAGAGTAAAGTCATGTAGAGCATGTCACGATAACGAGAGAACAATTGCAACTGACACAGGGAAAATAGTACAACGAGAACGATAATAGAATGGCCATGTAACGATATAACATGTAAATTGCACAACGGTGCACTAGTAACGATCACGCTTGCACTTGTAGAGATAACACTTTTGATTGTCATAGATTAATCTAGATAGTAAACTGGCGCTGGATGCATGCCGTAACACATCCTATGATCATTTTAACACCCACGGGTACTGGCACTTTTCAGGCGCTCCTCCCAGGACCTGATCGGGCCCTATTGCGCTGGCATTAGTCATTTCTTTATCTTAGACAATCACACGAATGGCCAATAGAGTACCAAGAAGAGATAAGAGAGTACTAGACGAGATAGATAAGAGTGTAGAGAGAACGTGAACAGATGAGAGGATATAGATAATAGAGGAGATAGGGACAATTCCGTAAAACATGATAAACACGATAGTAACGGTTGCACAGCACCAAGTCGGGTGCCGACAGTTTGATAGAAGTCACAACCGCCCCTTAGTCGTGCTGTGTACACGGGTCAGGTGGTCCGGTGTGAACTCAAGACGAGAAGGAATATACTAAGGTTTGGATCGCACTGATCCCTAAGGTGTAACGGGTTTTGAGGTACAACCAGCTCGTTGACTAAGGACGTGCGCCAAAGCCAAGAAGACTTACGGAGGTCTTGACAAGGAGTCCCTGGTCCAATCGAGAGTATTCCCGATGGAGAGGTGGTCCAAGTCAAGGGAAAGTGTGTAAAAAACGGGTCCGTCGTGCCTCGAGTGCTCGAAGGCCGAGGGAAAACGGTAACGGTAGATAAAATGCACGAGTAAAAACAGAAAACAATTGTGTTTAAATAAAATAGGGTAATTTAGTCATTTATTTCGATAATTTTACCGAATACATTATTGCATAATTTATCAGGGTCAAATGGTATTTCATAATGTTGTGTGTGTAAGTGTAAAGAAATCTTGAGGATATGACAAGTCGTGCAAATGTCATTTTTTTATTAATCTAACAAGTCAAATTAATTATAACATGGTTTAATCGTAGCTAATTAAGGGTTAAATAGCCAAAACAGCAGGGCACGTACACAATTTAATAGTTCTGGCCGAAATCTTTGAAAACGCGGCAGACATACCCGTTGCGTTTCAAGTCGCGACGGGGCGGTCGGGCGCGACACGGGACCTGGCCGGTCTGGCCCGGTCCGGGGTGAATCGCGGCGGCCCGCGCCACCGCGTTCTTGACGCGACGCCATCGGCCGGCGCGACCCCACTGTTATCGCGGCGGGTCGCGCCGTCGCGATAACAGGTGTGTTTGTTCTTTTTTCCTTTTTCCCAGGGCGAGCCCTCTGTGATATATAGACGATATAAATTACATATAAAATAGCACGGTGATCCAAAAAGCATGAAACCAGTTTTAAACGAAAGTAGACATGTATATCTATCAACATGCACGATTAATTGGAAAATAGACAAGGTTTAGATATGCATTGATCATGTTACTTTTCGGTGACCTAAACAGGCGCAGTCAGTGTTCCATGAATTATTCAAGGATGAATACATGATGAAAAATTACGAAACCAGTGGCGTTTGAAAGCTAACACGATGTAGTATTTTAGAGATTTTTTCATGGCATGATATCAAATATGCATGATGTTTAAAGGTCAATATGAAGAGTCGGGTACAGGCAACAGACAGAGATTCAAAGATTTAATTCTCCCTCATGGGAGATCGAAATCGAGCAAGACCAGGGGAGTTTGAAAGCTAGTACCATGTAGTATAACTGAGAATTTTATCATGGCATGTGAGTAAGTACATATCGGGAATTAGAGAAAATATGAGACCTCAGTTCATGAGAACAGCAGGACTTCACAAATTAAATTCGCCCAAATGGATGAACGAAATACAACGAAACCATAAGGCTTTTGAAGAGGTACATAAAGGCTACCTAGGGTAATTATTTCACGATTTTTGCTTGAGAGATTGCCTACCTTTTGTCGAGTCCAAGAAAACCCTAAGTTGAAGATGAAAAACGGGAAAACCTTCTTGCTCCAAGCCTTCTCCTCCTTGCTCCTTGGTCTCCAACCTTTCTCCTCCTTCCCTAGGGTTCTAGCCACGAAAATGGGGAGATAGGGAGGAGATTTGAAGTGTTTAAGCTTCCTATAGAGTCCATACAACCCCAAACTCTTCTCTCCTCCTTTAATTACGAAAATTCCACATTTATCTCTCTATTTTCTCTCATTTATCCATCTAATGGGTAGGGGAGAGTATAATTTCGTGGTTAATGAGTTAGGATGGGTTTATGACTCTTTATTTAGATATATAAGGGTTATTTAACATTTATCTTAACCCTTTACTATTTATTTAATTATTTAGATACGAATTTCATTAATTTAATTCTCATTCCAGCATGGGCTATCCCTATTTGGGCCCATTCCATTGGGTTTGGGTTATTAGAGTAACCCATTACTAATTTAATTTAATGGGGATTGCTTTAATTCCCATTTATACAATGCATTCTCCCTTTATTCCACTTAAATCAATTTATTTCATTTATTTAAATAAAAATTTATTTTATTTGGATTTTAAAAATCCAGGGTGCTACAGTCACGATTTCACTATTGCAACCAGAACCCTAATTTTCATGAAAACCCTTGTTAATCATGCCATTTAATCACTGTTAAACCCTCAAATTGTACTGTTATGCACAGTAACAACTTGTTTAATAAAAAGGGGTAATATTATCATGATTTCTCATTAATTAAAAGTCATGTGCACAACTAACTCTTGCGATCATGATTATCTTACACATACACACACTATACTTAAATGTTTGCCATGAAACTTATCAATTTACTCAATAATATATCTGGTAATTAAGTGTAATTATTCACTTAATCTTCCTATTATTTTAATGGACTTGTCTTCGTTTTATTTGCATGATTTATTATCGCTATCGCGTCCCTCTGCCTTCGAGCACTCAAGGCATGACGGACAATTATTTTATACACACTTCTATCTTGGCTTGGACGACCTCTCCGTTGGGAATACTCCTGACTAGACTAGAAACTCCTTGTCAAAGCCTCTATAAGTCTCCTTGGCTTTGGCGGACGTCCATTGCCGACGAGCAGGTTGTACCATCAAGACCTATTATATCTTTAGGGATCAGCATGATCCAACGGCCTTAGTGTGTTCTCTCTTACATTGAGATCACGCCGGACCTCTAGTCTGTGTTCATAGCACGGCTAGCAGGCGAATGTGACTTTTACCGGACTGCCGACACATGACCATGTGTTGTGCAACTGTGATTATCGTCTGTTTATCGTTGTTTTACGAATATGACCATGTTCTCATCTATTATCTCTACACTCTCATCTGTTCACATTCTCTCTAGACTCTCGTTTATTTGTCAATTACTCTCATCTATTTCTTGGTACTCTATTTGACCATCCATTTGATTGTGGTCATCCATTTGATTGTCTAAGATAAAAACATGACTATGCCAGACAACATTATAAAGGGCCCGATCTGATCCTGGGGGTGCACCCGAAAGGCTATTAACTCGCGGGGGTTTAATGATCAGGGTGTTTGGCATGCACCTAACGCAGGACTATCAAGATTTAATCTATGACAATCAATCAATCGAATTACTAATTTCTCTCGATTGATAAAATGATCGACCAAACACACGGTACATACTATCGCGACTAGTGCACTTTTATGCAACCATACACGCTATCTTGTTATATGGCCAATCCTTTATTATGCTAGTTTTGCATTATTCTTTTTTAATGTATTATCGCTCTCTTACTATCGTGTAACATTACTCTCTTGACTATACCTGATCGTTCTCTCTAGTTATCCTACTTGATAAGACATTAATCACTTAAAGCATGCCTGTTTACACGAGATATTAAGTCCTACTGAGCGTTATCTCTCACCATGCACTATTTGTTATATGTGTTTCAGGTAAGTCGGATGATGACATTACCCACACCAACGAGAATGGACTAGAGTGATGAGCGACCTGGAGTCATAGCGATGGAATGACCTTAGTATCATAGAGTTTAGTTAGATATTTGCTTAAATATCCTTTCTAATGTAATTTTGTCTTCGAGCCCTATGTTTTGGCTTGGAATTAGTGGTTGTAATAGTTTAGGTTATTTATCAATAAAGGAAAGAGTTTATTACAATTATTGTTCATTAACTGCTCTGATTATTGCGACTGTATGCGCAATTTATGTTACCATATACTTTGCTCACGTCTCCCCGATTTATTCCGCTGCTGAATTGGAGGGGCGTGACACAACTGTTATAATAGTCGTTGCATCAATCGAAGGGAGACTTCGATCGATGAGTGCTACAACCGAAGTGAAGTTATGATTGGTGAGTGTGTCCCAGCTGAAGTGAAGTTTGGACTATTATAATAGTTGTTGTGTCAGTCGAAGGGAGACTTTGACCGATGAGTGCTCCAGCCGAACTGAGGCTTCGAATGGTGAGTGTGTCCCTACCGAAGTGAAGCTTCGACCAATACGGAAGCTTTCTGCATCAGTCGAAGTGAGTTTTCAGCCAACGTTGACTTGTGAAGATCTCTTTGCTCATGACGAAGTCCTGTTGACATCCGATCAATATGACCTTCATCTTCCAATTGAATGTACTTTAACTCCTATCGTGTAATTGACTTTAGCTTTGACCCACGTTGGAAGTCAACTCCACTTAGTCCCTTTGACTAGCCAACATCTGATTTCAACCTCAGTGCCTGACAGGTAATCAAACATTCTCCAGGAGTTTCGCCGGATGCCTTCTAAACCTTCCACTTTTAGTCCCATCAATATTGTCCATCAGAATTATGACACCCTCTAACTCGCATGCCTGCCAGGTGTCGGAATCTTCTTGTTGTTATCGATCAACTCTAAAATTAAACTCCTATTAAACCCTCAATTCAACCCTACGGTGAGTCATCTTCCTTCTGCTGTGGGGTAACGTTGAAGGTACGAGTTTACGAGCCTTAGCAGCATTCTGGTGAAGATAAACAAAAATTTGAAGGCAAAAACACCACTTTAAACTATGGTTAGTGAATGTAAATTGTGTGCGATAAAGAGTAGAAATGTGGAAGCAATTAAAAGACAAGCACACACAAGAACACATAGTTTTATCCTGATTCAGCCCTTCCAAAATGAAGTCATATGTCTAGTCCCCAAGCAACCTCTTGAGATTTCTACTAACCAAGGGTATAGTCCCCCTTAAGGACATACAACACTCAGCATCTCAGCTAGTCTTTTTCTCTTTCCGGACAAGAAGGCAGCCCATTGTTTCACCTTAGCCAGGTGCTTCTTTTACGAGCTGAGAAGCAACTCATTGGTACACACCCTAGCAGGTCTTCTTCTCTTTTCGGGTAAGAAGGCAGCCCATTGTTTCACCTCAACCAGGTGCTTCTTTTATGAGCTGAGAAGTAACTTACTGGTACACACCCCATCATGTATGGTCTTCCCTTCAACAAGGGGAACAAAACCCTGTCTAAAACAGGTCTTCCCTTCTACAAAGGGGAACACTTGCATCGCAAGTCTTCTCTTCCAATGAAGATGTGTACAATCCCACAGCCGGACACAAGTCTTTCTTAAGATAAGAAAGGACAAGCTGAGAGCTACACACGATGAACAAGGATGTTCAGACTCTCAGCTCACAATCTCTCCGCAGATTTACAATATAGCACAGAGAGAGGGAAGAGAGGAAAAAGTTTGATTGCAAGAAGGCTTCATAATATTTCTGCTTAGATGCGATCTTCTGCTCTGAACAAGCTCGAGCTCTTTCTCTCTTTTCTTTGAGTGTATGTCGTTTACGTTCTTCACTGGATAAACACTCTTTCAAACAGATTTTCAGGAATGCTCTCTCATCGATTGTTTCTACTTCAGAACTTTCATCCTTTTATGAAGCAACTGAGGAGGACCGTTGAAGGATAGCCATTGGAGCCATGGATCTGTTGGCACTTTTCTTTA
The DNA here is from genome assembly GCA_014218235.1 of Colocasia esculenta. Classification (NCBI taxonomy): domain Eukaryota; kingdom Viridiplantae; phylum Streptophyta; class Magnoliopsida; order Alismatales; family Araceae; genus Colocasia; species Colocasia esculenta. Next base: position 4,372,278 of record CM024760.1, on the reverse strand, counting down.
TTTTCTGCTCTCCTTCTTCTTCTGTCTAATGGATTCTTCCATCTGCCTACTTGCTCCTTGGAATAGAAGATGATCTTCCAACTAGTGCACACTTCCAAGGGAACAAGTAGCAGGTCCAATCGTTGTGTCTATGTATTATAGACTTGCATATAATAAATACATGTTAGACTAGAAAAAGTCTTAGGTTAGATAGCCCATACCTCTTTTGTCATGTTTCATACGGACAACAAGAAGTACTAGGTAGGAGATTTACTTTCTAGTAGGAATAATGCGACCTTTTAGTCCTCCCTTTTTGTTGACACATTTCTTACCTATCCTGAAAGGATAGACATCATATACCATGAATACATTAAAGATTTCAAGACTATTTAAATTTTCATTGGGCACCAAAGATATTTTGAAAGTCAATTGATGTGTTTAAAAGTATATAAACACCAATTGGTATGTAGAGAACATCAATCGAAATGATATTAAGTCATTAATCGATTTTCTATTGAAACTTCGACTGATCAAAATATGAACTTCGATTGCAAAGAATCTCAGTCAAAGTCACACTACGATTGCTAAGAGTCTCAGTCAAAATCATACTTCTACTGCTAAGAATATCAAGCAGTCAGTCGAAGTGAGACTTCAGATGGTCTAGAAAATAACGCAGTCAGTTGAAGTGGAATTTTGGCTGGTCAGAAGAAACTTCGATTGGATCAAAATACACGCAGTTAGTCGAAGTGGGACTTCAGCTGGTCCACAAAAAAATACTAACAGTCGAAGTGGAACTTCGATTGAATAAAACAAAATTGTGCATGATAAAGTGGAACTTTAGATGGTGCTTCGACTGGGGCAATATATACGTAGCCAATCAAAGTGGGACTTCGGCTGTTCTACAAAAATAACACTGACATTACCACTTCGACTGAATAGAATAAAATTGTGCATGATGAAGTGAAACTTCAGATGGTGCTTCGACAATATCAAAATACATGCAGTCAATCGAAGTGAGACATCAGATGGTAACTTCGAATGATCAGAAAAAAGTCGTGCAAGACGAAGTAAAACTTCGACTAATAGCTTCGACTAATCAGAAAAAAATCGTGCATGATGAAGTGAAACTTTGACTGATCACTTCGACTGATCAGAGAAAACATGCATGATGAAATGAAATGAAAGATAGAAAACGATAGAGAATTTTAGTGCAAATCTTATATAGCGATAGAAATTAATTTATTTCTGGACATAACTTATCATGAAAAATATTATTAAATATTTTCATAAAAATGATATTAAATATATTAAGAATATTTATGATAAACATGAATTTGGTTATCACCAAAATAAAATGATAAAAATTATAAGAGTGGTTCAATAGAGATCTCCTAAGCCTATGAAAGGACTCTAAGCTAGAATCTTCAACTCTAAGGTAGGCAACCAAGACATTCTTTGCATTTCTGAAACCTTTTTAGCCCTTTGGAACCTGATTACTTGAAATCTTTGCCTACACTTTATGTTTGAAATCCTTGGCAAGTAAGATGAATTTGTTTCCTCTCTAGGGTGGTTAGGACAATCTCATAGTTGGCTCATACATGAGTTGTCAGCCATGACGATGGTTTCACCCCACAAATAAAACATGGGTGGTTTGGCTCAGTTCATTGGGCATTGTTAGTTATGTATATGTAAACTTCTTGTTTCGACAGATGATTAGCTATATGTTATGCATCCCCATGAGAGTTTTGATGAAGTCATTTTTTATGATGAATTCAGATACTTGTCATTCTACTATGTTTGGAACCTGATGTATTCCCTTTTGTTATTCAAAATCCATCAAGCTAGAAAACTATATGCTCTTTTATTCTCAGTTCTACATCTCCAACTATTCATAGGTTGCATATTTCTCTTACCCATTTGTGCACTTTGCATGTCTTGTATGTGTACTGAGTTCTATAGAACTCATGCCTTTATCTTGTTACGTCTCCAGATTAGCATCCAGAAGTGGTTCCCCTCTCAAGGTCAACCTTTTGTTGCTGATTGATCCTCCTGACTAGTAGCGCTTGAAGGCCAGATTGAGGTGTGATGGCGTGGCCTCTTTTTTGTAGCTTTTGGGGCCAGTAGTTAAAGAACAGACTATGTACTCTAAATCATATGTACTTTTGTAATTAAGATTCTCTCAGTGGAGATGTTTAAGATCTGTACCACGTTTCGGTTGTGTGATTGGTCTTGTGATGACCCAACCAGCAAACTGGCCCAACAACCGTGCTAGTTGATAGACTTCCTAGGAAGGTTACCCATCCTAGGACTACTACCAACTAAGCATACTTAACTTCAAAGTTCTTTTCCTACTCGAGCTCTGAAAATGACTAGTCCGAGTTATTAGTAGTCTACTGATTTAGTCCATTTAACATATTCTTATACAGAGTATTACAATTTACCCCCCTTATATAAACGACGTTCTCGTCGCAGCTCACATATAGCACACAATCAAACCCCAGGCAGGCAGGATTCTAGAGGTGGCCCCCACATGCTTAAGAGGTGGCTCCTACTATGTAGCACTTTGCGCCATTATGGCCTTAAGAGGTGACTCCCATTGCGTAGCACTTTGCCCTGTGTGACACTTAGTTTCTGCACTTCCGGTTGGGCAAGGCTATAATACCATTTGTGACGACCCAACCAGCAAACTGGCCCAACAACTGTGCCAATTGATAGACTTCACATGAAGATCACCCATCTTGGGACTACTACCAACTGAGCACGTTTAACTTCAGAGTTCTTTTCCTACTCGAACTTTGAAAATGACTAGTCCGAGTTATTGGTAGTCTATTGATTTAGTCCATTTAACATATTCTTATACGGAGTATTACAATACATCCTGGGACTACTCCCAACTAGCAAGATTGTTGGGCCAGTTTGTTGGTTAGATCGTCACATGTCTACTATATATATTGCACGCAGTACAGTAAACTGTCCCATAACAGAATTGTGTAAGATATTATGTTTGTGTATGTGTCTCACCTCTTAACTGACCGAGAGGGGTGAGGCATAACAAGTTGTGATCATGAAAGTTGGAGAGAGCGTTGCAGGGAAGGTGCAGAGCTCTCAAGTTAATCTAAATGTTATGATTTAGTCGCCAATTATTAGTCAAGAGTCTAAAAAGTCATTGCTTGTCATTGTATTTTATTAGTTGCTACTAAAATTTAATTAGTGGGCCTAAATATATTTGAATTTCCAATATAAGAATAATTAAATTTGATGTAGAATTATTTTAATCTACTAAATTTTCTAACACATGACTTCCACAGATTGCATTAATTTGACATAGATTGTTTACATGAGCTTTGAGATCACACGTCAAAAAAATGAAAAATATTGTCAAAGAGGACAAAATACTCTATGAATATTTTAACAAAAATTTGTCACAAGATAATAAATAAATATCAACTTATTACCTAGAGTGTTTTATTAAGCATGTATAGCAAATGGACTCACTGTGTGTAAACACGGTGAACCTCGTGTTCGCTTACAAAATGTGCCCTTATGATACGACGCGTTCTGAATGCGTCTGCCTACCAAGCAGCATTCCTTCGACTAGCTAGAATGTGAAAGGATACCCGACTGTGTTTTAAATGAATCTACTTGCCAGCCACATTTAGACTGTCGGTTTAAAAACCCTATTTTTTCTTAATAACAGTGACATGAACCCATGATTTGACTACTGAGTAATGATTGTTCAAATGTAAACACGCTAAACAGTGAATTATCATGCTATTTAATATATTTTAATTCCATTCAATTATGTTTAAATGATCTCTCATGTCCCCTGTCTCTTGATTATCTCTCATGAACATGATCACATACCATAAACCCTAAATCGCTCTTGATTATTACCATGTTAATAATCATATAAGTATGAACGTGAACATAATAACATGATAAGCATTGTTTAAAGAAATGAAGTTAATAATACGCTACTTGTATGTGTTTTACAACGTCATTTTAACACTGTTACCGCCGCTTTGTGTGCCTAGAAGTCCTCTAGGACGCCTTGCAACTGTATCAAGACACTCTCTTGATGTCGTGAGAGCCCTCCGTCAAGTATTTGTCCTACCATACTGGAACTTCTTCATTGAGACCTCTATAAGACTCTGCAAACTTGAAAATCCTCTAGGATGCTGAGTAGGTTGTACCACAAATACCCATACAAACCTTGGAATCATGTCAGACCTGTACAACACATTTCGATCGGCCTTATCTCTCTAATTGAAAAAGCACCATAGGTGGCAACTGCGATCTAAATGTGTCGTCTTAGGTAGTCACATTCTCATTCTAAACATCCTTTGCACCCTAACCGTGGCCAAGGGGTTGACCACTTTCAACCCAGCTCTGCGTATACCCGATGGTACTATTCAATAATCGATTCTCGTGTGTTTTCTCAAACTATTTCACGTGCATACCATTTGTATGTTTTTGGATAATAAAAACACTCTCATATCTCTTACATGATAATCTCATCTATTCACATATACTTGTCATCTTTTTCTTAGAGCTCTATGGATGATATTACATAGGATCGTTGATCTACAATCAATATCTATCAATTATAGGTCTCAGTCTAATATTGGGAGGAGCACCCAAAAATGCATGTACCCGTGAAAGTTTAATGATCAGGGTGTTTGATATTACACTCTGAGTACCTGACTTACTTTTTTAGTCTATGATAATAAACTCATGAAATTATTTGACATGATATTGACTTGACTTGTACATGTTACCATAGTGGGAATTTACTTATGATATGGCCAATTCTATCTCTTTCGTACTTGTTACATATTCATGAAAGGTTGCTAGCTATTACTTGTTGTCAACATGATCTTACACTTTTATTGCCCTAAGTTACGTCTAGTTACTTTACCTGTTAAGATCTTAATCATTTAAAGTATTGTCTCTCTAATAAGATATAAATCTTACTGAGCGTTTCACTCACCCAGTTGCCACTCTATATTTTAGGTGAGTCTAATGATAACACACACATAGATGGTGAAGGTCAAGAGTGACAAGCAACTTGACTGAGAATGGTGGTATAAAAGAGTTGCATAGAGTCATAGCATCGTAGAGTCTAGTTTACTTAGTTCTCTTTAGTTTAGTTCAATGTAAGTGTCATGATGGGCCTTAAGATTGACTCTAAATTAATGTTTGTAATAAACATTAGTTAATTGAATATAATAAAATGATCAGTTGATTATGGGTGTCATTCAATTGTCTAATAATCTGTTACTTATTTAGTAAATGCTCTACTTATTCACACAACTACATATTTGGATATTCCGCATTGGATGTGACATAGGAAGTTCTCTTTCACATGTTTGTTTGATCGCCACCTTTGAACGGTTCTAGGAAAGCCACTAAGTTGAACATAAAATAGAGATTTGTACATAAAACACACACTTATATATGTATAAGAAATATTTATTGCAAGACTAATTTTGTAATAATAATTAATAGAATTACTCTAATGTCATCAATTGTAGTTATAATGGTTAAAAGGGTTCATGGACATGAGATACGTAACCATAATAATGCCCCTAAAAGCTTGGTCCATGTTGAGCTCGGATATGTATTGACCTAAAACATTTTATAATGCCAACAAGCCATTGCCTTTGGTGCTTGTGGGCAACACTCTTTTTTTTTTTATGAAAGACGGGATAAATCCGCCCTTAATAAATTTAATTGCAAAAATTTAGTGTAACCGTTCTCAAATAGTCTTATTAAATATACTTCTATTTAGTCATCTCGAATAATATTATTAAGAATGATTATACCCACCTCGTATAATATTATTAACTACTTTTTAAGTAGTTGTCCTTAATAGCTGTCGCTAATAGTCTTATTAATGATGACGACTATATATTAGATGTCTCTAATATTATATTTTTCGCAGCGGCTCCTTTTCAGATGTCGCAAATAACATTTTTTTGCCATGACTTCGTGAAGCCGTCCCCATTTCCCCCATCTTTTTGTGACTGTTTGGTATGAGATTAAATAGGGGATAAGAGGTAAGTTAACTCCATCCCATATTTAGTGCTTCAAAAAAAATGGAGATAAATATGATTTAAGTATTTTAAAGATATCCTCAAAAAATGAGGGTAAATTGGGGATAACTCATCCCACTTTTTTGGGGGGATAACTTATCCTCATTTTCTGACCCTAAAAATACCAAACAAGAGGTGGATTAGAAATAAGAATAATATATCCCCAAATCAATTTACCCTTATCCCATTTGTTTTAATCTCATACCAAACCGGCAGCCTTTTCCTTATAGTGACTTATTATAAAACTATTTACTGTTTCAGTAAATATTATGAGAAGAAGAACAAACAGGTTATAGGATACATGAACATGTATTTTCATTTCTCTTATGCTAAGGATATAATCATAGTATGCTTGTTCTCACCTGAAATGCACATCTGCTGGAAGTGGGTCTGTAGGCAACGATACGTAATGTCATGCAATGATACTTAACCTACATTTGTCATGAATTTTGCATTATTCTGCATCAAAGAAATAATACATCATTCAGTATATGCCATCCTCACCCTACAGTGATGGACGAAACAGTAGAAGGTTATATATATGCATGTGTACAGTTGACGTCTACATGTGGAGAAGTGTACATATTTGATGGAAATCAAGGTGATGCCATCTGATCACCGACCTTCAACTCTTGTCAATGTCACACTATTGGAAGATGAGAAATGCTCCATCTCATGGTCATTCCCTTCTTCATTTGTATGCCTCATAAGGAAGAATGCAGGCTGGCCAGGGGTAGGAAAACTTGCAGTGTCGCTGTTCAGCATAGAGAGTATTTCCAACATTGTGGGTCTGTCCCCCGGGTTCTCTTGCACGCATAGAAGTGCCACATGAACGCATCTTGAGAACTCATGCTCTGCGACTGCGTTGTCCATTGCTGGATCCACCAGTTCTAGCTGTCTACCTTCTCGCCACAGTTCCCATGCCTAGAGGAAGAAAGAAAATTTATGCATTGTGTATCTATTAAGACTGTAACTAAGGAAAACTTCTTGGGAAGATAGTTAGTATTCATATTTGTGTTAGACATACTCAAGACATGGAGACTTACATGCCCAGAAAGGTTACGGGAGATTCCAAAATCATGAATGCTTGTATTCTTCTTTCCACTCAAGATCTCTAGTAGCAACACTCCAAAGCTGAAAACGTCGGACTTTGTCGAGAAGAGTCCTTTCATCGCGTACTCTGGGGGCATGTATCCACTGAAAGAATATTATTAGAGGATATTAGAGTTCTAATACTAACATGAGTCTCCAAAAGCACATCTATATATATAGATTCCTTTTACTTACTATGTACCGATTATGCGCTTTGTGTTCGCTTGGGCATCATTCCAACTAAAAATCCTTGCTAATCCAAAGTCTGATATCTTTGGGTTCCAATCGTCGTCGAGAAGGATGTTGCTCGCTTTGAGATCTCTATGAACAACTCTTAATCTAGAGTATTTGTGTAAGTAAAGAAGCCCTTGTGTGATGCCCTCAATGATATGTATCCGCTTAGCCCAATCAAGTAGTTTCCCTCTGTTTGCATCTGATGACCATTGAAAATACAAAAGTTTCAAATATGATACTCACTAAAGAATTTTGAAATATTGTATTATTTAATTAAAAAAGGGTATCAGCAAGGTGAAGAAACTTACCAAAAATAAATTTGTCCAAGCTTTGATTCCCCATAAATTCATAAACTAATATCTTCTCTTCATTCTCCATGCAACAACCCAAGAGTCTAACAAGGTTTGTGTGTTGCAACTTTGCGACAAGTTTGACCTCACTCTTGAACTGCTCTACTCCTTGTGTTGAATCTTTCGATAACCTCTTGATGGCAACATATTGTCCATTCGTCAGCTTCCCCTGTAATCAACATTAATCTCTATGCTATTATAAATTTTCTTCTATATCAATAGTAATAGTTGTTATCTCAACAATTATAATAGGAATCTCAACAAGGTTCTGCATACTCACGTTCTTCCATATGTTATTTATCTATACTTCACACTGTTTGACAAATCAGTCCTATTAATTCAAGAGACCTGATTCATATAAATAAAATACGGAAGAGATTTACCTTATAAACAGGTCCATATCCACCCTCTCCAAGTTTGTTTTGGAAAGAGAAATAATTTGTGGCAATTTCAAGAGTATTGAAGTGAATTAATTGCAAGTCAAAATCACTTGCTTGGTCAGCATCTTCACAATGCCATGATTCCACTGAAGGCTGCATTTCTATAAAATAGCAAAAGAAAAAGATACGTAAGATAGCAATATAATACATAGAAGACAGATAGACTGAAGTTTTTGGGGAGGCACATGCACTAAAGATGAGATGGAATGCATGCTTTTGTAATAACTTTAATCTAATTGGTGACTATTTCATTAATAAAATGGGCAGATTTCTCCCTTTAGCTTACAAGAAAAAACAAACTAATTGGTGAGAATGAAATGTTAATTACTAGGGAAGTGAAAGATCTTGCTTACCTCTTGATACCCTTCTTGTCATTCGCCTCCTTCTGTATAAACAGAGTGATAGCGGAAGCATGACAACAACGAATGCTACTAGAATAACAATGATGATGATCACCTTTTTCCCATTCTTTCGACCTGCAGCGCAAAACAAATAGTAGTCAACTTGTCAATCCCCATTAATCTACATGCATCTACCATCTTAATTAATGAGATGGCCCCTCTAAAATGTATTATATAGACTTATCTCCATTTCCTGCATCAACAAAGTAACTAGCTTGAGTAAGTTGAATAAGAAGAAAGGGTAGCGAAAGGCAGTCCAAATAAGCACTGTTTGATTAGTGTGCAAAAATGCATTAAATTTTTGCATTGTTTGCAAAGGTCTCTCTTAATTATCATCATCGTCCTTCATGGACTATAACTGCCACAAGCGAAACCGCAGCAGCAGCGGGGAGGGGCCTGGTGGTGAGGTAGAAGACGAAACAGAGGACTACCACAGTAACCTTCCCCATGGCTGCATGCATGAGCCGGTGCGGTGGGGAGAGGGGATGAGGCTTGCTGATCAACAAAAGGGGGAGGTAAAGAAGAAGAAGCAGAAGAAGAGCTAGGATGGAGACTGCAGGAAGGAAAAAGGTCACGACATTTTCCTCAAAGGCTAGAAGATTGGACAAGTGCGTCGCGGGCCCAGATGTGCATCGAGACACTAGAGAACCAGAGTATAGTCAAGAATGGGGGCAGAGATGGAGAGTTTGCAGATGCTTTAGTTTATCAAAGTAGCTGGCATAACTTTGGATATCCTTATCCAAATTGAAATCTTTTATAATCAGAAACCCCATCAATTTTCTATCTTGAACTGTTGACGTTATAAAGTTGAAAAATGGAGTGTTCTTGTCTAACAACACTAGTATGGAATTTTGCATTGTTCAAGGGGAAAAAAAAAAAAGCTTCTTACAGTTTCATTCCTCACAGATTATGGAGTGTAAGCTATAGTTAAATATATTCCGTTGGTGATAATATCCTACTTTACTAGCTCTGTAAGGGCACCTAAGGCTTTGCGAATTTCACTATTCTCAGAAGTGGACGCCTTTTCCTATTACCTCTCCATTAAGGAGATGAGTCTCTGGAGCTTCTCTCATCTCCTCATAAGTTTGCAGGTCTTTCTTGCTTGATCTCCCTCTGTTCATCTTTCTCTTATTCTCCTTCATCCTTTGGATGATTATATGTATGTCTAGGAGGATTGGGTCAACAAGCATTTAGACTCATTGCTTATTATACTGGATGTGACGTCGCCATGGGATAATTTCGTCAATGTGGACGGGCTATTAACAATGACAAATAATGTGAATGGACAGGAGTGGAGAGAAGTTGGGGAGTGGGTCGTGTTCTCATAAATGGAATATCTAGAGATAAATTAAAAGGGTTTATATATATATATATATATTATAAATTAATGGTTATTAATATTTTCTATCAATAAGCTTTCACAAATGGCGATAAGGATAGGAGTTAGCCACGTACCGTCCGATGCGACTCGCACGTACAAGTCCTGGCCCATGCCGCTGTACAGCCTGAGGTCGGTGAGGTTGCCGAACCAGGTGATGCACCCGCTGCCGTCGGCGCCGCTGCTGAACGCCGTGCACGAGCAGTTCCCCAGGCACGCCGCCCTACACTCATCGAACCCCACCCTCGACGCCGTCGCCAGTGACGTGTCCGGCAACTTGGCGCCGGAAACCAGTACGAACTCGTCCTCCCTTCCCGGACAAACCAGGGGTTTCTTCCGCTCGCACACGGCAGCGGCGCCCGTGGGCGCTCCAGCCCTCCCTGCGGACTGCCTGCTGCTGTTGCGCCGACTGGAAGGCCTGCAAGCAGCTACAGACAGGGCCAGACGTCTTGACCTCGCAGACGGCGTTGGGGCCGCAGACGTTGAGCATGTCGCAGGTGTCGTTCGACGAGTCCCAGACCCACTCCCAGGAGCCGCGGCCGTCGTCCCACACTAGGTGCCTCGCGATGCCCGAGGGGAATACCGTGATCCTGGTCACCATGGAAGTGTTCCATTCGTAGACCTGAAGTAGATCTCGTCAGAGTTGGATGTGAAGCCGTAGCTGAACAAGCCGTTGCCCTTCATCTGCGGCACCCCGGTAAATCGCTCCTCGACCCAGGGCCCCCCTCGCCAGAGCGGCTCCGTCCCGTTTACGACGAATAGCTGCGGTACCCCCCGGACCACGAGCACCCAGGAGAAATCCCCCGGCGACGGGTCGTCGTTGGCTTTCCACGAAGTGAGGTTGTAGTTCTCCCCCGTCCGGCGGTTCAACCCGATATTCATGCCGGGGAGCAGCGTGTCAGTCGGCTGGGTGAAGCTCTGCCACGCATAGCCCCCGCGGTCGTCGCCGGATACGACCAGGTTCCCGTCCTCGAGGAGGCGCGCCACGGGGTTGCTCAAGTTCGCCTCTGGATCCGTCGACCAATAGACGGTGCCTGCCGCGTCGGCGAGGACGAGGCTTCCGTTTTGCCTCAGTAGCAGCGAACCGGTGGATTCCGGCAGGGGGCGTAGCCGGTTGGCTACCCACACCACCTTGCGGCCTGGGATCCTGTCGTACCATATGCCCAGGTATGTGTGGTTGGGCCGGCCGGTGAAGAACCCCAGGCGGAAGCTCCCCTGCCCCGAGACCAGACTCTCGTTATGCTTGATAGATTGCCCCACCGAGAGCGAGTCCCCTTCGGCGGCCGAAACAAGGGCGATGGCGGAGAGGAACGCAGCGACGCAGAGCACATCCGCCGGTAGTGTTCTCATGGCTACAGAGCACAGACGGCCGCGCCTCCGGCTCCTGGAAGCATCAGATCAGATGTCGCAGAACATTCGAGAACGTTACTGTTGGATGCAGTGAAGAGGAAAAAGAAGAAGAAAACGACAGGGAACGATCGCCATAGGCAAGCCCCCAGCGTAGCTTTGGACATGCCGGTGGCAAAGATCTCACCTGGGGACTGGGGAGACCTCGCAGAGGTTGGCTGGGGAGGTGATTGGTGGGGGGGGGGGGTGAGAGGAAAAAAGCAACAAGACCAAACATAATATTGGGTTTTCTGTAAAAATAAATTAGAGTTTAAAATTTTTATTTGTTAAATAACAGACTTATAATTTTAATTCGTAAAATAACATATTTTTGACTTTTAAGAGCAGTCCAACCTGCGCTATGGGATCATACAAAAAATATATATATATATTAAAATCGATCATGCGTCGACCGATTACCAAATCGACAACGCGTTGACCGACTTGCCTTTCTCTTACGTTTTTTTTTTCCCATACAAAATTGGTCAATACATGACCGACTTCTATTTGATTTTTTAAAAAATAGAACAATGAAATCGGTCTCTGCAATACTGATTTACTTTTGATTTTTTTAAACCCTTCCCTCTCCCACTCCCTCTCTCTCTTCTTCTTCCTCTTTCCATGTGATTCTTTCTTCTTATTATAATAATATTATGTATAATTTTATTAGTATTTATACATTTAAAATGATAATAAATTTTAAAATATATATTTATAATATATATAATTTATTTTTAATAATTATAATAATATTTTAAGAATATGACAGATTGAATTTAGGGATATCAATGGACCGGACTTGAACCGGGCCTTACAAGGTCCGACCCAAACCTAATTTTCTTTGAATGATGTTCATCGGCGTCGGTGAGAGTTGCGGCCTGACCCATACTGTTAAACCTTCATTCTTTGAATGATGTTCATCAGTATCGGTAAGAGTTGCCGAACCAAATCAAACTAAATCGGTCGATCTGGTTTGATTTTTCGATTTGAACCAAATAATGCACACCCCTAAATATGTCAAGTGATGAGTATCGTCGACATGGAGCTGGAATTCGAGATAGATCCAAAACAAATCCAAACGAAGTCTGAGATACCCATACATATCATCCTTATGTATGGAAATGTCAAACAAAATTGCATCTCTTTGAACTGTCTAGAGGCAAATTTTAATCGGATCCACATGGGCGTCAAAGTAACTATTGTGGGCCCCATATATATTTAGTGACCCAATCTCATTGGGAAAGCCCTACTATGTTGACATTTGCCAAGATAAACCTGCCTAGGCAAACCCATGAAGAAGCCAACAAGGAAGGAGTCTATTGCTGACATCAATTGATCCTAATTAAATCTATATACATATAAGTACACTCTTGGATGGGTCCATTTGTGTGGTGGGTCTCCTTTGCATTGAGTGTTACTACGGAACCCTAGCGGCGTCGCTAGAGTTGCCTATAGAAGTCTTTCTCTGGCGTGGCTTGGAGGGTTTCGTTGCTGATAGAGGACTCCACTTTGGCGGACCTCATTGTAGCTTCTTGCGGCGAATCATCGGGTGGAGGGAGGGGGCCTCCTCCTTGATCTCTCTCTCCCCCCCCCCCTTGTTATCTTCCTTAGATGTTTTTGAGGATGTGGTGATTTATCTTTTTATTGGTCGATAATTGTATCTCGTTGTATTGCAATAAATGTTGTTGTGTGTCTTTTCTGTTTTTATCTCTTATGTATTTTGTAATGTCTTTTGGCTAGTTTAATAAAAATATTTTTTCTTTGTCAAAAACAAAAATACATTCTTAGCAAGTGAGTTAAAAAAATGAAAATGTCGACGAGGGCACGATACTCTATGGATATTGTAACAAAAACTTGTCCCAAGATGGTGAACAAGTATGAACTTGATACATAGAGTGTATACAAATAACAATAAGAGTACTATGTTAAAATTTAATGGAGTTTTTATTTTAATAAAGTATATGTGCAGAAAAAAAAAAACAAAGTTTAATCCATTCCCCACTTCCCCAAGCAAACAGGAGGTTCCTTTCACACGCCTGTTTGGTCGCCACCTTTGAACGGTTCTAGGAAAGCCACAAAGTTGACTTAAAAGGAGGCGAAGGAAGGAACTAACGTGGAAACGCCGGTGCCGACTTCTTCTGCCGTCGAGGCAGAGCAGAAATGACCAACTTTCCGGCCCCTCGCCTTCCTTTTCCACCTCCGGAGGACCAACGGCGGCAAAGACGGCGGGTATCTGTGCTCTGGTCTCATAGTAACATCATTCAAGAACACTCGACTATATATTTGACGTCCTTAATTTGTATGCCATCATCAGCAATAGAATCAATATATATATGAAAACGTTTACGTACAATATTGAAACAGGTACGTCCTTCGATCGAATTCCGGGTTTCTGCCATCTGATCACCGGCCTTCAACACTTGTCTTCTCTTTTTTTTTTTTTTAAACACTGAAGATATATAGAATGCATATTTCATCACGGAAGGACAAATATAAGAGGGTCAGACAGGGGCCAATACACAACAACGTAAGTAGGCATCCAACTAGGAGCCTGGAACATGACGGCATGGCAAAACTAGGGTCATGAAATCAGAGATCAAGAGTCCGAAGTAGGTGGGCAAAAACCCAAAATCCACCATAAACACGGACTGGGGAAGTCGAATGCCGGTCATCGTACAAAGCACTGTGACCAGACGCCGGTCATTACCGGCAACTTTACGGTCGGGGAAAACGTGCCCACGAACATTACTTTTGTCGAGGATGAACTCGACAGGGTGGAGGAAAGCCTCCGACGAACCCTACATGCATGCAAGGGGAAGCTTGAAATCACTCAACTCTGATTGGTTGGAACCACACTTGAGACATCCGCTGCACCGCTCCTCACCGGACCAAGCAGGGAACAAACAGTAGAGGAGACATGAACAAGAACAAGAACAAGAAAAGCACAAACAGACTTAGATATGTCACATGCCGAACCTCCGAATAATTGATAGAGCAATCATCGACATCGGAGAAGAAGCCCTCCACCGAGAAGAAAATTTCTTTCGCGGACGGAACAAAACCCTCCCACCAAGATAGGAGAAATCAAAATTACCCCCACCAGAGTGGGAGCACAACCCGCAAATGTCGGTGATGAGACGAGGAGGCGGGTAGAGAGCCCTCTCCCCTCCGGACAGACGTAGGGGCGACCAGTGGCGGAGCCACCTTGAAATCAGTGGGGTTCGGTGACCCCACTGAATTGAAATGTTTCTATTAGTAATGTAGAATTTCACTGTTAGTGATTCAACTGGATCTAGAAAATATATTTAAGGGTGTATTCACTGAATGAAAATTCTAAATCTGTCATTAAAGACGATAAAATAAGAAAAAGCACAGTGAAAGCAAAGACCAGAAAACTCCATAAGATCATTACACTATTTGAAGACGAAAAAATTTCCATCTGAAGGTCATTCCCTCCATTTGCACGCTTTACCATGAAGAATGCAGGCTGACCAGGTGCAGGAAAACTTGCACTGTCACTGCTAAAGCATAGACATTGTATCCAACATTGTGGGTCTGCCCCTGGGTTCTCCTGCACGCATAGAAGTGCCACATGACATGAACGCATCATGAGAACCCACGCTCTGAGACTGAGTTGCCCATTGCTAGATCCACCGGTTCTAGCTGTCTACCTTCTCGCCACAATTCCCATGCCTAGCCTAGGAAAGAAAATTTAAGTGTTGTGTATCTATTATGACTGTCATAACTTAGGAAAATTTCTTGAAAATTAATATAGCTGGTGTTCATATTGGTGTTGGACATATTCTAGATATGGAGACTTACATTTAAGGTTTCGAGAGTTTAAAAAATCATGGATGCCTTATTCTTTCCACTCAAGATCTCGAGTAGCAAGACTACAAAGCTGCAGACGTCGGACTTTGTCGAGAAGAGTCTTCTCAATGCGTACTCTGTGGGTATATACCCATTTATTACTCTCTTTCTATTCCTCCCTGCCATGTCTATCCATTTACTACTCTCTTTCTCTTTCTTCCTACCACTACAAGAAAAAGTGTTTATAGAGACCGATATAGAGACTGAAAATTTCGGTCACTATTCGATCCCTAAATAGTGACCGAATTGTGACCGAAATTAATCGGTCGCTAAATAAAAGTTTTAAAGACCGATTCAAAATCTGTCCATATTCGGTCACAAAATAGGGACCGAAATATTTCGGTCTCTATATTTTGGGACCGAAAAATTCGGTCCCTATTCAGTCACTATTTAGGGATCGAATAGAGACTGAATTTAATCAGCCCCAAATATAGAGACCGAAATATTCATCAGTTCCCGGTGAAAAGTTACAGGGTGTTTCGCCTTCCCATGTCTGCATGCCGTTTCCTGGTGAACATGGTGTGCCGTCCGTCTCGCAACCTCGCCCTCGCCCTCTCCGCGCAGCCTCCACTTCGCATCCTCGCACTTCCCTCGCCCTCGCAGCATCGCAGCCTTGCGCTTGCCCTGACCCTCGCCCTGCACCTCGACCTCGAGACTCCTAGACTGCAGCCTCGCCCAAGCCCTCACCCTCGACTCGCAGCCTAGCATCCTCGCGACGTCGCCCTGCGCCGTTGACCTCTGTGCATCACTGTCGCAGACTCCCCTTCGAAGCATCTGCGAGCGCTGTCGCATCTTCGTGCATCGCCGTCGCAGACTCCACATTCAATCACGGTGTGAAGGTAATGGGAATATTTTCCATCATCTTCAACGGTTTCCTGATTTAGCCTTTTTTCTTTAGCGTGGCCCAAGACCCCCACTAAATTCCACCCCCCTCCCTTCTTGTCTTTCCTTTTCTCTACACACCCTCCATTAACAGAGAAACCCAATCCTTGTTCTCTTTTTTCTTTCCTTCGTTGTCACACACTCTGTTCACTATTCCCGATTTTTTTCCATGTCTCACACTCTATTTCTTATTCTTCTTCTACTTTTTACAGAAAAAGTTATCTTGATTACAAAAATCTATCTTCTCTTCTAATACTTTTTATTTTTTGTTTTACAAAAATGCATGATTAAGTACAATTAGAATATCCTATTTTTTTGTTGTTATACAAAATTCATTTGATATTGTAAGACCCTCGAATTCCGTCATTTTTTTTCTCGTATTTATGTGTGTATATTGTGTTGAGTATGTATGTACGTATTTACGTGGATATTAAAATAGTATAAATACGTGTACATGTGTGTTTATATTAAACGTAAAAATGTATGTATTGCATGATGATAGTGTGAATATAATACCATGTACATATTGCATGTATAGAAGCTTGGTATGCATGGTTTTCTGCATAAATTAGGGTTCTGGCCGAAGACCCTATTGGCGTCAACCCCTGGCCGCTGAGGTGGTGTCAGCGTCCATCCCTGGACGCCAACACTCACTCCGGCGTCCACGATTTGGACGTCAACTTCTCTGGCCTGCATGCGCAGCAGAGCTGCTATCTTCTGAAACAAGGTATGGCAACCATTGGGGGATGTCCCCCAACGGCTCTGAGGGTGTCCCATCACCCTAGTGAGTGGGGGAAAGACCCTCTTTAGGTCTGAACCCGAATTGGCTCACCCCATTCTTCCCTTCACCCTTGCAAGAGAGAGAAGAAAAACCCTAGAGCTCTGTGAGAAAAACCCCAGTTTGAACCCCTAAAATCCGACCCTTGAAGCTGGTTTTGGAGATCTTCTGCATCAAGGAGGGAGCTGAAGCAAAGGGGAAGGCTTCCCCATCATCCCCTCGGCGTGGAGATCAACCAGAAGCCCGGAGGAAGGCGATCTTGGAGGTGCTTCTGCAACTTCTTGGACTGCCCAAGGAGGTCTTCACCAAGCCTCTAAATCCCTTAGAGAATTTTGAAAGGCAAGTGACCTATCTATGGTATCCCCGTATGA
Source organism: Colocasia esculenta (assembly GCA_014218235.1). Taxonomy (NCBI): domain Eukaryota; kingdom Viridiplantae; phylum Streptophyta; class Magnoliopsida; order Alismatales; family Araceae; genus Colocasia; species Colocasia esculenta. The sequence continues at coordinate 4,355,022 of CM024760.1, read as the reverse complement.
GTCTAGGAGGTTTTTATAATTTTTATGGAATTTCCCTCGAGTCCTAGACCCTCCATTTCACCCAATTTTCAGAGCTCGGGTCTGTGTTTCTGCACAGACCTGAGTAAACGGCAAGGTCCCTGGACGCCTGTGATGATTGGCGTCCATCGACCCTGCCGCTGACTCTGAGTCAGCGGCCAGAGACCGCCGTCTAGTTCTTCAGGACAGAACAGTGAGCTGTTCTGTCCCTCTTATACGTTAATTTCGTTATGATTTCCGTGATGAGGATATATGGTATTCCTATAAGCTATGTATTTTGTGCATTGTGGTTGTGAATGAATGTGGTGTGTTGGTGAATGTGGAAAATGGTGTCTTTAAACTTGTGGGCATAACTTGTAGATAATTCTTGCAATTAATGTTCCATGATTAGGATTAGTTAAATGTCTTGTTTTCAGTCTATCATGAAGAATTGTGGGACATGTATGTATGTTCTGAATTTTTGTGATTCATGCATACTTGTGGAATTGCTAGAAAGTTCGATTCGGTAAAATGAAAGCATGAAAGAAATGGTTGTGGTAACGGATTTATAGATGTATGAATTAGGATGATGTTGTATTCTGAAATCATGCATTAGTGTTTTCTGTGCAAAACAGTAAGTGGGTAAATTTCAAATGTGTTAGACCATGTTAGCATAAGTTGTGAATAATATGCTAATTAGGTGTTTGATTTTCTGTAAATCCTATTTAGCTCAGAAAAATCTGAAAAATTGAGGGTATGATTTTGAACCTGAAAACAGCATGTGGTTAAAATTTCAGGTCATTTGGAACAGTAAATAAAAAGTTATGTGTTTTCATGTGAATTGTGAATAATTCGTACATATGATCGTAATGTGATTTTATTTTGTTAAAACAGCATGATGGGGTGTTTACTATGTGTTAATCTTGAAAACTCTGTAGTACCATGTTAGGAAAACAGAGGTGTTCATGTGAGTAAGAAAGTGTGAATGAAATGAAGAGTGCCAAGTGTAAAACCATGTGTAAAACGTTAAATGTGTAAAAGTGTAAACTGTGCCAATGTGATACTGCTTCCGAGAAGGCAGTGGAGCTGTATCAGGGAAAAGTCCCCCTGAGAAAGTTCATTGTGTTAAGTGACCCTAAGGGCATTAGGGGGAAATCCTGGAGGTGGACAAGTACCACTGGTTAGGGTGGAGACTTGTTCTCCCGGTCTGCGCAGTCCAAGAGTCACCATTGCATTGCCTAGATGGTGTCTATGTTATGTGATGTGAATGTGTCCTTCTTTGGTGGTTTGGACTATGTGTCACGGCACTAAAATATGTGTAAAGTGTAATGTGTAAAGTGTATGTGACCATGTGTAAATGTGTAAGTGACATGTGAATGTGTATGTGTAAAGTGTAACCATGTGAAAAGAGGAAATTGTGAAAAAGGAAAATGTGAAAATCTAGATGTGCAATGTGTTACTGAAACCATGTGAATTCAAAAAATGCATGTTATCCTTCTTGTGTTTATGTGTGCAAAGTGTTTAGAACCCATGATAGGGACAACAATGAATATGTGGCAAGATGGCATGATGGATTGTTCATAGATTATGTTTTAAGCAACGTTGTAGCTCTCATGTGTAGAATTATAGCCTTTGGACCATGTGAAATCAGCAACCTAAAGCATGTGAAAAAGTTATGTATGTACTTAAGAACATGTGGAATCCATGCTAATTATGTTCCCCGTTATGTATGTAAGTTGTCCATGTTGATAACTCTCATGTTGGTTCTTTATAAGGTTAAAGTTCAAGTGAATGGATTAGAGACCATGTGATAGGTGAATGTTATATTTTTGAAATCTGAAAGCATGCGTTATGTATAAAATTGTAGAACCTTCATGATAGGTTGAAAACTTAAATGGACTAGCATGCTATGTGTTGCTAATTGTATGTGCTTGTAGAAACCACTAGGACTTGTACGTGTATATCATGTATAGTGTTACTTGCTGAGTCCCTGGACTCACTCCTTGCTTCGGCGTACAGGTCTAGTTGGTGACACACGTACCCTCGGAGGAGGCAGCAGAGACGGACTCCGAGCGTGGAGACTAGCCAGCTTTTGAGATCCTTGTGATTGTGTGTACTTCTTAGTATGTACTTGGACATTGTATTAGAACTATCATTAAAAGAATGTAATATGTGGACATTTGTATTTCTATTTCAGCAAATAAATCATGTGAATTTTAGTTCCTTTTTGCAAATTGTAAACTGCATGTATGTTTAATGTGGATGATGAATGAATGGAGATAGTTCTCTTTTACTTCCGCTACTCTGTTATGTATATTCGCGTGTATCTCAGCTGTTTGTATCGTTGGGTAAATGTCCCACTGTGAGGACTCTCGCTATATCGACGTGGGTCGGTATGACCGTACCGGTGTAACGAGGGCCGTCACAGAGATTGGTATCAGAGCGACCGGTTGAGATTACACATGAATATAACTAAGTCATCATCCCCATTGCATGCTAAGTATGTCCAATGTGTAGAAAACACTAATAAGAAGTGAAAAATAGATAAGAAAATGGTTAGAAAACTTAGTAACCTAGCTCTAATGGTGGCTGAAATTTTATTACAGCCATGGCTTCCCGTGGACGACGTGGAGGTGCGCCAGCTCGCGACGACGAGCAGAGGCGTGAGGAGCGGGCGGAGCAGCAGGCCCCGGCCCCACAGGGTCCTGTGCTTCCCCACCACCGCCAGTGGATTATGGAGTGTTCATGCAAGGTCTGGTGCAAGCCATGCAGACCCAGGCACACACTCAGGCAGCACTCCAGGCCCAGTTGGAGGCCCAGGTAAATGATAAAACAACTAAGTAGTCTGCTATTTGAATTGTATGATATTGTGTTTATTGTATATTGCTTGTTGTTTAATGTAGCAGGCTCAGGCCCCAGCTCAGGACCATGGTGGACCTTCCATCATGGAGCGATTCAAGAGGATGACCCCACCCTCTTTTAAGGGGGAGAGTGATCCGCTTTTGGCAGAAAGCTGGATGAGGGAGATCGAGAAAATCTTCCGAGCTATCAGGTGTCCTGACGGACAAGGTGACCTTAGCCACCTACATGCTACAGGTATGCTTTCGTTTATGCTTGAATGTTGGTTGTTATTTGTTAGTTAGAGCTTATGAAGGTGTGTTGCAGGAGAGAGCTGATGTATGGTGGTCCTCCCTACTGCGTACGCGCTTCGAGGACGGAGCAGTAGATGTGGCGTGGGACGCGTTCGTGAGGCTCTTCCGAGCCAAGTTCGTCCCAGAGCACGTCCAGGACAAGATGGAGCAAGAATTCCTTTCCCTGACGCAAGGATCAATGACCGTCCTGGAATACGAGGCAAGGTTTTCTGAACTCTCTAAATATGCACCGCACATAGTAGAGGATGAGCGCAGGAAGACCAAGAATTCGTGATGGGTCTCAAACCATCCCTGAGGACGAGGCTCGTGGCGTTCGACCACCGCACGCTAGACGAGGCCCTCAGCGCAGCCTGCAGACAGGAGGGAGAAATGGAGCAGTATCTAGAGGAGAAGAAGGCTTCGCAGAAGAGGCCGGCAGCGACTTTCCAGCGGCAAGACAAGAGGAAGACGGTGTACCAGACACCGCAGAAACAAGTGGCAGTCAGCAACTATCAGGTACCCTCTGTACGTTCCCCCGGTGCGAAGAAGGAGTGTCCCCATTGTGGGAAGACCCATGGAGGTTCGGAGTGTTGGTTAATAGCGGGTAGATGCCTAAAGTGTGGGAGCAGCGACCACAAGATCAAGGATTGCCCGAGGCTTCAGCAGGAAGCTCAGCGAGGAGCGCCAGTACCAGCAGTAGCGGCAGCCGCGCCAGCTACAGGACGACCAGGAAGGCCTCGAGCCCCAGCTCGAGTGTTTGCTTTAGCTCGTGAGGACGCCGAGCAGGCGGAGCATGTCACCGAAGGTACAGTTTTACTTTTCGGTGTGCACGCTCGGGTTTTGTTTGATACGGGTGCTACTCACTCGTTCATTTCCGAGCGGTTCGCTAGGCAGTTAGCCCTAGAGTCAGGCATAGAGTCTGAGGAGTTAGAGGTCCCTTTGTCTGTGCACACCCCTGCGGGCACAGTATCGACTAGGAAGTGCATTCCGTCGTTACCTGTGTGCATTGAGGATAGATTCCTAGATGGGTGTTTCTTCTTGCTAAAGATGAAGGACTATGATTGTATCTTTGGCCTGGATTGGCTAGAGGAGCACTATGCGTTAGTGGATTGTCGTAGAAGAAGATTGTGTTCCGCATTCCTGGCGAGGACGAGTTCTCTCATCCCTTGCCAAAGAACTTAGCGGGAAAGTTAGTCATCTCTGCCATGAAGGCGATGTGCATGGTGAACAAGGGTTGTGACGCATTTCTTGCCAGCGTTATGCTAGTACCCGATGCTGGTTCGTCACTGACTCTTGCAGAGATCGATGTGGTGCAGGACTTTCCAGATGTCTTTCCCGATGACTTGTCTGGATTGCCACCGGATAGGGAGATAGAGTTCACTATAGAGTTGCTTCCAGGCACCTCTCCTATCTCGAAGGCCCCATATCGGATGGCCCCTGCAGAATTAGCCGAGTTGAGGAAGCAATTGCAGGAATTGCTCGATAAGGGATTTATTCGCCCCAGTGTTTCCCCTTGGGGCGCACCTGTATTATTCGTCAAGAAGAAAGACGGGTCACTTCGGTTGTGCATCGATTATAGGAAGCTAAACCAGGTGACTGTGAAGAACAGGTATCCCTTACCTCGGATTGATGATCTGTTTGACCAGTTGCGAGAGGCATCAGTCTTTTCCAAGATTGACTTGCGATCTGGTTATCATCAGTTGAGATTAAGAGTGAGGATGTGTCCAAGACGGCATTTAGAACCCGTTATGGACATTATGAGTTTTTGGTTCTTCCCTTCGGATTGACCAACGCCCCTGCAGCGTTCATGGATCTCATGAACCGGGTGTTTAGTCCGTATCTAGATAGCTTTGTTGTTGTGTTATTGATGACGTGTTGGTCTATTCTCCGGATGAGGCCACACATCGTCAGCATTTGAGGTTAGTGTTAGAGGTTCTCCGTGAGCACAAGCTGTATGCAAGTACAGCAAGTGCGAGTTCTGGTTGCGCGAGGTTCACTTTCTCGGGCATGTTATCTCCGGCGCTGGTGTAGCTGTTGATCCAGCAAAGATCCAGGCAGTTATGGATTGGGATGTTCCCAAGACTCCTTCGGAGATTCGTAGTTTCCTTGGGTTAGCTGGTTACTATCGGCGATTCATTGAGGGTTTCTCATCCATCGCCGCCCCTATGACAAAGCTGACCAGAAAGGGTGAGAAGTTTGTATGGTCTGAGGCATGTGAGCGCAGCTTTCAGCTATTGAAGGCTAAGCTTACTTCTGCTCCGGTATTGGTATTGCCCAGTGGTCTAGAAGGCTTTGCCATTTATACGGATGCATCTCGGATTGGTTTAGGCTGTGTGCTCATGCAGCAAGAGAGGGTAGTAGCTTATGCTTCTCGTCAGTTGAAGGAGCATGAGAGGAACTATCCGACTCATGATTTAGAGCTAGCAGCTGTGGTTCATGCACTAAAGATCTGGAGGCACTATCTTTATGGTGTCAGATTTGAGGTGTTTACCGACCACAAGAGCTTGAGGTATCTTTTCTCCCAAAAGGAATTAAACCTGAGGCAGAGAAGATGGATTGAGTTCTTGAAGGACTATGACTTCGACCTTCAGTATCATCCTGGAAAGGCGAACGTCGTAGCGGATGCTCTTAGTAGGAAGAGGTCTTCGCTCCAGCAGGATTGGAAGATGTTGGAGGATGCAGCGTGCTCTATGACCGAGTTAGAGCCATCGTTGTGTCAGGCTTTTGTAGCTCAGCTATCCCTTAGATCCTCAGTCTTGGATGAGGTGATTGAGCAGCAGAAAGCCGATCCTAGATTGTTAGAGTTAGTGGGTAAGGCGGGCATTGCTCGTGATGAGGACGGTGTGATTAGATTTCAGCACCGCGTTTGTGTCCCCGATGTAGTAGATGTCCGTGAGCATGTGTTAGCGGAGGCTCATAGATCGCGATTCTCTATTCATCCGGGTAACACTAAGATGTATCAAGACCTGAAGAGATCATTTTGGTGGTCCGGCATGAAGAAGGATGTTGCGGATTATGTGTCTAGATGTCTAGTATGTCAGCAGGTGAAAGCCGAGCGGCAGCGACCATCCGGCCTTATGCAGAGGATGGATATCCCCGTATGGAAGTGGGAAGCTGTCACTATGGATTTCGTATCGGGTTTGCCTCGATCTAGAAGGGGCAATGACTCGATTTGGGTAGTTGTAGATAGATTCTCGAAGACTGCTCATTTCTTACCTATGAAGAAGAAGCAGTCAGTAGAGAGCTTAGCTAGATTGTATGTTAGCGGTATCGTTAGATTGCATGGTGTGCCGAAGTCGATCATTTCGGATCGAGATCCGAGATTCACTTCGAGATTGTGGAAGGGTCTTCAGGATGCGTTAGGTTCGGAGCTTAAGCTCAGTTCGGCGTTTCATCCCCAGACCGACGGACAGTCCGAGAGGACTATCCAGACGCTCGAGGATATGTTGAGAGCGTGTGTTCTGGATTGGAAGGATGATTGGGAGCGTCATTTACCTCTTGTGGAGTTCGCATACAACAACAGCTTTCATGCTAGTATTGGAATGGCTCCATTCGAGGCGTTGTATGGTAGGCCCTGCAGATCTCCTATGTTGGGAGGAGACTGGTGATAGGCAGTTGATCGGACCGGAGTTGGTTCAGGAAACTTCGGATAAGATTCAGCTTATCAGGAAAAGGCTTGTTGCGGCACAGGATAGGCAGAAGAGTTATGCCGAACAGGAGAAAGGATTTGGAGTTCGAGGTTGGCGATCATGTCTTCTTGAAGATATCGCCTACTCGTGGAGTTGTCAGATTTGGCAGGCATAGCAAGCTAAGCCCTAGGTTCATTGGCCCATATGAGATTCTCAGACGTTTGGGCAACGTGGCGTACGAGCTAGCTTTACCCCCAGCTTTGGCTAGCGTTCACCCGGTATTCCACGTATCTATGCTCAGGAAGTATGTCCGAGATCCGTCTCATGTGATTAGTCATGAGCCAGTGGAGATCCAGCCAGATCTTTCGTATGTCGAGCAGCCAGTAGCCATTCTTGACCGGAAGGTTCAGCATCTCCGGAACAAGAGTATCGCGTCGGTGAAAGTTCTATGGCGGAACTTCTCGCGTGAGGAGGCTACGTGGGAGCTTGAGGATGCGATGAAGAAGAAGTATCCCTTTTGTTTGAGTAGTGTCGTTCTAACTTCGAGGACGAAGTTTCTTTAAGGGGGAGAGGGTGTAAGACCCTCGAATTTCGTCGTTTTTTCTCGTATTATGTGTGTATATTGTGTTGAGTATGTATGTACGTATTTACGTGGATATTAAAATAGTATAAATACGTGTATGTGTTATATTAAACGTAAATAATGTATGTATTGCATGATGATAGTGTGATATAATACCATGTACATATTGCATGTATAGAAGCTTGGTATGCATGGTTTTCTGCATAAATTAGGGTTCTGCCGAAGACCCTATTGGCGTCAACCCCTGGCCGCTGAGGTGGTGTCAGCGTCCAGCCCTGGACGCCAACACTCACTCCGGCGTCCAGCGATTGGACGTCAACTTCTCTGGCCTGCATGCGCAGCAGAGCTGCTATCTTCTGAAACAAGGTATGGCAACCATTGGGGGATGTCCCCCAACGGCTCTGAGGGTGTCCCATCACCCTAGTGAGTGGGGGAAAGACCTCTTTAGGTCTGAACCCGAATTGGCTCACCCCATTCTTCCCTTCACCCTTGCAAGAGGAGAGAGGTGAGAAAGAAAAACCCTAGAGCTCTGTGAGAAAAACCCCAGTTTGAACCCCTAAAATCCGACCCTTGTGAAGCTGGTTTTGGAGATCTTCTGCATCAAGGAGGGAGCTGAAGCAAAGGGGAAGGCTTCCCCATCATCCCCTCGGCGTGGAGATCAACCAGAAGCCCGGAGGAAGGCGATCTTGGAGGTGCTTCTGCAACTTCTTGGGACTGCCCAAGGAGGTCTTCACCAAGCCTCTAAATCCTTAGAAGAATTTTTGAAAGGCAAGTGACCTATCTATGGTATCCCCGTATGAGTCTAGGAGGTTTTTATAATTTTTATGGAATTTCCTCGAGTCCTAGACCCTCCATTTCACCCAATTTTCAGAGCTCGGGTCTGTGTTTCTGCACAGACCTGAGTAAACGGCAAGGTCCCTGGACGCATGTGATGATCTTGGCGTCCATCGACCATGCCGCTGACTCTGAGTCAGCGGCCAGAGACCGCCGTCTAGTTCTTCAGGACAGAACAGTGAGCTGTTCTGTCCCTCTTATACGTTAATTTCGTTATGACTTCCGTGATGAGGATATATGGTATTCCTATAAGCTATGTATTTTGTGCATTGTGGTTGTGAATGAATGTGGTGTGTTGGTGAATGTGGAAGATGGTGTCTTTAACTTGTGGGCATAACTTGTAGATAATTCTTGCAATTAATGTTCCATGATTAGGATTAGTTAAATGTCTTGTTTTCAGTCTATCATGAAGAATTGTGGGACATGTATGTATGTTCTGAATTTTTGTGATTCATGCATACTTGTGGAATTGCTAGAAAGTTCGATTCGGTAAAATGAAAGCATGAAAGAAATGGTTGTGGTAACGGATTATAGATGTATGAATTAGGATGATGTTGTATCCTGAAATCATGCATTAGTGTTTTCTGTGCAAAACAGTAAGTGGGTAAATTTCAAATGTGTTAGACCCATGTTAGCATAAGTTGTGAATAATATGCTAATTAGGTGTTTGATTTTCTGTAAATCCTATTTAGCTCAGAAAAATCTGAAAAATTGAGGGTATGATTTTGAACCTGAAAACAGCATGTGGTTAAAATTTCAGGTATTTGGAACAGTAAATAAAAAGTTATGTGTTTTCATGTGAATTGTGAATAATTCGTACATATGAGTAATGTGATTTTTTTTGTTAAAACAGCATGATGGGGTGTTTACTATGTGTAAATCTTGAAAACTCTGTAGTACCATGTTAGGAAAACAGAGGTGTTCATGTGAGTAAGAAAGTGTGAATGAAATGAAGAGTGCCAAGTGTAAAACCATGTGTAAAACGTTAAATGTGTAAAAGTGTAAACTGTGCCAATGTGATACTGCTTCCGAGAAGGCAGTGGAGCTGTATCAGGGAAAAGTCCCCCTGAGAAAGTTCATTGTGTTAAGTGACCCTAAGGGCATTAGGGGGAAATCCTGGAGGTGGACAAGTACCACTGGTTAGGGTGGAGACTTGTTCTCCCGGTCTGCGCAGTCCAAGAGTCACCATTGCATTGCCTAGATGGTGTCTATGTGTTATGTGATGTGAATGTGTCCTTCTTTGGTGGTTTGGACTATGTGTCACGGCACTAAAATATGTGTAAAGTGTAATGTGTAAAGTGTATGTGACCATGTGTAAATGTGTAAGTGACATGTGAATGTGTATGTGTAAAGTGTAACCATGTGAAAAGAGGAAATTGTGAAAAAGGAAAATGTGAAAATCTAGATGTACAATGTGTTACTGAAACCATGTGAATTCAAAAAATGCATGTTATCCTTCTTGTGTTTATGTGTGCAAAGTGTTTAGAACCCATGATAGGGACAACAATGAATATGTGTGCAAGATGGCATGATGGATTGTTCATAGATTATGTTTTAAGCAATGTTGTAGCTCTCATGTGTTGAATTATAGCTTTGGACCATGTGAAATCAGCAACCTAAAGCATGTGAAAAAGTTATGTATGTACTTAAGAACATGTAGAATCCATGCTAACTATGTTCTCCGTTTATGTATGTAAGTTGTCCATGTTGATAACTCTCATGTTTGGTTCTTTATAAGGTTAAAGTTCATAGTGAATGGATTAGAGACCATGTGATAGGTGAATGTTATATTTTTGAAATCTGAAAGCATGCGTTATGTATAAAATTGTAGAACCTTCATGATAGGTTGAAAACTTAAATGGACTAGCATGCTATGTGTTGCTAATTGTATGTGCTTGTAGAAACCACTAGGACTTGTACGTGTATATCATGTATAGTGTTACTTGCTGAGTCCCTGGACTCACTCCTTGCTTCGGCGTACAGGTCTAGTTGGTGACACCGTACCCTCGGAGGAGCAGCAGAGACGGACTCCGAGCGTGGAGACTAGCCAGCTTTTGAGATCCTTGTGATTGTGTGTACTTCTTAGTATGTACTTGGACATTGTATTAGAACTATCATTAAAAGAATGTAATATGTGGACATTTGTATTTCTATTTCAGCAAATTAAATCATGTGAATTTTAGTTCTTTTTGCAAATTGTAAACTGCATGTATGTTTAATGTGGATGATGAATGAATGGAGATAGTTCTCTTTTACTTCCGCTACTCTGTTATGTATATTCGCGTGTATCTCAGCTGTTTGTATCGTTGGGTAAATGTCCCACTGTGAGGACTCTCGCTATATCGACGTGGGTCGGTATGACCGTACCGGTGTAACGAGGGCCGTCAAGATATATTTGCTTCGTACTATTCATTTGGTTGGTTTAATGAAATTCATTTTATTCTTTTTTCTAATGTCACTGAGCCGTTAGTGTGAATGTGAAACATGTTATTACTTCTTTTGAGGCTTTTTAAACAGAGGCAATCATTTGTTTTTGTCCATTTGAATTTTTTTTATGTCATGAGTTTTTAAGCACATATTGTGATTTGTATTATATATCGGGCTTTCCATTGAAATATTCTTAAATGTTCTAATTATTTTGTAAGGAGCTTCCCTAAATACTTATTTCTAATATCATTGTGCAGGGGAAAGTAGCCTACTACTCAAAGAATTAATGTCCACTAATCATTGCCTCAATAGGTATGCTTGAACAAAGAGTTCACAGTTTTTGAAATTATTACCTTATTTTGCCCTTATATATTTACAATGGTTGAAATGTCATTATCGTCAATTATTTTGCCTTTTATATCAAAAGTATGCAATTTCGATGATGCAATTTCGTTTCATATCAGTACAATATGCATTTTAATGAGCAATTAATTGGTTCTGCCCATTGTTTTTTTTTATGTTATGAGTTTTAAGATTATGATTTTTCGTGATTTGTTAATTAGTTTGGTTGATAATAGCTATAATGTATTGTCTTCTTATCTTAGCTTAAGTTATTGATGTTAACTTCCCGACAGATTACTGAAATTATAACATCGAAGTTTGAGGCTTTTTAAAAAGGGGCAATTAATGGTTCTGCCCATTTGTTTTTTTTATGTTATGAGTTTTAAGAATGAACTCTCTGATTTTTTATGTCATGAATTTTTAAAAGACAGATTTTGAATTGTATTATATTATCGGGGCCTTCTATTGAAAATATAATTTGATGTGCATGTCACCATTTGCCTTTTATATAAATGCTTTACATTTCATAGAAATAGAGGGATGGAGAAGTAGTTTTTCTCTTATTCCAAACATTTACATTTCATAGAAATAGAGTGATGGAGAAGTAGTTTTCTGTTATTCCAATGTATAAGATTGGGAAATACATGAGAAGACTATAGAAATTATAGTTGTGCCTAAAGGTCAACTAACTTCCATAATCACATGCATGAACTTGAAGTTAACCTCCCAAGTGATTAACTGAAATTATATCATCTTAAGTGTTTTTTGATGTTAACCTTCCAACAGATTTATTGAAATTATGTCATTTTCTTCAACCTAACAAGCTGAAATCTAGACTGTTATTAGCACCGTCTCAACATATTAATCATCCTAGCAATTATCAGTAGCAACCGAACTTTCCCAATGTCACTGCCTGCTGTCATGGGGTTGTAAAAACCAGATCCATTCTACAGTAAACCAAGAAAATCAACAACAGGTTTATAGGATTTTAAATAGGATTTCCATGGACTATCAAAGTTTGGGACAACTCAGAGGAGATATCCTGACAAGAATTTATGTGCATGTCGGATGATTAAGAAGTAGGTGAAAAATTCACATATATCCTCACATGCTTTTTTTATTTGATTTTCCTATCCTCATTCCCCTTGAAGTTCTAATCCAACAGATGCCCAATCATGACCCAAATTGTATCCTCCTTCAGTCCCTTTGTATCTTCATCTTGGCAAGCAATTATTGAACCCATGTTCCAAAATGACTCCTGGGATAGGGCTCTAATGTTGTTGTTGATGAGGATAGGAACAACAGGTAAAAGATTACCACTTGATCCACCAAGATCTGAGGATAAGAACCAGCTCTTCCTTTGAAATATTATGTTTCGTTTATATAAGTTAGTTGTATACATTCCTCTTTCTCTTTAGTTTTTTTCACTTTAATATTTTATTATTTGAATCCCCACATATCTGCCTTGTATATGTCGTATGCCAATGGAAAGGGGGAGTTTGGCTACTGTAGCACTGGGCACTAAAACCAGATATTTTGATTTCTTTTTTTTGTTCATAAAAATTTCATTGTAATATAATTAAATATACTAAGCATTGGCTACTGGAGTTTTAGTTTTTGTTTCAGGTTTTGTTTTTTTTTTGGATATCATAAGCAGTTATTAGCAAAAATAGAATTCAATTAAATGTGCTAACATTTAATGAATTTCATATCATATATGTAATATATGTTTTCTAACCATGCCTTTCATTGTCCATAAGTGCAGGGAAATGAGCTTATTACTCAGCTTCTGTCCACTATCTCACTGCTTGAGGCTTGAAAAATAGAGTTCTTCTAATTACTTTATTATCATAAGAATTAACTCTTTGATTTAAAGTCTGATAATTGTATAGTTGGGTAAGTAGTTACTGCATTGACTCACTACCTCAACAGATATATATTTTCTTCAACAAAAGGATTTTTTCACCTATCCTCCTTATGTGAGTTGCCTACTTCACAATTGATGCTTAATTATTTCTGTTCTCTTTGTTTATATTGTTCCAATGGAATGTAGAATGTGTTATGGTGTCCTGAATTATCGTGTTGCTCTTTTGCATGTGCTAATGTTAAATTTGTATTTGGATGCACAGATCTTTGAGTTATGTTCTTAATTTGCTATGGGCAGGGTAACAGTAGAAGATATTAGGTGGGTTTTTTTTTTAAAGAAAAGTCAATTAAGATGTTAAGCATTAGTAGGTATTTTTGTTATTTGATCACTGCTTTTCTCCCTCAACACCCATCATTAGAGGCAGAGCATTTTCTCATTTGTTTTTAAAGAACATGAGTTTTAAGATTATGATTTGTGGTCATTGGTTGTCTTGGACATGTCTTGGATATTAGCCTTTTTTTGTATGTTTGAAAATTTGAGTTTTCAATTTAATGTGTCATAGAAATATAGAATATCATTCCATTTCACTTTAGGGCGGCCAATAAGCATGTCAATTATAATGGCCAATTCTTCTCTTTAGAACTGGATGGTAACTAGAGTGTGTATCATCTTTGAAATGGGTGCAATGTACATCATGTTTTTTTTTATGAGTTCATGGGTTCATGCAAACCTGTTGATCTTGCACTGAGCTATTCTGTGTAAGGGAATACATGTTTTTGCACTTAGTATGTGGAGGTTATTATTAGATAGGGCATCTGAATATGTCATTTCTAAAAAAACTTATTCTTTATTCTGACAATTGTATAGATGAGTAAGTAGTTAAATAACTTACTCTTTATCCCTATTCTAAGTTGGTGCCTTTGATTCTAAATAAACTTATAAGGCAGTAAGTAGTGACAGTAGAAGAACTCTGCTTTTCTACTCTTATACAACTTTTCTGTTTGACCTAATTTGTTCAGATCATCCATGACTTATATATATATATATATATATATATATATATATATATATATATATATATATATATAGTTTGTATAATTTGTTTGCTTTGCTATATTTTGTATAGAACCCCTACACATCCATGGCACTGTCAGGTAATTCATAACAATCTTCATTATTTTCAGAATATTGTACCTAAATGAATTTTTTTGTATTAGGATGCACAAATGTTAGAGTTTAGCTTCTTAAAGTTATTATGGGCAGGGTAACAGTAGAAGATATCTATTTCATAGATTTTTTGTTAAAATTATTTAATTGTTTGAGCTTGAAAAATAGAGTTCTTCTAATTACTTTTTTATCATAAGATTTAACTCTCTGATTTAAAGTCTGATAACCAATAAGAATCCACTGGTTATCAGAAGCAGTAACACAAGAGAGAAAAGTTGGTAGTTGGTCCTTCTGCAACCCTTTGGACTACTTGGAGGGAGCTAACTGATGGATCTTTAACATGCAGAGAAGGACTCCAGAAAAGATCCCTATCTTCTTTTGACTGACTAACCCTTTCTTGTGGGCTAGAATTTGGGTAGGTGCAGGGTTAGCATTTTTTTCCATTACAACATATATTTCTTTCTTGAGTTAGCTGTAATATGGTATAGAAATATAGTAATGGCCTGAAACTTTTTTAGGCATATACATGAATTCCAAATTTTGATAGACTAAAGGTCTTATTCTACAACAAGAGTATTATCTTACTTTCATATCAAAACAGGTAAAAGTTTGTGTTCAATCTTCTAATTAAAAATAGGCCTTTGGAATCCTACTCAGTTAATTGTTTGATCCATTTGCCGCCTTCTCTTCTCACTTTGTTGGGGGTTTGTTTAATTATTTTAAAACACTCACAGGATGACTATAAAATTTTTGAACTTCTTATAATCGGCAGAACTAAAAATCCTCAACTGAGAAGCTGCAGTGGCCAATGTCCTAGAAAGGCTAATGTCCGGTTGGGATAAGTATATACGAAAGGGCATGTCCTATAAAGATATCTATTAAATCTTTGTTCCTTAAAATTTGTTAATGGAATGACAAAAACATACATGACAGTATCTATTGGATTTTCTGGATTTTCAGTTGTCTATTGGATTTTAAGTTCCCTGGATGATCAGTTATTAAACTTTCCTCTATCTATTTTATAGGCTTTTCTCTATCTGTTATTTAATCGTTTGATAATCCCTACCAACTGTAGAAAAAAATGACTATTAGTGGATGCCAATAAAGGGGCATTTAGCATTATGCACGGGTGTTCAAAATGATCGATGATTTATGATAATATTTTTGTAGTAACATTTATATCTCTAATATATCAATTAAAGATTGTTGACAATTTATGATAAAATCTATTGTGTAATTGTTTTATTCATGTTCAAACAATTTAATTAAAATTAGTTTAACAAACAAATTCATAATTAAAATTATATAATTTAAAAAAATAATTTATAATTATTAATATATTTTATAATCAAACGCCTTGCATCGCACGAGTGTCCAACTAGTTATTTGCTATATCTTGGGCCTGTTTGGAAAAAAGTTGGGGTTAACCCAACTCAACCTCGAACATAACTTTAGACCGGGTTAAAATACAAATTATTTTGATAATGCAAGAGTTAACCCTATGAGGTAGGTTAACATATTTTTTGTCTTAGTGGTTTGAAAGGTCAAAGTGCCTAACTCATCTACTTTTGTATTGCCTTTCCTAAAATACTCTTATCTTATATCCTCTATTACTTTTTTTATTACTTTTTTATTGTACTATCTGCTACTATCTTTCTTATGCTATTTAGATATATATTAAGATTATATAAAAGACATTATAAATAAATTGTAGCAATATATTGAGATTATCATATATAATATTTAACATTATTTTTTTATATGTTGTACTATCATCATATAAAAATGTAAGGAGGAAGAAAAGGTGGGTGGACGGTACAGTGAAGGAGGAAGAAAAAGTGTAAATAAAGTATGAAAAGTGGGGGCAAAAAGGTAATAAAAAAGGGTTAAAATGGGTTAACTCTACTCCTCCTCTAGAGGTGGGTTAGGGTAATCCGAGTTAACTCAGTTTAGATCCAATCTAATCTATTTTAACTCGGGTTAAAATTTATGACTTTTCAAATCACTTTTTTGCCTAACTCAGGATTAACGCAGGTTAATTCTATCCTAACCTTTTTCCAAAAGGGCCTTATTGGGCTTGGGTTTGGAGGTTCACAAATGTCCATACACAAATATATGCAATCAAGTCTGACCATATGATAAGCCAGATTCGTCAGGCTATAAGCTCAAAGAGAGGAACAGAATGAACGAATTGAGATCCTCTACTCCAAAATCCTATGCTTTTTTTTAGACCAGAACTTCTAAAAGATATTTAAAAAATAAAAAAAATGTTTTATTATTATAAGAGGAGTGAATTTTATTAAAACTCCATTAGAAATAGATAAACTCTAAGAGAATGAGTCATTCTCTTAGAGTAGACTAAGATTGACTTACTTTTAACAAACATAAGCCAACTTAAAAAGACTATTCTTTTAGGGTTTACTCATTCTCAGTGGGGTTTTAATAAAATCTACAATTTTATAATAATAAAATTTTATTTTAAAAAAAATAAGTTTAAAAGTTGTAAGTGGTGTAGAATTGTGGAACAAAAGATCTCAATCCAAAATGAACACGCTGTTCCAAGCGTCACTCAACTCATTTGACTAAATGAACAGGGTTGAGTCAAATTAAGTTCGATGTTTAAAAAAAAAGAATAATTTAATGTACTTGAGTTTTACACTTTACATTTGTATCTCTTGCTTCTCATTGACTAATAAAAAGAAGGCACAATAAATTCAGAAGTAAGAGATGTAAGTGCAAAGTACAAAATTTAAGTGCATTAAATTCTTCTAAAAAAAGAAGACCAAGTTCAAGTTGTGCTATGGCTGCTCAGCCCATTGACCCAAAAAGTTAAAAATTGGGAAAGAAAAATAATATAAATTTAGAGGATAAATATTTACTGCACGTGTGAGATGTGTCATGCCTCATTTATATTGCGATTGATTGGTGTCATAGTGGATCTAAAGAGAAAATTTTGATATACTTTTTTTAGTGTGTATTATATGGACATACTAAATACATATGTTTCATAAATGAGAAAGTGTGCATCAATTATTTCTCTTCATAAATATGAGAGGGCGTACGGACGTAGTCACAATTTAGGGCTACAAACGGGTCGGGTTCGGAATCGGAAACACAGATTTCGATTTTAATTCTGATAACCGAAATATGGTTCCGATTCCGATTCCGATAAAAATGGTTAGTTCCGATTCTGATAATATTACCGGAACCGAAATTCCAATAAAATAAGGTGTTTATCATAATTTTATCATGAATTTATGATAATTTATCGAAAAAATCGATATCGATACCGATTTCGATTATCTTTTCAATTCCGATTCCGATAATTTATCGAAATATCTAATACCGATTTCGATAAGTTATCGATATCATTTTCCGATTCCGAAACCGATAATTTTTATCAAAATTAGATCAGAATATCAAAATATTGGATTCCGTACATACCATCCATTGCGACTCACATGTACCTGGCCCAGGCCGCTGTGCAGCCTGAGGTCGGTGAGGTTGCCGAACCAGATGATGCATCCGCTGCCGTCGGCGCCGCTGCTAAACGCCCCTGCTGCTACGGTGTTTGGAAGCCCTCCAAGCAGCTACAGACCGGTTCAGACGTCTTGACGTCGCAGACGGTGTTAGCACCACAGAAGTCGAGCTTGTCGCAGGAGTCGTTCACCGTCTCCCAGATTGTCTCCCACGTCCCACTGCCGTATTCCCACATAAGTGCTTCGCGATGCCCGAGGGGTAGGGGTGTTCACTATTCGGTTCAAACCGAAAAACCAAACCGAACCGATCAATTTGGTTTGGTTTGGTTCGGTTTGAAAGTGAAAAAAATTCGGTTCGGTTTCAAACCAAACTGAATTTGTAAATTCGGTTGGTTCGGTTACAGATCTTATAAACCGAACCAAACCGATAAAACCGAATTTTAATAATATATTTTAAATTTATACATATGTATCAGGTATTAGGTCTGTTTAATATATACATGTGTATGTAGGTAAATGGAATATTCTCCCGATTATGCATATGCTACTGGTGCTCACAAAACGTGCATATGGAAAATCATGCACCAGGTTAGACAACTGTTTGTCCACCCTGTCAAATGGTTTTTTGAAATCTTGATCCTTGCTGATTGTATATGCTTGTGTTGATATTTGATGTTACTATTTGTTGACTTCATTCTATTAAAGATGGTGCATGTCAACTGGAGGTTAAAATTTTGTTTGTGAAAGGCCCGCTTATTTTCAGGTTAAATCAAACCAAACCGAACCAAATCGAATTATATCGGTTCGGTTTGGTTTGGTTTGAAAAAATTTCGGTTTGGTTTGGTTCGGGTTGGCTCTGGTGATGGTTTGGTTTGGTTTTTAAAAAATCTTCTCCAAACCAACCAAACCATGAACACCCCTACCGAGGGGTACACAGTGACTTCGCGATGCCCGAGGGGTACACAGTGACCCTGGTCAACAAGGAAGTGTTCCATTGGTAGAGCCTGTAGTAGAGCTCGTCAGAGGTGGTGGTGAAGCCGTAGCTGAACAAGCCGCGTTGCTCTTCATATCCGGCACCCCGGTGAATCGCTCCTCGGTCCAGGCCCCCCCTCGCCATAGGGGCACCGTCCCCTTTACGACGAACAGCTGCGGTACCCCTCGATTCAGCAGGACCCAGGAGTAGTCCCCCAGCGACGGGTCGTCGGTAGCTTTCCACGAGGTGACGTTAGAGCTCTCTCCCGTCCGGCGGTTCACCCCTGTTGCTGAATGAGCAAAAGAGGGGGATCGGTCGGAGTCGTCTCAGGTGGGCTCCAAAAGCGGCGGCAAGGTGTGGTCGTCGGCGCTGCTCCGAGAAGGCTTCAACCTGCAAGAAAGAACCACCGAGTCGTCTCGATGGATAGAAACTCCGATGCTCAAGTCAAAACAGAGGAGAAGAAGGGATTCAAAGTTCTAATGCCACCAGTAGCATACTTTGGCTTGAAGCGTCTACCTTGTTTTTATAGGGGGGGGGGCTAGCCAGGCAAGTTTTTCCCCCTGCTTTAGTTAGCCGTGCACATTTCCTTGCAGAGCCGGCGCCCCAAGGCAAGAGGCGTGATTATCAGACGTTATCTCTTGGATTGCGACTGGCGATTGCCAACTGGGGATGGGGGAGCTGTCGCGATCCGGGATTTTAGAGCCCTCCCTTGTTTGGCATGCGGTTCTGGAGAAGTTAAAGACATCTAGGGTTTTCTTACATGGTGACGAAAAGATCCTCTTAGCTTAGGGCTTTATCGCCAATGCCGACTTGATCGTCGGTATTATGATCTTTAGCTTAAAACCTTTGTCATCAATACCGACGACTTGATCGTTGGTGTTATTCGCGGGCCCTACCCGAGTTCAACGTCGGCGGCGGTTATCAGTATCAACCCCGATTTTCATGCCGGGGAAAACGTGTCGGTCGCTCGGCGAAGCTCTCCCACGCATAGCTGACGCCACCATCGCCAAGCATCACCAGGTTCTTGATAAGGCAGAAGAGGTGGAATCCCGCAGGGACGACACCTCGAGGTAACCCTGCTGAGCAACCTCAATAAACATACATCACAAATTTTCTTCCATCAGGTAATTGTATGGCACATTTTTATTGGCTGGAGCAAAATTTGATGCTCAAGAAAGAAAGTTAATTAGTCCATTCTGATACGGTGATACCGCAACCCCCTTTCTTGCAAAGTGTTTAATTATTGTTTTTTTCTCATGCCAAATGATGATTTGCATATATATCTAGACTCAAGAGTGACGATCCAAAAGTATATATTCTAAAAAACACGTACACATTAATTGGTTAATTATAACATGCTTCATATATCCAATTACACATATATTTCACAAACTTCACCACCTCCCTTTCTAATTTGTGTGGATAGAGATACTTCTTCAACCCTCCTGGCTGTTTATATTTGATCCCAACTTATTCACATTTCTGTGTAATAGTGATGACATGATATTTTTACACTTTGAGAAGTGCACAAAATCTTTCTCCTTCAATTAAGATGGGCGATCCTTTACCTAGATTGGGAACGCCATAGAGCTATATTTTGCTATCCCTTTTTTTTTTCATTGTGTTTGTCAATAAAATTGGGCAGCAGGGAAGGAGCTTCAAATACTGTAAGCTTCCGGCAGTGTGGAGGACGTAAAAATAAATATTCGCAGTTACACAAAGTATCGACACAAATTGAAACCTTGTTGGGGATATTAGCATCATATTGTTTTTACCGGCCCATTAATACCGAAATGTTTACATCATTGGAACAAAAAGGTGCCTCCAGATGCCCACCGCCACTCGCATCCCTCCAACGCAGAAAGCAGGTTGCTTCGGTTCCCCAAGGCCCATAAACTCGTTGTTAAGAATGGAGACCACATCGCACATCGTGGGCCGGTCCACCGGGCTCTCTTGCACGCACAAGAGCGCCACGTGCACGCATCTGGACATCTCAGACCGTGGGCCGGTGACGCGCAACGTTGGATCCACCAGCTCCAGTTCCCTTATTTCTCTCCACAGCACCCACGCTTGCAAAAAAAAAAAAAAGATTAAAAGGGAAAAATGCGTGATATTATTGTGATTTTAATGTGTACGAAGAAAGATAGTTTTTTTTTTTAATTATTGTTTTGGTATGCTAAGAGAAAATGGCGGAAATGGATGCTTTCAGGGGCTTTGTTTTTTACATACGTATCCGCCATCCGGCAAGATTTAGAGAATGCTCAAACTTATAACAATGGGTGTTCTTCTTGCCACTTAAGATCTCCAGTAGCAGAACTCCGAAGCTGAAGACATCAGATTTCACAGAGTATATATAGTCCCTTGATCACATATTCAGGGGACATGTACCCACTACACATCCACAAGAAAGAAAAAGTAAATTAGCTACATGTACAAACATGCATTACATATATACCAAAATATTTAACTTTTTATATAAGCATGTATGATAAATTTGTTTACTTACTGTGTCCCAACTATTCGTTTGGTTTTTGCCTGGGAATTATTCCAAGCTGTGAGGATTTTAGCTAGACCAAAGTCAGATATCTTAGGGTTCCATTCATCATCAAGAAGAATGTTGCTGGCTTTCAAATCCCTGTGGATTACCCTCAACCTGGAGTAGCGATGTAGGTAGAGGAGACCCTGTGCAATCCCATTAATAATTTGGAACCGCATTTTCCAATCCAGTACCCTCTCTTGATCTGGGTCTGTTAATTAATTGGTTGTTTTTTTGCAAAAAAAAAAAGAATAAAATCTATCAAAAAAAGAGAAAAGAACACTGAAAGAAGTAAAATTTAGTTAAGGTGAAGTGTTGCCAATTAATACCAAAAATAAACTTATCCAAACTCTGATTAGGCAGGTACTCATAGACTAAGATCTTCTCCTCTGATTCAGTGCAATATCCTAGAAGCTTGACAAGATTCATATGCTGGAGCTTCGCTACAAGTTGAATCTCACTCTTAAACTCCTCCAATCCTTGGACTGAATGTTTTGACAGCCTCTTCACAGCTACATCTTCACCATCAAGCTGGCCCTAAAAGAATCACCATGCATGAAACTCTATATATTTGGTCATAAAAGAAAGTTAACTGCAGAAGTGAAACTGGTAAAATTATATTCTTCTATATATATGTGTATATTAATTGTGTAAGTATCAATTAGCATAATCTTCTCACATAAATATATATAAGCATAGAAATACCTCGGCAGTTAAGCGAAAAAACCTAAACATTAACGTGAATTAATAGATCTAGAGGTACTGTGTGTCTTTACGTTTATGCATTGAAGTTATATATTTTTATATTTAGAGCTTGCAATAGAATTATTTTGACTCTAACGGGTCGAAGTATCAAGATTTCTTTGAATATGTTTGTGCAGCGAGCATATATATGTACACACATATATACACCTAAGGTTGTTATCTTATAAATACCAACACAATGTACATCAAAACGATCTGAGTTGACAACTAGTGGCGTTCTCTTAGACATGTTTGGTATTTGGATAGACTGGAGATAGAGTGAAAGAGTGAAGATATCTTCACTTTATCCCCGGTCTATTTTATATCAAATATCTCCACTCTATCTCCGATCTATCCTAATATCAAATATGTTCGTAAAATTTCAAAAATCTAAGAAAGTCGAATAAGCAACATGCGTTATAAACACAATATATGTAAGGGTTACCTTATAAACAGTGCCAAACCCACCCTCCCCAATCTTGTTTTCAGGGGAGAAGTTGTTTGTGGCAGTTGAAATCTTGCTGAAACGAAACACATGTAGCTCAACATCCTTCCGGTTATAATTGGTCGTAGTTCTGCTTGAAGACCCGTATATCTGTGATCATATATATATATATATATATATATATATATATATATATATAGCATATGTTAGGTAGCTCCCCATTGGAGTTTCGGGCTATCAGTACATTTCTCACAGTTGTCCTTGTAGGAACACAATATTGCAGGCATTGATAGAAAGAGCGCACTTTACCAGGTATATGTCTTCTGCCTGCCCAATAGGAGGAGCAGCACCACCACCGTCGTCGACACTGTTATGAGCACCATCACTTCCTTCTTCCTCGTCGACCCTGCATGAATGCTCATCGATCGGATTTATGCATACGCGCAGTCCACTCTTTGTATGGATTTAAACATAAGACCAAGCAAAACAAAAATAAACGGACAATCCAGACACAAAATATATAGGAAGGCTGTTTATCCACCTATACTTCTCTCCTGTGTAGAGATAAACTAAAAGAAATATGTCACTGACTCACTAGGCTTTCACAAATGGTGAAAAAGGTAGAGTGTGCTAGCCACTTAATTTATACGTGTACGTATATAACTTCTACAACTTGTGGCCTCAAACATATATAAGAAGATCAGTGCGTGTGAAGGATGTGAATTAAGGGGGAAATTAAGAAATGCCAGCATTCAATACACAACCATGTTATGCGGCGTTTGGTAGCGATTTCCATAAAGTGAAAATCAGGAAAAATAACTTTCTCTGCACCCTGAAGTCCACAGGTCACTTTTGACCAGCGATTGTGTTTTTTTTCCTGTATGGATGAAGAAGCCTACCAAAGTTTAAAAAAATAGAAAAAAATTTAGGCGGTCCTCTCTCTTGTCTATCTCTCTCCTATGATTTTAATTTTGAGAAATGTTATGCTCCCGCCCCCGCATTAAATACGTCTAATTTTTTTTTTTTTACAATTTGTGCACACAATGATGTATTTGTGCACACAAATACATCATTTGTGCACACAAATAGTGCACAAAAATGTTAAAAAAAATACAGCATTTAATGCGGGGGGTCCGCCCCTCCACGCGGCGTGCGCGCAGAGGGCGCGCGGCCCCTCCACGTAGACTACGTTCTCGGCAGTGCCAGAAGCTTAACATTTCTCTTTAATTTTTTTTAAAGCGGCTCACTCGTTTTCTAACATACCTCATCTCTCTCCTTCCTTCGATTCTGCAAGATTTTAAAATCAAGAAAAAAGATCTTGTCATTTGAAAATCCTACGAGTCTTATAAAAAAAATTAATTTCAAAATTTTTCGTAACATGTTATCAAACGTTATCTTAGACGACATTCAGATCAGTGTGAAAATACAAGGTTGTGATCTTGTCATGCCTAAAAAGTTCTTCATGAAACTCCTGTTGAAACATTTATCTTCCTGTGTTTCAACTTTCAACCTTATTCCTCCCCTACCAGTTTCTCTTCGCTATCAGCGGAAGCCCTCCGGGTGTGGTCCTTCCTCAAATGGTCTTTCTTTTGTGAGAAAGATTTATTGCACTTTCACATTTAAGTACAATGTGATAAGGCAACAAGTCTATGTACATTTAATAATGGATTGTCACTTTATCACTTCTCATGTGAGGGATGTCACATGGGTTTTTTTGCCTAGTCACATTACTTTTGTTGGAGTAATGACGAGGGAATCTTGGGCTATGGCGTTCTAGAGGTGTGGCAGTCCTTTCTGACCTATTGTTCATCATGTTGAATAGAGTTCCTAAACCGGTCCATTCGTGGGCTGTCCTCTTCTCATATTAAGTAGTTCCATTTTTTCTCTTCTACGTACTCCCCTCCCCCCCCCCCCCCCCCCACCGACACCCTTTGCTTGGCTCCCATCTATTACAGCAATGAATATGCAAGATGAGTGCCTCTAAATCAACAGGACGAAGACACTCTGAAAAGTAGCTTATCTACTCTTACCCCACCTAAGTGAGGTTAGAGAAGTTATGTAAGTAGCTTAATCTACTCTTTACCCACCTAAAAGGTTGAAGTAGTTTCGTTGTCAAAAAAATGATAATAACCTTGTCGTGCCTACGCGAGGATACGTACCGTCCGATGCGACTCTCACGTACAAGTCCTGGCCCATGCCGCTGTACAGCCTGACGTCCGTGAGGTCGCCGACCAGGTGATGCACCCGCTGCCGTCGGCGCCGCTGCTGAACGCCGTGCACGCGCAGTTCCCCAGGCAGGCCGCCCTACACTCGTCGAACCTCACCCTCGACGCCGTCGCCAGCGAGGTGTCCGGCAACTTGGCGCCGGAAACCAGCACGAACTCGTCCTCCCCTCCAGGGCAAGCCAGTGGTATCTTCCGCTCACACACGGGCGGCCGTGGCCGCGCTCGCCCGCCCTGCCTGCTGCTGCTGCTGCTGCGGAGAGTGGAAGCCCTGCAAGCAGCTACAGACCGGGCCAGACGTCTTGACTTCACAGACTGCGTTGGAGCCGCAGACGTTGTGCCTATCGCAGGTGTCGTTCGACGAGTCCCAGACCCACTCCCAGGAGCCGCGGCCGTCGTCCCACACTAGGTGCTTAGCGATGCCCGAGGGTAACACCGTGATCCTGCTCACCATGGAAGTGTTCCATTCGTAGACCTGAAGTAGAGCTCGTCGGAGTTGCATGTGTAGCCGTAGCTGAACAAGCCGTTGCCCTTCATCTGCGGTAAACCGCTCCTCGACCCAGGGCCCGCCCCGCCACAGCGGCAGCGTCCTGTTTCCGACGAACAGCTGCGGTACCCCCCGGACTACCAGCACCCAGGTGTAATTCCCCGGCGACGGGTCGTCGTGGGCTTGCCACGCGGTGAGGTTGTAGTTCTCCCCCGTCCGGTGGTTCAACCCGATATTCATGCCGGGGAGCAGCGTGTCGGTAGGCTGGGTGAAGCTCTGCCACGCATAGCTGCCGGGGTCGTCGCCGGGCACGACCAGGTTTCCTTCCTCGAGGAGGCTCGCCACCGGGTTGCTCAAGTTAGCTGGTGGGTCCGTCGACCAGTACACGGTGCCTGCCGCGTCAGCGAGGACGAGGCTTCCGCTTTGCGACAGTAGCAAAGAACGGTGGAGTCCGGCAGGGGTCGTTGCCGGTTGGCGACCCACACCACCGTGGCGGACGGGGATCCTGTCGTACCATATGCCCAGGTATGTGTGATTGGGCCGGCTGGTGGAAGACCCCAGGCGAAAGCTCCCCCTCCTCGAAACCAGGCTCTCGTTGCGCGTGATAGATTGCCCCACCGCGGAGCGAGTCCCTTTCGGCGGCGGAAACATGGGTGATGGCGGAGAGGAACGCAGCGACGCAGAGCAGAGTGGCCGTTAGTGTGATCATGGCCACAGACCGTAGCAGGGAGACGCACAGACAACCAAGCTTCCAGCTCCTGGAAGCATCAGTTGTCGCAGAACATTCGAGAAAGTAGCTGTTGGATGCAGTGATTGAGGAGGAGAGAGAAGAAAGAAAAGAGAAGGAACGATCACACACGCAAGTCCCCGCATGGCTTGGAGATGGCGGTCGCGAAGAGCACAACGGGGGATGAGCTGAAGGTCCAAGATGGTGCCTGAAAATGGGCAAAATTTATAATTATTTATGTTTCATTCACTGACGCTGGCTTCTCACCTTCTGAACATTAATGTAGATGTTAATTAATTATTTGAACAATATGACAACACAATTTTTTTTCGACATGAGACAATTGTCAAAAAAAATAATATGACAAGAGAACTACTAACTGCATGGCCGTGCCATTGGATGATTCACGAATCTCCTTGCACGCAGCCAATCGCTAAGTGATCGGATAATTAAATCATTTATCTAATTTATTTGGTCCCTTAATATTTTTGATATAATAATGTTGGAACTAATATGAGTGAAATTTAACGTTATATTTGTGAGTTCATTTTTACTTTTTTTCCTTGACTAATGTATTTGAGACATATTGTGTTCCTTTAATAAAAAAATTAAAAGTACACTTCTAAATAGAAGTGCAATATAAGACCGAAAGAACTAGAGCGCCAAGAGTTAGGAACTCAATTCAAGCATGAAATCTAGCCACTGAAGTTGTGATCATGAAAGTAATTGGAGACAGTTGTGGGGATGCAGAACTCTCGAGTAATCGAAATTATTATGATTTAGTAGCCAATTAGGTCAGAATCTAGAAAGTCATTACTTGTCATTTGTTTTATTATTTGCAACTAAAAATTAATTCGTTGGGCCTAATTAAAATTTAATTTCCATTATAAGACTAATCTACGTAAATTTTTCTAACATGTGACATCAACAAGCATTTGATATGGTTTGTCTACATACGAACTTTAAGTGGGATCACAGGTCAAAAAAATGAAAAATATGGCCGAAGAGGACGAAATACTCTATGAATATGTTGACGAAAATTTGTCACAGCTCACAAGACAGTAAATAACTATCACTTGATGCATATGGTGTATACAAATAAAAAAAGAGTGTGTTAAAATTTAATGGAGTCTTCATTTTAACAAATTTAGCATATGTGCATAAGTTTTGCCCATTCCCCACTTCACCAAGCAAACAGATGGTTCCCTTTCACACGTCTGCTTGATCGCCACCTTTGAACGGTTCTAGGAAAGCCACAGGAAGGAGCTAAGGTGGAAACGCCGGTGCTGACTTCTTCAGCCGTCGATGCAGAGAAGGAATGACCTACGTACTTTTCAGGCGCCCCGGCTTCCTTTTCCACCTCTCGAGGACGAACGGCGGCAAAGCCTCCGGGTAGACTATTCGACGTTCTCTGTATGCCATCTTCCGCAGTAGCAGTCAATATATGAAAACGTTTAAGTACAATATTGAAACAGTACGTCTTTGATCAACATCCAGGTCATGCCATTCACCGGCCTTCAACGCTCGTTAATGTTACACTATTTGAAGACGAAACGTTTTGCATCTGAAGGTCATTCCCTCCATTTGCACGCTTCACCATGAAGAATGCAGGCTGACCAGGTGCAGGAAAATTTGCACTGTCACTGTTAAGCATAGACATTGTATCCAACATTGTGGGTCTGTCCCCTGGGTTCTCCTGCACGCATAGAAGTGCCACATGAACGCATCTTGAGAACCCACGCTCTGAGACTGAGTTGCCCAATGCTGGATCCACCAGTTCTAGCTGTCTACCCTCTTGCCACAGTTCCCATGCCTAGAGGAAGAAAGAAAATTTATGAATCTTGTATCTATTATGACTGTAATACCTGAGGAAAATTTCTTGGAATGATAGCTGGTGTTCATATTTGTGTTAGACATATCTAGATTTGGAGACTTACATGTCCTGGCAGGTTTCGAGAGATTCCAAAATCATGGATGCTTGTGTTCTTCTTTCCACTCAAGATCTCTAATACCAAGACTCCAAAGCTGTAGACGTCGGACTTTGTCGAGAAGAGTCCTTTCATTGCGTACTCTGGGGGCATATATCCACTGAAACAATATACCATCAGAGCATGTTAGATTAGAGTACTAATATTAATTACATAAGTCTCCAAAAACACATACATATACAGATTCCTTTTACTTACTATGTACCAATTATGCGCTTTGTGTTAGCTTCGTCGTCATTCCAGCTAAAAATCCTTGCTAATCCAAAGTCTGCTATCTTTGGGTTCCATTCGTCGTCGAGAAGGATGTTGCTCACTTTGAGATCCCTATGAACAACCCTTAATCTAGAGTACTTGTGCAAGTAAAGAAGCCCTTGCGTGATGCCCTCAATGATATGTAATCGCTTAGCCCAATCAAGTAGTTTTCCTCTATTTGCATCTAATGCCCATTGCAAATACAAAGGTTTCAAAATATGAAACTCACTTCTAAATTAAGAAGTACTTCCAAACATTACTTTTGATGAAGGAAAACAGTAACTGCAAGACAAAGACACTTACCAAAAATAAATTTGTCCAAGCTTTGATTTCCCATATATTCATAAACTAGTATCTTCTCTTCGTTCTCAATGCAACAACCCAAAAGTCTAACAAGGTTTGTGTGTTGCAACTTTGCGACAAGTTTGACCTCACTCTTGAACTGCTCTACTCCTTGTGTTGAATCTTTCGACAACCTCTTGATGGCAACATATTGTTCATTGGGCAGCTTCCCCTGTAATGAATTAATCCCCATGCTAGTATTATAGTCTTCTTTAGCATTTGTAATATAGCTTCTGTTCAGCAATTATAATAGAAATCTCAACAATTTTCTGCAAATTCACCCATTTCTACATGCAAAATCTCTACTTTATAATGTTTTACAAATCGATCCAGTCAAATCAAGGATCTAATTTAGATAAATAAATTTATGGATGAGATTTACCTTATAAACAGGTCCATATCCACCCTCTCCAAGTTTGTTTTGGAAAGAGAAATAGTTTGTAGCAATTTCAAGAGTTTTAAAGAGAATAAGTTGCAAGTCAAAATCACTTGCTTGGTCAGCATCTTCACAATGCCATGATTCCGCCTGAGGCTGCATTTCTGCAAAGCAAAAAAAAAAAGAAGAAGAAGAATAAAACTAAGTTACAGCTAAAACTAAGTTACCACTGTATTACTCACAATTCTACAAGTCACCAGTTACTTTCTAGTAAACACAAAACACAAAACCCATGAAATCATTCACGAAGATGAAATCCATATCGAAATTTTAGCATGTAAATTTAGAGGACAAGAGTGCATTGAAAGGCAAAAGCAACATGCATGACCATTGATGAGACATGCCGCTGCACATTAGGCAGCAGGAGTTCGATTCCTACGGAGGCTGCGCCTTGTGTGCTTAATTTGAGGATTTTCTCCTAAATGATTATAGGGGGGGGGGGGGGGGCATGGGTCGGGAGGGTGGGGCCCCGGGTTTCAAACCCAGAGCGACTGATTTCACCTAATGACTTATATCATGGGCTACAATAAAAAAAAAAAAAATCTACACTTCCCGTAAGTAAATTTCGATCATGTGATTAGATGGCAATGAAAAACATATGGAATTCATGAAGTTTGTTTTTTTCCCTTCCAGCAGGACGTGGTCAAGCTAGAGACATTAAGCATCCTGGACTGAAACTAGATAGAAGATATATTATATATACCAATGGAGTTTCCCTTCAAGCCATCCAAGTAATTTGTTTTAAGTTTTGCATAATTCGTTTAATTCTCGGCCTCATTGGGAATTCACATGTACTAAACATGAGACGGCCGGATGCATGTTTCTGCCATAGTCTTAATCTATATGGTGAGAACGAAATGCTAATTCTGATCAACCTGCAGGAATATATATGAAATTTCTTGCTTAATTACCTCTTAATATCCTTCTAGTCATTACCCGCCTCCTGTACAAACAAAGCAATAGCCCGAACATAACAGCAACGAATGCTATTAGGACAACAATGATGATTATCACTTTTTTCCCACTCTTTCCACCTGCAATACAAAAATAAATAGCAGTCAACATGTCAATGCCTTTCATCAATGATTCTAGAAGGCCATGGTTGATGCACTTGTTTTTATCCGCATGTATATTAAATCAAAATTAATACTTCAAACAGATATGATTTGAAGTTCTTAGACTTGTGCGACATATATACTGCCACGTTAGTTCCAGCTTTGGTACAACATATATCACTAAATGCTTGCAGAGTTGTAATTTTAATTATTTATTAAGCCTTGTACAACCAAGCCCATGTCCATATCACTATATATTGTGCTTGGGTTTGGTGGTTCACAAACCTTCACACACATTAATCTATGCATTCAAGTCTAAGCATAGAATGAGCCAGGCGTCGTCAGGATGTAAGCTCAAAGAGAGGAGCCAAATTGTGAACAGGCTGTTCCAAGCTTCACTCATCTCATTTGGCTAAATGAACAGGGCTGATCAGTGAAGGACTTAGAATTTTTGTTCAGTGGATATATTTTTACACGTATTTTTTTGATCTAATGGGGTCACTAATAATAATATTTTACATCACTGATATAAACTTTTCAATCTAATAAAATCATAGGACTTCACTGACATCAAGATAGCTCCGCCACTAAAGCTGACCCAAACCAAGTTCAGTGTTTCAAAAAAAAAAAAAAAATTCAAGCTGAGCTCCCCATTAACCAAAAACACAAAAAACTTGGGGGGGGGGGGGGGGGGGGGAAGAATTTTTCTTAAAAATTAGAGGAGAAATATTTATCGTTTGTGGACATGTCGTACCTCACCTTCCCAAGGTCAATATTTGGAAAAGAAAAAACACTTAATATAGACGTGTCCAGTCGAGGAAGGAGAGGAGACATTAACCCCTCCGATACCCGCTTGACGCATCCCGATTAGGGTGTGCCAATCCGGTGTGCACCAAGATGGGTCTTTTGGGAAAGAGTAATGCTATGTTCTCGGCAGTGTCGGGAGCATAATCTCGCTGGAGGGGTCGCGCGCCCTCCTGCGCAGTCGCGTGGAGGGCGCGGGCCCCCCAGCATTTAATGTATTTTTTTTTTAAAAAATTTTGTGCACTATTTGTGTGCACAAATGATGTATTTGTGTGCACACAAATGATATATTTGTGTGCACAAATACATCATTTATCTACACAAATTAAAAAAAAAAAAAAAAAAACAAGTATTAAATGTTGGGGGGGGGGGGGGCGCCCTCCACGCGGCGCGCGCAGGAGGGCGCGCGGCCCCGCTTGGGAAAACACAATGAGCTGTCAAAGTAAGTTGGTCTACACACTGATTAATGACGATGCAAGACATAATATATGGGTGGACAGTAAATAATTGTCATATCAAATCTTATCTCACACACGTGGAACTAAACCCGCTTGTTGCTCGCCTCCACGTGAAAGAGTGGACCTTGCAACGCGCTCACCGGTAGTCTGCCTCCAAACGCAGTCAAGGTGGCGGCCAGCAGTTATTAATGTGTGTTGCCAGATCCACCTCTATATATACGTCCGAGTGCAGACAACAATTCTACCCCAACTTCTAGAGGCGAAGAGCCGCCATGATGAGATGGATGTGAAATTAGAAGATGGCAGATAGAGGACACGTAGTCGGCGGTATCAGAAGAGAGGGTTGCAAAACAAATAATAATAAAATAAAGGACACGTAGTCACGTACCATCCGACGCAACTCGCACGTACAAGTCCTGGCCCACGCCGCTGTACAGCCTGAGGTCGGTGACGTTGCCGAACCAGGTGATGCACCCGCTGCCGTCGGCGCCGCTGCTGAAAGCCGTGCACGAGCAGTTTCCTAGGCACGCCGCCCTACACTCGTCGAACCCTACCTTCGACGCCGTCGCCCGTGACGTGTCCGGCAACTTGGTGCCAGAAACCAGCACGAAAGCGTCCTTCCCTCCCGGGCAAGCCAGGGGCCTGTTCCGCTCGCACAAGGCAGCGGCGCCCGTGGTCGCCCCCTGCTGCCGCGGTGTCTGGAATCCCTCCAGGCAGCTACAGACAGCCCTAGACGTCTTGACCTCGCAGACGGCGTTAGCGCCACAGAAGTCGAGCCTGTCGCAGGTGTCGTTCCCGGCATCCCAGATTGACTCCCACGTGCGGCGGCCGGAGTCCCACATCAGGTGCTTCGCGATGCCCGAGGGGTCCACAATGACCCTGGTCAACAGGGATGTGTTCCATTGGTAGAACCTGTAGTAGAGCTCGTCGGAGTTGGCGGTGAAGCCGTAGCTGAACAAGCCGTTGCTCCTCATATCCGGCACCCCAGTGAATCGCTCCTCGGCCCAGGGCCCCCCTCGCCATAGGGGCACCGTCCCGTTTACGACGAACAGCTGCGGTACCCCTCGATCCAGCAGGACCCAGGAGTAGTCCCCCGGCGACGGGTCGTCGGTAGCTTTCCACGAGGTGAGGTTAGAGCTCTCTCCCGTCCGACGGTTCACCCCGATTTTCATGCCGGGGAGAAGCGTGTCGGTCGGCTCGGCGAAGCTCTCCCACGCATAGCTGGCGCCACCATCGCGGAGCATCACCAGGTTCCCATCCTCGAGGAGGCGCGCCACCGGGTTGCTCATGTTTGCCGGGGTTTCCGCCGACCAGTAGACGGTACCCACCGAGTCAGCGAGTACGAGGGCCCCGTTTCGCGACAGTAGCAGCGAACCAGTGGAGTCCGGCAGGGGGCGTAGCCGGTTGGCTACCCACACCACCGTGCGGCCGGGGATCCTGTTGTACCATATGCCCAGGTATGTGTGGTTGGGCCGGGTGGTGAAGAATCCCAGGCGGAAGCTCCCCTGCCCCGAGACCAGGGTCTCGTTGTGCTTGATAGACTGCCCCACCGCGAGCGTGTCTCCTTCGGCGGCGGAAACGAAGGCGATGGCCGAGAGGAACGCAGCAATGCAGAGCACAGCGGCCGCTGGTGTTTTCATGATTACAGAGTGCAGAAAGGGGACAGATATCCAAGCTTCCAGCACCTGGAAGCATCAAACGACGCACACCCCATGGACAATGTTACTGCTGGATGCAGTGATGAAACAACCAGGAGAAGAAGAGGAACGACAAGATACTTAAAGTTCTTCTGAGACGCCAGTAGAGACCTGCTCACAGAGGATGACAACAGGGGGGGGGGGGAGAGAGAAGAGAGAGAGAGAGGGAGGAGTGTTGCATTCTGGTTTTGCTTCTATTGTTAATTCACATCATCTTGTCAAATAAACAGAACGTGAACATGAAACGGGGGTGATGTGTATGAAAGGTCAACCAACGCATCCTTTGACAGGTCGCACCGCCAAATTAACTTGGACCGGGTTGAGTGTCAAACAGCACCATGGGCCCGGTCTACGTGTTTGTCAATACCCAATCAGAGTGGCACACCTAACATGCCAACATTTACCGGCGGTGAGATACTTATTACTTTGGAAAATGGTTTATGTTACTGCTGGAGTAACGAGATCGGCCTTAGCCTAGAGACTCCCGAGGTGAGACTGACGTTCGAGCGATGCCGATTCCTTCCTGCAAGACCACCGAGTCGCCTCGGTGGGGAAACACTCCGACGATCAAGTTAGAGAGGGGTTCAACTGGGAAGAGAGTCTTAGGGGTGGAGAAGATCGCATCCCTTTTCCATCGCGGAGGCTTCCCTCTTATATAGTGTCTTTACCAGGACAATTTGTGTGAGGACTGGGAGGGGAGGGGGAGTGGTCCCCCCCTTTCCCCATGCACACTACGTGCAGGGGAGCCCCGGAAGAGGCCGCTTGGCCATTTCGGGTAAGGGGAGAACCCCCTCCCGCCTTGCCCTCTCCCTCTCCCAACCCCGCTCTCTCCTTCTCCCCCCCCCTCTCTCTCTCTCTCGCGTTCGCCCTCTCCCTCCCCGAGCTCTCTCTAGTGGTTCTCTCTCTCTCTCTCTCTGTTCTCTCTCTCTCTCTCTCTCGATCTCTCCCTCTCTCTCTGTGTTGCGTTGCCGCCGCGACCTGGAGGAGCCCCGTCTCCGGAAGAGGCTCCGCCCTTCCCCCCGTCGCCGTGCCGCCGTCGCCCGGAGCCGCGCACGGAGGACGCCGTGCGCGGGGCCGCCGCGTCGTCGTTGCCGCCGCCGCCTGTGGAGCTCGCCACCGCCGCTGCTTGGGGTCGCCGCCGGCGGGTCCTACCGCCGAGGTAGGGACCCCCTCCACCCTCTCCGGCGTCGGCCGGAGCTCCCCCCCGCCTCTCTCTCTTCCTGCTCCCGTTTTCTCTCTCTCTCCCTTTCTCTCTCTTCTATGCGAGACCTCCGGTCCGGAGGTGGTTCCGGCGAGGGGAGCGCCGCCGGCGGCCGCCGCGCCGTCCGGCGACCCCCCCTCCCGCCGGCGCCGGTGCCGGCAGTGGCCGGCCGGCCGCCCCCCCCTCCTCCTTCCCCTCTCCTTCCCTGCGTTGCAGAGGAAACGGGAGGAAGAAGAAGGCCGGCGCAGTGCGCCCAGATCCGGCTGGGATCTGGGCGGCGCACTGCGCCCTGCCCCCTGACCCCCCTGGCGCAGTGCGCCGGGCGCTGGTCTGGGTTCTCCTGTGGCGCACTGCGCCGGCAGACCCCTTGTGGGCCGTTCGAGCTCCGTTTCGCACCGTTTTCGCGCAGTTTTCGAGTCGTTTTCCGCGTGGTGTTGCTCCGGCTGTGCCGGTGGACTGACCCGGGGTTAGTGGTTGTTTGGTCGAGCCATGTGGTGGTCGGACCCACCCGGGTCGGCTCCGACCGGGGCGGTAGTTCCTGTTGACCGGTCAACCGGGGACAGTCGTGCAGTGTTTCTGG
Organism: Colocasia esculenta; assembly: GCA_014218235.1. Classification (NCBI taxonomy): domain Eukaryota; kingdom Viridiplantae; phylum Streptophyta; class Magnoliopsida; order Alismatales; family Araceae; genus Colocasia; species Colocasia esculenta. The sequence goes on along the minus strand of CM024760.1, from coordinate 4,320,619 downwards.
CACCCGTCGGGGGTGTTCTGAGGGTTGACCGACTGTCTCGGATAGTAATATATATATATTTGAGTCATCATACCGCGTTCCTCGGTTTCTGGGCCCGCCCGAGTCGGCTCCGACTGGGCCGTTCGGGCCGTTTGACCTTTTGACCCGGACAGTTGCGCTGGGGTTTCCGACACCCGTGGGGTGAGTTCCGAGGGCCGGCCAACTGTCTGGGGTGGTAATACTAGCTTTTCGTGGTTGACCGTCAATCAGGTACTTTAGCGGATCCGTTTCCGCATCGAGTTTCTGTTCTGTACTCGTGACGCTTGTGCTGACTCCCTAGCACTGCGCCTTACTAGTCTTCGCCCAGTGCTGTGGCACTTGAGGGCTTGTCCCAGCGCACGGTGCGCGTTTGGGTTGTTACCGTTCCCCGGGACCCCCATCCTCGTGGGCCCGTTGAGGGTGGTCTCCGAGCCACGAGTGCGTCCGTCGAGCGTTTCTCCGGACGAAGGGGAAAACGGTGTTGGACAGCGGCGTTGAGTCGTTTGTTGAGCTCACTTAGTTGGTCCGGGTCCCGCGGAGTTTGGAGTGTCGCGGTGCGGGCCAGCTAGTCCGTTCTCACTGCCTCGCCTTACAGGATTCCGGAGCCGTGTCGGGAGGACAGCGTGGGACCGTAGTCCGGCCAGACTACGGCTTGTGGTTGTGTTTGTCCACGCGTCTCACTCCGACGGGAGGGGAGACCTGGACTCGTGGTCGAGTGGTAAGACGCCGGTGGGCGCAGCTGACCACTGACTAGTAGAGGCTGGGTTGTGGCTAGCGTGTGTCGTTCAGACGAGGGTTTTACCGTCTGCTTGTGCTGGGTTGTGGCTAGCGTGTGTCGTTCAGACGAGGGTTTTACCGTCTGCTTGTGCTGGGTTGTGGCTTTGTCCATACGAGGGTTTTGCCGTCTACTTGTGCAGTTTTGTGGCGTGCTCGGAGCACGTTTACCGAGGTTGAGACGGTGTGCTGTTGTGCCATGTGGCGATACTTGTGGACCTGTGTACTCTCCGTTTATTTATTTCAGTACTTGCTTAGTTGTGTTATTGCTTTATTATATCACCTGCTTAGTTAGTAGACTCGTTGCTTGAGTTACCGCCGCCCTTCCGCTTGGTGTAGCTAGTTTGTTTTCTTTAGTAGCACTGTTCTTCCTGCCTAGTTTAGTTGTGTTGTTCTTGTTTCCGCTATCGAACCGGTGAGGCGTTGGGTTCCCTGCTGGGCTTCGTTCGCGAAGCTCATCCCCCCCTTACTTCCTTCCAGGTTCGAGTTCGAGGGAGCCAGTGCTTGTGTTCGGACGGTCTGCGTTGTGACGCTTCTGGTCAGCAGTGTTAGCAATGGTTAGTATTTTTCTTATTTGCACTTGAATTATTATCTGGGACTTTGTGTGTAATTTTATTCCGCTGTTACATTTCTTTAATTGTTTAGCTATTGTAACCTGTTGTATATCTCACTGGACATATTTCTAACCCTTCCGGGTCTTCGGATCCGTGGGTGGCGGTCCAAGGGTCGGGTACGTGGAGGGTTCCGGGTATCGGATTCTTGGGTCGTTACAGTTGGTATCAGAGCAAATGTCTTCTGAGATTTACAATGGGTTAATGGCTATGGCTATCCCAGAAAATAGTTCAAGTGCGTTGCTGGCACCGTCCGTGGTGTGTTAGTGTTAGGTTTGCGCCTTCATCATGTTTTGCAGGTAGGTTGTGGTTCAGCAAGATTTTAGTGGGAGTCGTAGAAGGGTTGCTGTTGTTGCAGTGCTGCGTGCGTGGTGCGTGATCGCTGGTTGGCTAGGTCTGGTGGTGCAGTTGATGATGGAGTTGCTAGTGGAGGTCTTCCTTGTGAGGAGGACTGTTGCAGACAGGTCCGGTGCGGTGCTCCTGGTCATTGTTGGCTGCGCTTTCGGCTGCATGTGTTCTGTGGTGGTTGAGAGAGTCTGTTTGTGGTGTGGCTTCCACTGGTGCAGATTTGTTGTCTGCGGGTCCAGCGGAAGGCGCCCTTATTTTTCCTACTTATGTTTGCTCTTGGTTTTGTTGTGCTTTGGTTGCTTGGGCATGTTGCCTCACCTGTTAGGTGAGTTGTGGGTGCCCTGTGTTCTGCTAGGTTGGCATTGCTCCTCGGACTTAGCAGTTGCTCTGTGTGTGCTTGTGATGTTGCTGGTTGCGTATTATGTCACTTGTTGTGTTTGCTTGGTGGCCTTGTGCTAATTGGTTGTGAGTTCTGGTGAGGTGTTCCCAGAGCTCTTGCTTGTTCTGGTGGAGGGTTCTCCCAGAACTTCTTCCTGCTCGTTTCTGTTTGTTGCCCTCGGGGTTGAGGTGCGTTGTTGGTTGGCTTTGTGTTCTGGTGAGGTCCCCCAGAACTGTTTGTTGTTGTCTTGGTGAGGGTTTCTCCCAGGACTGCTCCGTGCTTGTTTCTAGTTGTTGTCGTGCTACCTCAAGGTTGAGTGTGCTGTTGGTTGGCTGGAGCGTTCTGGTGGGCTCTCCCAGAACGGTGTCTTGGTCGTTCTGGTGGAGGTTTCTCCCAGAACTGTCTTGTATTGTTTATGCTTGCTGTTGTGCTCTCTTTGAAGATCTGTGTGGATCGGTTGTTTGGGGTGTTTGTTCTGGTGGAGCTCTCCTTGGACGACTCTCTATCGTTCTTGGTAGAGGTCCTTTCCAGGACTGCCTAGTGTTTGATTTGCTTGTTGCTGCTCTCTCTGTAGAGATGAGCTGTCTTTGTTTCCAGTTGGACTGTCTGTGTTACAGTCTATCTGAGCATTGTTGGTCAAGGTGTGGTACCTTTGACCATGTGTCTGGCTGCTGTGTTGGTTAGTTGCCTTATTGCTCGTTTTGTTTTTCTCGGCTGCGTTGGTGGGACTGTGTGTGTCCTCGCGGCTCGAATGGTTCTACTTCGTTTTCCTGTGCCCAACGTTCTCTCGCAGTTGGTGATGTGGTGTGTGCCGTGGCCATGTGGCTAGCTGTATTTCTTGTGGAGGTGCTGGATTTATGTTTCGATCCCCTCTCTTGCGTGCGAAAGTGGCCTGCTGTGCATTTTCATCCTCTGTTTTTGTGGGTTGCTCGAGGCAGTGGTGCTCTGCTTTCGTGCTTTGGCATGTGGTGCGTGTTGTTGTGGCCTTCTTGGTGAAGACTTTTTACCTCGAGTTGTCTTAGGGTTGAGCGGGTTGCTCCCCTTGTGTTATCGTTTCCGTTTGGCGCTGTAGGTTGGTGGACCTACTGGTCTACTGCGTTTTGTTGTGAGGGCTTGTGTGTTGCCTGACTGGTCGATGTGGGACAGTGTGTTTCCACTTGATCAGCTCTGGGTTGCCCCGATTCTCTCGCCTAGCTTGCTCGTGTTGGGGTTATGTTCCCATGTGCTCTGCTTTGTGCCTCTTTCTGCTCTCGGAGGCTTTTGTCGCCTCTCAGTGTGTGGCCCTCACTACTTGTTGTGGTAGGGCCGATGCCTTGTGTGGTGCGCTTCTAAAGAGCCAGCATGTTTGTTGTGCTCTTCGAAGCTCGTGACCTTCCGTGTGTTTTCTCTTCTTGGTGGGTCTCTGGTAGGGAGTCCCTTTGGTTGGCCACGTGCCGTTTTGGGGCTGTTGGTGCGACCATGTGCTCTACACCTGGGGTTCTGGTGCTTGTGGTTGCGCCGTGTGCTTGTGCCCGTGTGTGCTGACCTTGAGTTTGTGCGTTGTTTTGCGATTTGTGAGGTGCTCGAGGCGTTGAGTTGTTCCGCCTCTGGGGCGCGAGTGGTGGCCTGTCCCTTGTGGTCGTACCTTACCACAGTGTGGTAGCTACCTTGTTGTTTTGTAGCCCTAGTGGTGGTGCGCCTGATTTTGGTTGTGGCCCGCGTATGGTGTTCCCTCGCTGTACGTGTTGGGTTGTGCTACCTTGTGTTGGTTTGAGTTCTACTCGAGTCAGTGTGCCATTTTGGCTCCTGTGTTTTCCCCATTTTTTTTTTGTGGTTGAGTGTTTTTCTGCGGTTGGTTTTGTGGCACTCGCTCTTGACATTGCACATTTCGTGGTGGGTGCATTGCCAACCATTGTGTGTTCGATCGAGTTTCGGGTGGAGAGCCCGGAAGCCGATGGCGGGACTCCTGTCTATGTCTGTGGTGGCAGTGAGGCCTATCAGCTTACTGGTGCTTGACCGCGCGAGTCGCTGACGTCTTGGGTTGCTTGGTTCTGACCAAACCTTAGACGTCTTTTCGACCTTTGTCGTTGTGTGTGTTGTGCTTGTGGAGCGTGTTCTGCTTTTGGTTTTCCTGTGACTCCACATTCGTTTAGTGTCCTTGTCGGACCACGAGGAAGGTCTGGGTGAGACCGAGTGGTGTTGTGGATGTCGTTCCACGTATGGAGGGGCCTTCCACGTCTCTGTTCCGCTTAGACTCTGGTTTTCCTTTACGAGACATCCATTTGGCTGTGTGGCCGATACTAGCTGTCGCTAGCTGCGTGAGGCCATTCCTTTGAGCCATGTAGTTGACTCGTAGGTCTTTTTCCGAGTTGTCACCAGTCACTGTGGTTTCTGTCAGGTTCTGCTGGTGGCAGAGTGGGTTGCTGACCGGATTGGTTTTAGTGGCAAGGTTTGTTGGTGACTCCAGCCACGTGGTTTTCGGCTAGTGGTTCCGTTCATCTTTGGTTGGTTGGTGTGTGCCACGCTCGTGGAGTTGTCAGCATCTGATTGAGTGCTCCATCCTTGTCTGGGGTGTGCTGTGTGGGCTGTCGGTTGCCTGGTTGAGCACTCCACGCGTGGCTGCGTCGCTGTTGTGGCCACCAGGAAGTCGTGGTGAGACTTAGTGGCCTTTTCGGTGCTGGTTGTTTCTTGTCGTGTTCTTTTCCCTCGAGTTGTCGGATCAATTCGAGTGAGTTGTTCCTGCCCCTTGCTTTACTTCCGTACTTCGGCTTTGTTTTTATAATTTCGAGGGCGAAATTGTTTTAAGTGGGGTAGGATGTGAGGACTGGGAGGGGAGGGGGAGTGGTCCCCCCTTTCCCCATGCACACTACGTGCAGGGGAGCCCATGAAGAGGCCGCTTGGCCATTTCAGGTAAGGGGAGAACCCCCTCCCGCCTTGCCCTCTCCCTCTCCCAACCCCGCTCTCTCCTTCTCCCCCCCCCTCTCTCTCTCTCGCGTTCGCCCTCTCCCTCCCCGAGCTCTCTCTAGCGGTTCTCTCTCTCTCTCTCTCTGTTCTCTCTCTCTCTCTCTCTCTCTCCTCTCTCTCTCTCTCTCTCTCTCTCTCTCTCTGTGTGAGCGTTGCCGCCGGCGACCTTGGAGGAGCCCCGTCGCCGGAGGAGCTCCGCCCTTCCCCCCGTCGCCGTGCCGCCGTCGCCCGGAGCCGCGCACGGAGGACGCCGTGCGCGGGGCCGCCGCGTCGTCGTCGCCGCCGCCGCCTGTGGAGCTCGCCACCGCCGCTGCTTGGGGTCGCCGCCGGCGGGTCCTACCGCCGAGGTAGGGACCCCCTCCACCCTCTCCGGCGTCGGCCGGAGCTCCCCCCCGCCTCTCTCTCTTCCTGCTCCCGTTTTTCTCTCTCTCTCCCTTTCTCTCTCTTCTGTGCGAGACCTCCGGTCCGGAGGTGGTTCCGGCGAGGGGAGCGCCGCCGGCGGCCGCCGCGCCGTCCGGCGACCCCCCCTCCCGCCGGCGCCGGTGCCGGCAGTGGCCGGCCGGCCACCCCCTCCCCTCCTCCTTCCCCTCTCCTTCCCTGCGTTGCAGAGGAAACGGGAGGAAGAAGAAGGCCGGCGCAGTGCGCCCAGATCCGGCTGGGATCTGGGCGGCGCACTGCGCCCTGCCCCCTGACCCCCCTGGCGCAGTGCGCCGGGCGCTGGTCTGGGTCTCCTGTGGCGCACTGCGCCGGCAGACCCCTTGTGGGCCGTTGGAGCTCCGTTTCGCACCGTTTTCGCGCCGTTTTCGAGCCGTTTTCCGCGTGGTGTTGCTCCGGCTGTGCCGGTGGACTGACCCGGGGTTAGTGGTTGTTTGGTCGAGCCATGTGGTGGTCGGACCCACCCGGGTCGGCTCCGACCGGGCCGGTAGTGCCTGTTGACCGGTCAACCGGGGACAGTCGTGCAGTGTTTCTAGCACCCGTCGGGGGTGTTCCGAGGGTTGACCGACTGTCTCGGATAGTAATATATATATATTTGAGTCATCATACCGCATTCCTCATTTTCTGGGCCCGCCCGAGTCGGCTCCGACTTGGCCGTTCGGGCCGTTTGACCTTTTGACCCGGACAGTTGCGCTGGGGTTTCCGGCACCCGTGGGGTGAGTTCCGAGGGCCGGCCGACTGTATGGGGTGGTAATACTAGCTTTTCGTGGTTGACCGTCAATCAGGTACTTTAGCGGATCCGTTTCCGCATCGAGTTTCTGTTCTGTACTCGTGACGCTTGTGCTGACTCCCTAGCACTGCCCCTTACTAGTCTTCGCCCAGTGCTGTGGCACTTGAGGGCTTGTCCCAGCGCACGGTGCGCGTTTGGGTTGTTACCGTTCCCCGGGACCCCCATCCTCGTGGGCCCGTTGAGGGTGGTCTCCGTGCCACGAGTGCGTCCGTCGAGCGTTTCTCCGGACGAAGGGGAAAACGGTGTTGGACAGCGGCGTTGAGTCGTTTGTTGAGCTCACTTAGTTGGTCCGGGTCCCGCGGAGTTTGGAGTGTCGCGGTGCGGGCCAGCTAGTCCGTTCTCACTGCCTCGCCTTACACGGTTCCGGAGCCGTGTCGGGAGGACAGGTGTGGGACCGTAGTCCGGCCAGACTACGACTTGTGGTTGTGTTTGTCCACGCGTCTCACTCCGACGGGAGGGGAGACCTGGACTCGTGGTCGAGTGGTAAGACGCCGGTGGGCGCAGCTGACCACTGACTAGTAGAGGCTGGGTTGTGGCTAGCGTGTGTCGTTCAGACGAGGGTTTTACCGTCTGCTTGTGCTGGGTTGTGGCTAGCGTGTGTCGTTCAGACGAGGGTTTTACCGTCTGCTTGTGCTGGGTTGTGGCTTTGTCCAGACGAGGGTTTTGCCGTCTACTTGTGCAGTTTTGTGGCGTGCTCGGAGCACGTTTACCAAGGTTGAGACGGTGTGCTGTTGTGCCATGTGGCGATACTTGTGGACCTGTGTACTCTCCGTTTATTTATTTCAGTACTTGCTTAGTTGTGTTATTGCTTTATTATATCACCTGCTTAGTTAGTAGACTCGTTGCTTGAGTTACCGCCGCCCTTCCGCTTGGTGTAGCTAGTTTGTTTTCTTTAGTATCACTGTTCTTCCTGCCTAGTTTAGTTGTGTTGTTCTTGTTTCCGCTGTCGAACCGGTGAGGGGTTGGGTTCCCTGCTGGGCTTCGTTCGCGAAGCTCATCCCCCCCTTACTTCCTTCCAGGTTCGAGTTCGAGGGAGCCGGTGCTCGTGTTCGGACGGTCTGCGTTGTGACGCTTCTGGTCAGCAGTGTTAGCAATGGTTAGTATTTTCCTTATTTGCACTTGAATTATTATCTGGGACTTTGTGTGTAATTTTATTCCGCTGTTACATTTCTTTAATTGTTTAGCTATTGTAACCTGTTGTATATCTCACTGGACATATTTCTAACCCTTCCGGATCTTCGGATCCGTGGGTGGCGGTCCAAGGGTCGGGTACTTGGAGGGTTCCGGGTATCGGATTCTTGGGTCGTTACAATTTGGCAGGCCACGATCTGCACGTATCGCGCGGATATCGGTCCACGATTGTCGTGGATTCGGATTTGTGCCCGAGAATCTCGGTCTTCGCTTCGCGCTCTCCACGACGCCGGATCCTCCGAGGGCTTTGACTGACACTTTCCCTGGTTAGTTACTTGCCTTTGCTGGACGCTTTGCGATTTGCGAGGTATTCCAGTGATCCGAACTTTCCCCGAAGCCCTCCGAACGAACAGGAGGCAGCTGACCTTCGAGAGCTGACAGTGTTCGCCTATCGGACTCGGGTCTGAGCGCTCGAATACTCGACCGAGCTCCTCGCACAGAGCGGCCTCGAAGGGGGAAGTGAGTTCGTTCAAATTTTCCTTTGGATCAAAGGGGGGACTCGGAGCCGAGCGCGGGAGCTCGGGAATCACCACTTATCATTGTCCCCCTGCCTTCTGCTTGGTGTGCCTTGGGCGCACCGAGTAGAAGGCGCTACCATTAATCTTCTTGTCGAGGCCTCATCGCGGGTCGGCGGACGCTTCCTGTCCGCCACCTGAGTCGAAGGGGCGCCATACCCGCCGCGGGACACGCGATCTCCCACGTCCCTGACAGCCGCCGAAACGTCGCGTCGCTGCGCCTTCCGCTTTCCTAATTATGGCGGGTGAAGGGACAGGCACTCAAGACGATGCCTCGACTCCCGTTAGGCGTTACTTGGATCGCGATCCGCGCCCGAAGCTCCCCGCCGCGTCGGATGGTGCACGTGGCGTCATACTGGCGCTTCGTTCCGCGCGAGGGCCCTCGTCCGTTGGATCAAGACTGCCGCTGGGAGGGTATAAATAGCACTGGAGGCTCGAAGGAGAGGTTTTTCGCGTGCGCCTGACTTCTTCGCTAGACTTGCTCTTTCGGGAAGCGAGGGGGAGTTGGGTTGTCTGAGCCGAGCTCCGGGTCGTCCGTCTTTTCGATCGTCTTCGCAAAGGTAAGCCATGGGCTCATCCTCTGCGCTTTCCTCTTCTTCCCCAGCCCCTTCTTCTTCTTCTACCCCTTCAGTGGGATACTCTCCCCCAAGGAGTCCCTCTCAACGTCTTCCTTTGGCTCCTACTACTCCGGCCTCCGGGCAATCAGACGATCTCCCAGCTTCTGGAAACCTCGTCCTGGCAGTGACTCCCGGGGAATACATACCTAAGGTTTCCTTAGCTCCTCTTTCTGGCGTGCGACGAGCGGCTGATTCGGTAGCAGATGCCGTTACCGAGATAGATCGCGCTACCCTCAGTTGGATCACCGAACACCCAGGCCTTCGTTTCCCCGCAGATTTCTCCGTTCATTCTGATTCTGGCCTTCGAGCCCACTACTCGATGGAGAACGGTTTCTGCCTGTACTCGGAATCTGTTCGAGCCGGCTTCCGACTTCCACTTCATTCTTTCACCGCTCATCTTCTCTTGTACCTGGGGGTTGCCCCTTTGCAGTTGGCCCCCAATTCATGGAGGTCAGTCGTTAGCTTTTTGGCCGCTTGTGCTTTGGCGAAGGTCGCGCTGAGTATCCGCCTCTTTTTCTATTGCTTCTCCCTCAAGATCTCGGGGGATTGGTTATTCTTTTCCGCTCGCTCAGGTCGCCAGTTCCTTGGCCGCTCTCCGTCTTCAATTCACGGGTGGAAGAGATCATACTGCTTCATTCATAGCTCCGAGGGTTGGAGTTTCCCGACTTCCTGGGCGGCCATCAGTCCTAATGACGAGGCCTTTCGATCCCCCGTTGATATGAGTGACGCCGAGTTGGCCGATTTTGAGGCATTGCGGGAGGCGACCCTACCTGACTTGATAAATCCTTCGCCCGAGCTGTTTGCCCTAATCCGAGAGGATAATCGAGGTCCGGCGTCATTCCATCGCTTTGATGTTTTGCCACCTTCCCTTTCCTAGGCATGATCTGATTCTCATTGGTCCTCGCAGGAATGGCCGAACCAAGTGCGCCTCGGGGGCAGGGGACCGCCGAGGAACGGGACACCGAAGACTATGCGGCGCTGGCCGCATAGCGATTTGACGCTGGAGGGGGTCGCCGAAAAAAGAAGACTACCCGGGAGCCGAGGCCATCTGATGAGGCCGATGTTCAGATTGTAGAGCCTCCCACCGAGGTTCAGCCTGCGGCCAGCCCCTCGGTGACTGTGGCTGCCTTTCCGCCCCCTGCCCGAGCGCCTCTTCCAAGACCAGGCAAACGGGCCCGACCGTTCGACTCAGTCCTAGCCGAGGGTGGATCTTCGAGCGTCGTCCCGCCGACCGGCCACTCCATTCCGTCTTCATCCGTTGCAGCCGAGCCATCCCTCCGAGAGTGGGGTCGACGTTCAGTTCCGAAGAGCGTTACCTCTCGGATGTCGTCGGTGACGACCTCGGACCTTATTGACGAGGTGTTCCAGGGGCCTCAGCTCAGCTTAGGTTCGTTTGCGAGCCTCGTTCATCGAACTGATCACACCTTGGAGGCGACTGAGGGGAAGCTGCGGGCGGTCGAAGAGAAAGTGGCCGCTCTTAAGTTGAAGAATGCGGAGCTGGAGGCCTCAGTTGCTACGGAGGCTGTGCAGGCAGCTCAATCCTGCGACCTGGGCGCCAAGCTTGCTAAAGGGGTCGATAAGCTTAAGGCTTCACTGAAAGAGGAGCGGGGGGCTCTAGCAACTGAGAAGGTGGCTCGAGAAGCTGAAGAACGGGCTCACGAACAGACGAAGGCCAAGTTCTCGGAGCTCGTCGCCGAGGAGCGTCGAAAGGCGGTAATGGAGTACAAAAGATCGGACGTCCACATCGACCAGATAACTGGTCTTTTCAAGGATGGCTACAACCATTGCTTGAAGGCGCTGTCTAGGACCTATCCTGATCTGGATCTTTCTCCCGTGCGTCCTCTGCCCGACGACTCGGATGTGGAAGATGTGGGGGCCGAGGTGCCCGTGCGTTCGGGGACTGATGATCCGGCTCGTGACTCCACCGATCCTCCAGCTGATGCCCCGGCTGCCTCTTAAAGTTGTATTCTCCTTTTTTGTTGGCCGACTGGCCCGTTATCAGTGTAGGCATTTTTGAGGCCTTTCGGCCCTTTGATAGCCGAAGAGCTGGAGTTATAGTGTTATGAATGAATGGCTTCTGGTGTTGAGCCCCTCTTTATTCGGTAGGTTTTGCTAACTTAGTCGCGTCGGGACGACCTCGTTAGATTGGTTAGAGTGCCGAAGCGACCTCGTTATATCATAGAGTGCCGAAGCGACCTCGTTACATCATAGAGTGCCGAAGCGACCTCGTTATATCATAGAGTGCTGAATCGACCTCGTTATATCATAGAGTGCCGAAGCGACCTCGTTACATCGTAGAGTGCCGAAGCAACCTCGTTACATCGTAGAGTGCCGAAGTGACCTCGTTACAACTCAACAGTAAAAAAGCCGGAGGTGCTCGGCGTTCCATGTCCTCGGGACAACTGAGCCGTCCATCCCTTCGAGCCGATAGGCCCCCTGGCCAAGGTTTTCAATTACCCGATAGGGGCCTTCCCAAGTAGCTGACAGCTTTCCTACCGCCGATTTGGGGTCTGCGACGGCAAGTTTCCGAAGAACGAAGCTTCCCACGTCAAAGCGCCTTGGCCTGACCCCCGCGTCGAACTTCCGCTTCATTCGGCACTGATAAACTTCAATTCTGGACGCCGCTTTGTCGCGTCGCTCCTCGACGAGGTCCAATTCGGCACGCAACGATTGGTTGTTCGCTTCTTGATCGAAGCCTCGAACTCTCTCAGAGGGCACCAACAGCTCGACTGGGGTGACTGCCTCCACGCCGAAGGCGAGGGCGAAAGGAGACTCCTGAGTGGCTTCGCGCGGTGTTGCTCGGTACGCCCACAATACGTGGGGTAGCTCGTCTACCCATCGTCCCTTGTGCTCGGTGAGGCGCTTCTTCAGTCCTTCAAGCAACGTCCGGTTGGTGACCTCGGCTTGCCCGTTGGTTTGAGGATGAGCCACCGAGGTTAATCGGTGATTGATTTCGAGCTCCGTACACTGGCGGCGAAACCGGGCGTTGTCGAACTGTTTGCCGTTGTCCGTGACGAGTACTCGAGGCAATCCGAACCTGTAGATATATTCTTCCATACGAATCCCCATGCGTTAACATCGGTTATCTTTGCGAGTGGCTCGGCCTCAACCCATTTGGTAAAGTAATCGACGCCGACGATGAGGAACTTCCTTTGTCCCGACGCTGGTGGAAATGGACCGAGGATGTCCATTCCCCACTACGCGAAGGGCCAAGGTGCTTGTAGTGGGGTAAGGTTGAACGGAGGCTGCCGATCTACCTTACTAAAAAGTTGGCATTGTTGACACTTTTGAACATATTCTTCGGCGTCGGCGAGCATGGTGGGCCACCAATAGCCTTGCCGAGATATTCTTCTGACCAGGGACCGAGGACCCGTGTGGCTTCCGCATGCGCCCTCGTGCACCTCGGCGACGATGCCTTCCGCTTGCCTCGGGCTCACGCAGCGCAGGTGGGGGAAGCTAAACCCTTTCCTGTAAAGGTCGTCACCAAGCAAAAAGAATCACGGGGCTCGTCTCTTTACCTTCAGTGCTTCTTTCCTGTCAACCGAAAGTTGGCCATCCTTGATGTATTGCAAGAGAGGGGTCATCCAAGTTGGCTCGGCGTCCAGGCACATGACTTCTTCCATCCCTGTGGAAGGCTCGCTGAGTTCTTCGACGAGGACGGGGGGCTGCTGCCGACATTCCAAGGCGACGACGTATTTAGATAACGCGTCTGCTTGGGAATTATCAGCTCGCGGGATTTTTAGCAGCTCAGCCACCTCGAACTCGGCCATGAGAGCTCGAACCTTGGCCACGTAAGGGGTGAGTTTTTCTTCTCTGGCTTCGAACTCCCCTGAGACCTGGCTGACAACGAGCTGCGAGTCACTGTGAACTCGAATCTTCCTGGCCCCCAACACCTTCGCCATCTTCAACCCTGAGATCACAGCTTCGTACTCGGCCACGTTGTTAGAAGCAGAGAAGCCGAATCGAATTGCGTACCTCAAAGTAAGACCTTCTGGTGAGTTCAAGATGACGCCAGCTCCGCTTCCGTGAGACCCGAATGCACCGTCCACGTACGCCATCCACTGTTCCTCCGTTTCTTCTGGCTCGGATGGTCTCGCGGTACCCTCGGATATAAAATCGGCCAGGGCCTGAGCTTTGATGGCGACCCGAGGCCTGAAGGACACATCGAACTCCCCGAGTTCTACGGCCCACTTGGCCATCCTCCCCGAGGCCTCGGGTCGGCTAAATACTTGCTTGATGGGGGCGTCGGTGAGGACCACGATCTTGTGTGCCTGAAAATATGGTCGGAGTCGCCGAGCCGCCATCACTAGTGCATAACAGGCCTTTTCAATGTCGGAATAGCATTGCTCTGCCCCCCGCAAGGCTTTGCTGGTGTAGTAGACCGGGAGGTGACTTCGGTCTTCTTCCCTCACGAGCACCGAGCTAATTTAGTAGTCGGTGGCCGAGATATAGAGGAGTAGTTCTTCTCCTGCAAGGGGTTTACTTAAAGTGGGGACGTTAGCTAGATGTGCTTTGAGCTCATCAAATGCCTTCTGGCACTCGCTGTTCCATTCGAACCGACCTTTCCTTAACACGTTGAAGAATGGTCGGCATCTCTCAGCAGACTTCGACATGAACCTGCTTAGGGCAGTGATTCGGCCGTTAAGCCTTTGTACCTCTTTGATGGTCCTCAGGGCCGTCATGTCGAGGATGGCTCGCACCTTATCAGGGTTGACGTCGATGCCTCGGCTAGAGACGAGGTAGCCCAGGAACTTCCCCGCACAGACGCCGAAGACGCATTTCTCGGGGTTGAGCTTCATCCCGTATTGACGTAGGATGTCGAACGTCTCAGACAAATCCCGAATGTGATCCTCGGTCCTTCGGCTCTTTACCAGCATGTCGTCTATGTAAATCTCCATGGTCCTCCCGATTTGCTTTTCGAACATCATGTTGATGAGCCTTTGATATGTGGCGCCTGCATTCTTCAATCCGAATGGCATTCTAGTGAAGCAATACAAACCTTTCTCGGTGGTGAATGACGTTTTCTCCTCGTCTTCTGGCGCCATCCGGATCTGGTGATACCCCGAGTAGGCGTCGAGGAAACTGAGAAGTTCATGCCCCGCTGTTGAGTCAACGAGTTGATCTATGCGAGGAAGAGGGAAGCTGTCCTTTGGGCAGGCTTTGTTGAGGTCGGTGAAGTCCACACACATGCGCCACTTCCCATTGGCCTTCTTCACAAGGACTACGTTTGCTACCCACTTGGGATAGAACGCGTCCCGGACAGTGCCCGCTCGAAGGTACTTCGTCAGGTTCTCGTCTACGGCGCCTTGACGATCCGCCGAGAGGGGACGCTTCTTCTGACGCACGGGTCGAGCTCTGGGATCTACCTTTAGGTGATGTTGTATTACCCCGGGGTCGATCCCTGGGAGGTCGCTTTCGGCCCAAGCAAAGACGTCGCCGCTCTCGGTGAGATAGCGAACCAGCTCCGCCTCCAGCTCATGGAGTTCGGTGCCGATTTCCAGGGATCTCCCGTGTAACGTCACGTGCTTTTCGGATCCATGCGGATCGTGTGTGTTGTGGTTGTGGCGGCCGTTGTGAGGCCAGTGTGAGTTGGGTGTGTGGAATGCATGGTGTGATTGTGTGGTTTGAGTAGGTGCAGCGCAGGGTTGGTCCGGAAATAGAATAGGACCTGCTGCTGTTCTGTCTGAGTTGGCGGCCAGGGTGTGGCCGTTGACTGTTGGCGTCCAGGTTCATGGACGTTGATTTCTTGAACTTAACGGCAGATTTTGTGGACGTTTAGTCTGGCGGTGGCTATTAGCGACATGGGGATTGACGCCAACCTGACAGTTCTGCAGGTTAAAGGCTCACCCGAGGGTAGCTTTCTCAGCTCACTCTCTTCCCCTCTTGCCCCAGCTTCGCGCCCCAGAGTTTCTAAAGCTTCCAGCAGGTGCCGAGGAGTAGTTGGACGATCGTAGAGCGCGCGGCATCGCTGAATTACGCGAGGAAACGTCGCGGAGTGGTGCAATTCGCGTGGGAGCTCGCGGAGGGCTCAGCGTGAACCGGGGATTGCAGGAGATTCTAACGCGTTCTGAGGTAGGGGACGAACCCGTTTAGTTCCGTAGGAACATTAAAACACATCATAACCACTTGAACCAGCATGATAATCCATGTTTGGATAGAGTTGCACCAAGCGGGATAATGGGTGGTTGTGTTATTTAATGTTCAGAGCATGTTTTAGTGGGTTGTATTGGGTTCTAGCATGCTAACGGAATTGCATTTGCATGTTTTTCAGTAGTTAGAACAGTTAGAAAACCCGCAGGGCCGGATTAGGGTTTCTGCAGGGTTTATGGCCAGAGAACTTGGCGTCAACATCGTTTGCCGCCAAGATTCTCAGCCAGGAGGTTAACGGCCAGGAACCTTGCCGTTGACTCCGAGTAAGCGGCAATCGATGTGGCCGCCTACTTCTATTTGAGCAGAAATGACTAAGTACAATAATTATCGATAATGCATGTGTGTTGACGCATGAGGTGCACTGAGTGCACTTGGTTTACGTGTTTAGCATACAAGGTATGCTATTAGTTGTTTACTTCGGTGACTGCGCGTTGTGTACGTGAGTCAGTTAGGTTCACATGTAGTGGACCAGTGGTTACTTATGGTTTACGTGAGGTTTCACGTGGTTTGTGTGTGACGTGCACGTGGTTCTGTGTACGTGGCAAGTAGTACGACGCCTACCGTGGTTACCTCTCCAGTTGGGTGCCCCAGGTTCTTTGTGAGCCAGGCCGTTAGCTCGGGGCTTTGTCCCAGTACTTGTGCTGTACCGCCGAGGTTTGTGTCGTCTGACCTGGACACCCTCACTCTGTGTTTGAGTTGTACGTCCGGCTGAGGGAAAGACGACAGTGGGACAGTGACACTTGAGTTTGTCTTTAGTCACTTGTAGCGCGCTCGTAGTTGGGGGTACGGACACCAGTAGTCGACACTGGTCCTCAGCTAGTCCTTTCCAGTGCCTCACTCTAGCGAGCCCAGGCCAGGGTCTCTGGAGGTGCCAGGCATGGGCCTGTGACCGTGTGGTCTACAGGTGGTGGTGTTTAGTTGGTCTCCACAGTTGCTTGACCTTTTCACGTGGAGCGGCAGCTGGACCTTTCGTCCGTGGCTGCGAGACTGAGAGGTAGACCTGTGTTAGTTGTCCGAGTCAGTTTCTGGTGTCGCGAACCAGTTCACGTGGCTCGTGTTGGCTGTCTCTACTTTAGCTTGTACACCTGTACTGGTTTGCCGTTTAATTATTATTGTTGTTTCTCGTAATTGGCAGACGGTGAGTACTTTTACAGCTTTACTTACCTGCTTAGCTGTTCTATAAATTGTTGGTATTGTTTACTGCTTTCGTACCTGTGGTTTTGGTTTGCTCGGTGTTGGGGGAGTTCCCTACTGAGCCAGTGACTAGAGAGGCTCACCCCTACCCCCCCCCCTCCACAGGAGAGAGCGAGGAGGACGTTTCGCGACCGTCGTCCAGTTCCGGGCCGCGTCGAAGCAGTGCAGGGTCAGCACCTCCAGCAGAGTAGCTTCACCAGTGTAGTCTAGATAGTTGTTTACTTTCTTCAGTTGTACCTCGGGGTATGCCCCAGGCTCTTGTACCTCTTTATAGTTTTTTTATGGAAATTTGGCTATGTAACTTGTACACACTATATATATAATGGTGTGTTCCTTTATGTTTACACAGACTGTGGTTTGGTTTCCCTTGCGAGGCTTCGGCTCGTTCGCGGGAGGCGGACTCGGATCAAGTACGTTATCGGTTTAACGGGCTTGGCCGAGGCGTTCCGTCACAGTTGGTATCAGAGCAAGGTCTGTGTTAATATAAGGGAATTAGAAAGATACATAGCCTTATTTCGGTCTTTATACACTGCTGGTAGGGACCCTGGTTTTTGATTATTTATGGTTTTGATTTTTGCCTTGTGTTTTGTGCATGTAGAAATTTCTGAATGGCTGATAGAAGAGATTGGGGTGGTGGAGGAGATGATCCGGAGGAAAGTACTCAGCGTATGATAGAGAGGATTTGGGAAAGCCTCACGGATATTCGGGCAAGGATGGATCAGCAGGCGCCGGTACCACCTGTTGCAGTACCACCGGGGGATGTAGAGGCTGTACCTGTAGCTCCAGTCTCGCCGAGAGTAGAGGTACCTTTTGCAGCACCTGTGCTACCGCCAATGTTGATAGCTGAAGAACCCGTGATGCATGTAGAGAAGTTTCTGAGATTGCAGCCACCTACTTATTCAGGAGGGCCGAATCCAGATACAGCTGAGCATTGAGTTCATGAAATTGAGAGAGTTTTTGCGACTATGAGGTGTCCGGCAGCGGATAGAGTGGTATTAGCTGCTTACCAGTTGAGAGGTTTTGCCTTGGAATGGTGGCGATTGAAGATGCAAACTACTTTTGCAGGCAGGACGGAAGAAGCTATCACTTGGCCGGAGTTCCTTGATGTATTCAATGATACATTATTTCCGATCCAAGTGCAGCAAGTAAAAAGAGAGCAATTCCGAACTCTTCAGCAAGGTAACTCTTCGGTCTTAGAGTACCAAATGAGATTTATGGCACTTAGCCGTTATGCGCCATATGTGGTTTCAGATAATAATATGATGGTTGAGTACTTTATCAGAGGATTGAGAGTGGAATTGCAGGATGCGATAGTACCTCTCATGTGCAAGACAGTGGAAGAAGCAGCGCAGAGAGCAGCTACTTTGGAAAGGTCTATCCGGACTCGTCAGGCAGGTGAATCAGGTTCAGGTAGTTTCCGGCTACCGCAGCAGTCAGTAGGTGCAAGCAAGGGTAAAGCACCAGCAGGACCTTCTTCATCTGGTTTCGGGAAATGGGGCCAAAAATTAAAACAAGTATTTAAAGGAAAAGGAAGAGGATGGGGAGGTCGTCAGCAGTTGCAGCAGGGCCGAGGTAGGCCTGAGGTGGAGGAGTCGCAGCAGAGTACTGCCAGGTAGCCTATTGTTCCTCCAGGGTATAGATGTTATAATTGCAATCAGTCGGGACATTTGATCCGCAACTGTCCGTATGCAAGAGAGTATGGGTATGGCAGAGGTGTGCAGCAGCAGCAGCCTCAGCAGTTCCAGCAGCCACAGGCAGGTCGTGGCAGAGGAGCACCGCAGCAGCGAGGAAGAGGCCGGGTTATGGCTATCACCCGAGCCCAGGCAGAGGCGTCGAATATGATAGAAGGTACTCTACCTCTTTATGAATATTCAGCAAGAGTTTTATTTGATTCGGGTGCCTCTCATTCTTTTATTTCCGAAGAATTTTTGGATTGCATAGCTCATCCCTTAGAAGAGAAGTCTTGTGAGTTAGTGGTGGAGGTTCCTTCAGGTGAGTTCTTACTCACTTCGAGCTATATAGATGAAGCTCCTGATATGATTGAAGGGAACCAGATGCCGGGTCGGTTGTATGCCCTGCAGTTGTCAGATTATGATATCATTTTGGGTATGGATTGGCTTGAATTGTATGGAGCAATGTTAGATTGCAGAAAGAAGAGGATCAGATTTTGTCATCCTAATGGTGCAGTGTTTGAATATCAAGGTATGCCTTTTTATATCTCCAAGTTTCTAATTTCTGCAATTAAAGCTAGAAAGTTGATAAATGATGGGTGTGTGGCCTATTTAGCCTCAGTAAGTTTGGTAGAAGCTAGTCAGCCAATGGAAGCAGTTCCCGTGGTTAGGGAATTTGCTGATGTTTTTCCTGAGGATTTGCCTGGTTTAGCTCCACACAGAGAGGTGGACTTTTCTATTGAGTTGCTGCCAGGTACCATGCCGATTTCTAAAGCTCCATATCGGATGGCACCAGCAGAACTTAAAGAATTGAAAAAGCAGTTAGAAGAGTTGTTGCAAAAAGGTTTTATTAGACCGAGTCATTCCCCGTGGGGAGCGCCGGTTTTATTTGTGGAAAAGAAGGATGGAAGTTTTCGGATGTGCATTGATTATAGAAAGTTGAATGATGTGACCATCAAGAATAAGTACCCGTTGCCGAGGATAGATGATTTATTTGATCAGTTGCAATCAGCAAAGGTGTTTTCTAAGATTGATTTGAGATCCGGGTACCATCAGTTAAGAATTAAAGAGGAGGATATAGATAAGACAGCGTTCAGAACCAGATATGGTCACTATGAGTTTGTGGTAATGCCTTTTGGGTTGACTAATGCTCCTGCAGGTTTTATGGATCTAATGAATAGAATTTTTCATCCATATTTAGATCAATTTATTGTGGTCTTTATTGATGATATTCTAATTTATTCAGCATCTGAAGAGGAGCATGCAGCTCATTTGAGGTTTACCTTGCAGTTGTTAAGAGATAACCAGCTGTTTGCTAAATTCAGTAAGTGTGAATTCTGGTTAAAGGAAATTCAGTTTTTAGGTCATGTTATTTCAGCCAAAGGAGTAGCAGTAGACCCAAGTAAAGTGGAGGCTGTGTCTAGGTGGGAAGTGCCTAAGACAATAACCGAGATTAGAAGTTTTCTGGGGTTGGCAGGTTATTATAGGCGCTTTATTCAAGATTTTTCTAAGATTGCAGCACCTATGACTAGACTGACCAGGAAAGGAGTGCCTTTTGTGTGGTCCGGTGAATGTCAAAGAAGTTTTATGGAATTGAAGAAAAGGCTTACATCAGCACCTATATTGACATTGCCGGCAGGGAGTGGTGGTTTTGTACTGTATATTGATGCTTCAAGGAGAGGTCTTGGTGCAGTGCTTATGCAGCATGGCAAAGTAATAGCGTATGCATCCAGGCAATTGAAGCCAGCAGAGGAGAATTACCCCACTCATGATTTAGAATTGGCAGCAGTTGTATTTGCTTTGAAAATGTGGAGGCATTATTTGTATGGCGAGAGATTTGAAATTTTTACAGATCATAAAAGCTTGAAGTATATCTTCTCGCAGAAAGATTTGAATCTTCACCAGCGCAGATGGATTGAGTATTTGAAAGATTATGATTTCAGTTTGGCTTACCATCCGGGTAAGGCCAATGTTGTAGCTGATGCCTTGAGCAGAAAAGTATATATGAATTTGATGATGATTAAAGAATGGAAGTTATATGAAGAAGTAGCAGAGAATTCCTTGTATGTGCCCAGCAGTCTGCGACGGGCAATTCTAGCTGCTAGTGCAGTAGAGCCGTCTTTATATTGGCAGATCATTGAGGCTCAGAGGGCAGATGCAGGTTTAGCTGAGATTGTAAAAATGGAAGGAGTTTCTATTGATGATAATTGTGTGGTCAAGCTTTGGGGCAGGTTGTTTGTTCCTGCAGAGAAAGAGGTGAAGCAGCGAGTTCTGGAAGAGGCTCATAAATCAAGGTACACTATTCATCCGGGTAGTACTAAAATGTACCATAATTTGAGAAGGCATTTTTGGTGGCCTCATATGAAGAAAGAAATAGCAGAATTTGTGGCAAGGTGTGCTATCTGTCAACAGATTAAAGCAGAGCATCAGAAGCCTGGAGGTCTATTGCAACCGTTGCCTATTCCACAGTGGAAATGGGATGATATTGCGATGGACTTTGTGGCCGGTTTACCAAAGTCGAGTTCAGGGCATAATAGAATATGGGTGTTTGTTGACAGATTGACTAAGGTATGCAGATTAGTGGCAGTGAGTATGTCTTGGACAGTGGACAGGTTGGCAAATATTTATGTTGAAAGAATTGTTCCACTGCATGGTATTCCGAAGACTATTGTATTTGATAGAGATCCAAGATTTACTTCTGGTTTTTGGAGAAGTCTGCAGAAAGTGATTGGTTCTGAGTTGAGGTATAGCTCCGCTTATCATCCCCAAACAGATGGTCAGACAGAGAGGACTATCCAGACAATTGAAGATATGCTGCGAGCTTGTTGTTTAGTTTGGGGAGGTAGTTGGGAGCATCATTTGGGAATGGTTGAGTTTGCCTACAATAATAGTTATCATACCAGTCTTGAGATGGCACCGTATGAAGCTTTATATGGAAGGCCATGTAGAACCCCATTGAATTGGCATGAAGTGGGAGAAAGGCAATTAGTGGGTCCTGAATTGATTCAGCAAACCACTGAAGTAGTGAAGCTTATCAAAGAAAAATTGCAGGCAGCTCAAAGTAGGCAAAAAGTTATGCAGATATGCGGAGGAGACCACTTCAGTTTGAGGTGGGAGATTTTGTTTTTCTGAGAGTTTCCCCAAGTAAAGGTATAATGAGGTTTGGCAAGTCTGGAAAGTTGAGTCCAAGGTATGTGGGACCTTTCCAGGTAATTGAAAGAATTGGGGAAGTGGCTTATAGGCTGGATTTGCCAGCCGATTTTGCAGATGTGCATGATATTTTCCATGTCTCCATGTTGAGAAAATGTATTGAAGATCCAGCTCAAATAATTAGATATCAAGGAGGTGACCTGAGGCCGGACATGACTATGCCAGAGTATCCGGTGCAGATCACAGATCGAAAGATAAAGAAGCTGAGGAATAAAGAAATTGAGCTAGTTAAAATGAGATGGGAAAATAGGTTGGGTGGTGAGGATACCTGGGAGTTAGCCGCAGAAATGACTAAAGGGTATCCTATCTGTTGAATAAGCTTGTGTATTTTCTTTTTAGATGATAGTACTTGTAAAAGTGTGTATGTATGAGTTGTTTAACTTTGAATTGTGTTATGAATTTCGAGGTCGAAATTTTCTTTTTAGATGATAGTAATGTAACGTCGCGTACTTTTCGGATCCATGCGGATCGTGTGTGTTGTGGTTGTGGCGGCCGTTGTGAGGCCAGTGTGAGTTGGGTGTGTGGAATGCATGGTGTGATTGTGTGGTTTGAGTAGGTGCAGCGCAGGGTTGGTCCGGAAATAGAATAGGACCTGCTGCTGTTCTGTCTGAGTTGGCGGCCAGGGTGTGGCCGTTGACTGTTGGCGTCCAGGTTCATGGACGTTGATTTCTTGAACTTAACGGCAGCTTTTGTGGACGTTTAGTCTGGCGGTGGCTATTAGCGGCATGGGGGTTGACGCCAACCTGACAGTTCTGCAGGTTAAAGGCTCACCCGAGGGTAGCTTTCTCAGCTCACTCTCTTCCCCTCTTGCCCCAGCTTCGCGCCCCAGAGTTTCTAAAGCTTCCAGCAGGTGCCAAGGAGTAGTTGGACGATCGTAGAGCGCGCGGCATCGCTGAATTACGCGAGGAAACGTCGCGGAGTGGTGCAATTCGCGTGGGAGCTCGCGGAGGGCTCGGCGTGAACCGGGGGATTGCAGGAGATTCTAACGCGTTCTGAGGTAGGGGACGAACCCGTTTAGTTCCGTAGGAACATTAAAACACATCATAACCACTTGAACCAGCATGATAATCCATGTTTGGATAGAGTTGCACCAAGCGGGATAATGGGTGGTTTGTGTTATTTAATGTTCAGAGCATGTTTTAGT
The DNA here is from genome assembly GCA_014218235.1 of Colocasia esculenta. Classification (NCBI taxonomy): domain Eukaryota; kingdom Viridiplantae; phylum Streptophyta; class Magnoliopsida; order Alismatales; family Araceae; genus Colocasia; species Colocasia esculenta. The sequence continues at coordinate 4,298,630 of CM024760.1, read as the reverse complement.
GGGTTGTATTGGGTTCTAGCATGCTAACGGAATTGCATTTGCATGTTTTTCAGTAGTTAGAACAGTTAGAAAACCCGCAGGGCCGGATTAGGGTTTCTGCAGGGTTTATGGCCGGAGAACTTGGCGTCAACATCGTTTGCCGCCAAGATTCTCAGCCAGGAGGTTAACGGCCAGGAACCTTGCCGTTGACTCCCAGTAAGCGGCAATCGATGTGGCCGCCTACTTCTATTTGAGCAGAAATGACTAAGTACAATAATTATCGATAATGCATGTGTGTTGACGCATGAGGTGCACTGAGTGCACTTGGTTTACGTGTTTAGCATACAAGGTATGCTATTAGTTGTTTACTTCGGTGACTGCGCGTTGTGTACGCGAGTCAGTTAGGTTCACATGTAGTGGACCAGTGGTTACTTGTGGTTTACGTGCAGTTTCACGTGGTTTGTGTGTGATGTGCACGTGGTTTTGTGTACGTTGCGAGTAGTACGACGCCTACCGTGGTTACCTCTCCAGTTGGGTGCCCCAGGTTCTTTGTGAGCCAGGCTGTTAGCTCGGGGCTTTGTCCCGGTACTTGTGCTGTACCGCCGAGGTTTGTGTCGTCTGACCTGGACACCCTCACTCTGTGTTTGAGTTGTACGTCCGGCTGAGGGAAAGACGACAGTGGGACAGTGACACTTGAGTTTGTCTTTAGTCACTTGTAGCGCGCTCGTAGTTGGGGGTACGGACACCAGTAGTCGACACTGGTCCTCAGCTAGTCCTTTCCAGTGCCTCACTCTAGCGAGCCCAGGCCAGGGTCTCTGGAGGTGCCAGGCATGGGCCTGTGACCGTGTGGTCTACAGGTGGTGGTGTTTAGTTGGTCTCCACAGTTGCTTGACCTTTTCACGTGGAGCGGCAGCTGGACCTTTCGTCCGTGGCTGCGAGACTGAGAGGTAGACCTGTGTTAGTTGTCCGAGTCAGTTTCTGGTGTCGCGAACCAGTTCACGTGGCTCGTGTTGGTTGTCTCTACTTTAGCTTGTACACCTGTACTGGTTTGCCGTTTAATTATTATTGTTGTTTCTCGTAATTGGCAGACGGTGAGTACTTTTACAGCTTTACTTACCTGCTTAGTTGTTCTATAAATTGTTGGTATTGTTTACTGCTTTCGTACCTGTGGTTTTGGTTTGCTCGGTGTTGGGGGAGTTCTCTACTGAGCCAGTGACTAGAGAGGCTCACCCCTACCCCCCCCCCCCCCAGGAGAGAGCGAGGAGGACGTTTCGCGACCGTCGTCCAGTTCCGGGCCGCGTCGAAGCGGTGCAGGGTCAGCACCTCCAGCAGAGTAGCTTTAGCAGTGTAGTCTAGATAGTTGTTTACTTTCTTCAGTTGTACCTCGGGGTATGCCCCAGGCTCTTGTACCTCTTTATAGTTTTTTTGTGGAAATTTGGCTATGTAACTTGTACACTATATATATATAATGGTGTGTTCCTTTATGTTTACACGGACTGTGGTTTGGTTTCCCTTGCGAGGCTTTGGCCCGTTCGCGGGAGGCGGACTCGGATCAAGTACGTTATCGGTTTAACGGGCTTGGTCGAGGCGTTCCGTCACATCCCGCTTGCTATTTCGATGTGCTTTGTCTGTTCGGCAGGCTTGTGCCTCTCACCATCAATGTCATACTCAGGCCTGTACTCAGGAATAGAGGGTTCTTTTGCTTTAATGGAGTTTACATAGCACCTGCGAGCTTCGGTTTGGTCTCCCGAGACCTCCCCTATCCCGCATGGCGTCGGGAACTTCAATTTTTGATGATAGGTAGATGGAACCCCTCCCAACTTCCCTAAAAGCCCCCGGCCAAAGATGGCATTGTAGGCCGACTTCACTTTGACAACCAGGAAGTCGACCTCAACGGTTACAGAGCGTGGGCTAGACCCGAGTGTGACTTTCAGCTTGATTGAGCCTTCAGCGCTGACCGGGGATCCGCTGAAGCCGAAGAGCGGGGTCGTTATTGGCTTTAACTTTGTGCTCAGATTTGTCATCTTCAAGAAACAATCGTAGAAGAGGACGTCTGGGGCTGCTCCGCCATCGACGAGGATTCGGTGGACGCTGTCTCCGTCGATGTCGGCGCTGACGACGAGCGCATCGTCGTGAGGAAAACTGAGGCCGACGGAGTCATCCTCAGAAAATGTGATCACCAAGTTGGACTTCGGGCCTGAGTTTCCTGAAGTCGAGCCAGCGGCCGAGGCGTACACCTTCCGCTTCTTGGAGCTGTCGCCTCCACCTGCTACGCCTCCGGCGAGGACGGGGACCGCTCCTTTCTCTCCGCGAGGATCGCGCTCTCTTTCTGGCGTTTGCTCTTTCCGCCAACCATCCACGACGTCCCGGCCGATCAGGCCTCGGCGCAGCATCTCGGCGATCTCCAGCTTCAGACTGCGGCATTGGTCGGTAGTGTGACCGAAGCCTTTGTGGTAGTCGCAATAGAGGTCGGCGCCGCGCCCCGAGGGTGGTTTAACTAACGGCTCGGGCCGTCGGAACTCGGGTAACTTCTTGATCACAGGCAGTATCTCGAAGGGAAGTCGGCCGAAGCGCGGCAGATCACGCGATCGACGGTACTCGTCCGACTGGCGGTCGCTGGATCGACGGTTCGAGTCCGACCTCCGATCTCCACGATCCGAGCTATCTTCCTTCTTTGCCCTCTTGCTTTCTGATGCTTTGCTTGATTCAGCAGGATGGCTCAGCTTGCCGGCGGCGCCGAGAGTAGACTCCAGCCTCGAGTACTTCTGCATGCGAGATAGAAGGTCGGAGAGACTCACATGTGGCTTTTTGGCAATGGATGCCACGAAGGGAGCGTTAGAGCACACTCGGGTGAGATTGTTGACCGCTGTCCGCAGGTCGAGGTCAACAACTTTCATTACTTCAAGCTGGAACTTTTTGGCGTAGTCCCGGAAGAGCTCCCCGTCCTTCTGAGTCACGAGCCACAGATCATCCGTGCAAAGGGAGTGCTGAACTGTGCTGTAGAAGTGGTCCAGGAACCGCTGCGCGAACTCGGGGAAGGAGCTGATGGATCTCGGCGGGAGAGCCTTGAACCATTGTAGCGCGGCGTCGTCCAGAGTTGACATGAACGCTCGACATCGCAGGGCATCGGTGAGGTTGACCATTTCGGTTTGCCCCTGAAAATTGTCAAGATGATGAACAGGGTTAGTGGTCCCGTTGTACCGCCTGAACTTGGGGAGCTGCATTTTTGCGGGGACCGGAGCCGAGGTGATTTTTTCGGAGAAGGGCGAGGTAGTTAGCAGGGTCGCCACCGAAGGCGCCCGAGTTCCTCACTGTAGAGCCTCGATCTTCCGGTTCATCTCCTGGAGGTCGCTCATCCATCGAGGCTCCGGTAGGGGAGCGCTGAAGGGGACTGGAGTTGATTCGGCCGTGTAGTGATCCGCATCCATCGCTCGAGGGGCCCCCTGCTCCCATGCCGAGGCCACGACGCCCTGCGTCGCCATTGGAGGTGGCGGCGGCAGTTGGGCCGAAGGGGCAAGAGTGGCCCCCCGGCCATCCGCCAGACTGGTTGAAATTTCCGGAGGAGCCGGCTGCGTCCCGGTGACGTCGTTGCCACCACGACCATCTGGGGCGGGGATCGCCGGCCGGTTGGCTGCTTCCACCTGGGCTGTCATCTGTTGTTGCTTCTGCTCCATGCGCGCTAGGATCTCATGGAGCCCAGCCACAAGGCTTTCGACGCTGTCGAGTCGAGAGGAAGTGTTTGAGCCTTGTTCTCCCGCGCCGGATCCTCCCCCAGTGGTTCCCTCCTCGACGACGGTGAGAGGTACTTCATCCTCAGACGCGCGAGTTGTCGCCTTACCTTTGGGAGCCATTAGAGCTTGCTTTTTTGTTACTCGGTTTCCCACAGACGGCGCCAAATGTTACTGCTGGAGTAACGAGATCGGCCTTAGCCGAGAGACTCCCGAGGTGAGGCTGACGTTCGAGCGATGCCGATTCCTTCCTGCAAGACCACCGAGTCGCCTCGGTGGGGAAACACTCCTACGATCAAGTTAGAGAGGGGTTCAACTGGGAAGAGAGTCTTAGGGGCGGAGAAGATCGCATCCCTTTTCCATCGCGGAGGCTTCCCTCTTATATAGTGTCTTTACCAGGACAATTTGGCAGGCCACGATCTGCATGTATCGCGCGGATATCGGTCCACGATTGTCGTGGATTCGGATTTGTGCCCGAGAATCTCGGTCTTCGCTTCGCGCTCTCCACGACGCCGGATCCTCCAGGGGCTTTGACTGACACTTTCCCTGGTTAGTTACTTGCCTTTGCTGGACGCTTTGCGATTTGCGAGGTATTCCAGTGATCCGAACTTTCCCCGAAGCCCTCCGAACGAACAGGAGGCAGCTGACCTTCGAGAGCTGACAGTGTTCGCCTATCAGACTCGGGTCCGAGCGCTCGAATACTCGACCGAGCTCCTCGCACAGAGCGGCCTCGAAGGGGGAAGTGAGTTCGTTCAAATTTTCCTTCGAATCAAAGGGGGGACTCGGAGCCGAGCGCGGGAGCTCGGGAATCACCACTTATCAGTTTAGTAACACCATTCGGTAACATTTTAAAGTAACACACCAATCAAAGTGCACTACAACCTCATTATTTATGAGGTATTTTTAACTTTTTTATTTCAATTATTGATGTGGCATAATTTTAATAGTGATGTTACCAAATAGTGTTACCAAATGATGTTACAAAACTATTACTTTTCAAATGCACTTTTGTTCCCTCCTTCTCCGGGCAGAATGTGTTACAAGCACATTCACCGATGAGGAAAAAATTGAAGTGCACTTTCAAATGTATTTAAAAAGTATAAAAAATATTTCTCTAGTTTACTTGAGTAAAATTTAATGACAAATTATTTAAATTATGTAATAAATTTGATCTATATATTATGACTTATACCTTTGAACATGTGTTGTAATATATCATAAGTTATGGTGTCATAAACATATTTAATTAGACATCTATTTAGTCATGACGAAAGAAGACTTATATTTATACATACACCTAAAATTGGGCCCGTAATGCATAGGCAGTTTTGTAATCTACATAGCACTAGACGATATTTTGTCCATCTTCCATCAGATCTTAGATCACTCAAGTTTAAAATTTTACTTGTACACTTGTAGCTACTTATAACAGAAGCTTATCTCTCCTTATGATGACCTTGCCCATATTTTTTATATATTTGTGGAAAGACTCAATTTTAGATCTGTAATTGATCGTTGGATGGCCTAAGATGATCAAAAAAGTAAACAGTATTCCATAGCTGTAAGAGCGGGACCTGTAAACAGAGGATCAGGGGGTCCCAGATTCAACATCTAAGGAAACACTCTCTGATACCTAAGTGAGATCCTAAGAAGGGCTCAGAACAAGAGGGCTCAGAACAAGGTGAAGGCTCATCAAATCAAAGGAATGGTGGAAGAGGATGTGGAAGAGGTGGCTTCTGTGGTCGTGGAAGAGGAAGAGAAAGATTTGATTCATCTAAACAAAACTTAGATGATGGAGAGAAAGGAGAAAGGCAATCAAAGGCCATTCCTGAAGGCATTCCTGAACTATATGCTTTTGTTGCAAGTGCTTGTCTTCTTTATGGTGTTTAGCTCCTCTGTTAAGTTAGTTTTTCTATTGAGCGGGTTGTATTGGATTTGTTGCTTATGAGTACCCTTTTTTGTCACATATAGGAAACACATGTCCTGCATAGGGAAGGTGTCTCTACTGGCAAAATTTCTTGCCAACTTTCACCATGGCTCCTTTGTTTGAGTTTCTCCCTCGCTTCATGATCAGAAGACAGGTTCCATTATCATCATAGTAAACTTAAGAACCTTGTTGTGTCCCTTCCTATAACTGTCTTTGTTTATTTGGTCTGTAGAGAGAACTTTTGATCCTTGTGTCATACAACTGTTGCTTCTCCCATAATTTAATGAGTTCACACAATTGTCTCAGGTGAAAGAAAAAGCATCATGTACCTTCCGATAATTAGTGTGTGATGGGTTAATTTATATTTGTGGTCTTTCTTCTTAGATTGAGAACTTTTGGCCCAGCTAGTGGAGAGAAAAATAAACAAGCATTTGGTAATCCTAAATTTAGTTACCTCATTGTAGCCCTGATTGACGGTTAGGGATTATGTTTTGTGTTTTGTGAAGTTTTTGTCATTTATGCTTTCTTTTTTATCGAGGATCATCACAAAAAAATGATGAAGGATATTTCTATGCTATCAACAAAATGTATGTTTCTTTATATTCATACTATGTATGTTTCTTATACTTAGATAAAGTTTTTTCTAATTTACGTTGTCTCTTATTTTTGTTTTTGTTTGCAGGTGCAAGTGGATCTTCCAAAAAGTCAAATATTTGTTGATTAGAATAACATGATTTTTAGAAACATGTTTTTGTTTTATCTCTTTTATATTTTCTTAGTTAAATTAAGTTATGGGCCTTTTGTGAAGCATGTACATATATGTTTATATTGAACTTTGAATGGGAGATATTAATCAACATGTAGAATCCTATCTAAATCATGAAAGGTTGTGCCTATCTATTCTTACGATTGTGTGGCCGTAGTTGACTTTTGGAATCGGCTTGAAGCCACACCCCAATTTGTTGTAGGATATTTTGTAAGAATATATCTATGCTTATGGAAGCCACATCCTATGACTTCTAGAATATGTATGTGTTCCACTTATTTATGCTTTAAATATTTGTCATGTTGTGATAAAAAATTTCCTAACTTTGCTTTGCCTCTCTCTTTTATTTTTTTGACAATTTTAGGTGCAATTAGATCTTAAGAACCAAGTTGGTGATCATGATTAGCATCCTAGCTATATGTAATATTCCACTTATTCATGCCCACACTTCTTAGGAACAATTATGAAAAGTACTTGTTACGTATATAATTTTAATCTTAGTGATGAAACTTTCTTAGATGTATATTTCAACTTTACTTTTGATGTTATTTAAATTGTGAGAAATTGTGGATGTTTGTGAATGGATGTGTGAATGAACGTGTACATGAAGTGTTGGTTGTGGATGTGAATGAATATATGAAATTTGGTATGTATATGTTTTCCTACATCTATTATTTGGTAGGTGTACCTGTTTGGTGCATCTAGTTAAATTACCTACACAATATATATGTGGTAGGTAAAGCCACAGTTTACACCTACGACTTTCACTTCGTAGGTATATGTTTTACTGACGGTGTTTATACTTATGAGCCAGGTCGTAGGGAAAGTCATAGGTAAAGACCACTACCTACTATTTTTCGCTTACACCTATGATTTTGGGTTGTAGGTATAACCTGTTTTTCTAGTAGTGCAACGCACCATCGGAAAGCTTGTGTTGGATAATCCTGAGGGATCAGAACAAACACAAAGGTACTTTGCATGAATGGATCAATTCTACTTTATCTATCTATTCTTATCCAACATGCAGGCCATATGAGTGGCTTCGAAGATGATGCCCCTCAACCACTTCCTCGTCACCAACCTCGACATGTGCCTCATTGAGGTCTGTGGGAGCGGCCTCAGTACTACAACAATAGTGGTGCCATGATCCTTGTTTGCATACACACCATCCTTGGTGCCATGCAGCACGATGAGACTGTCATCAATAATGAATCATCTCCATGTTAGGCTGACTCAACACGTCCGACCAACTAATATATGACATCAAAGAGCTCTGCCCAAGATGGCCCTATTGAATAAACCAAAGACTTAAGACATTTCGCACAAGTCCAAGACTATCTCACGCAAGCCAAATACTAAGGAGTATGAATAACCTTGAAAGGTAGCTTACATGACAGCTCATTTTCATTTTATTGACTCTTCTATTTTTAGTATAACGAACAATGCTCTGAGATTGGGTGAGCCCACGAGCTGCCACCTCTTTGGTGCGACCATCGAGGTTGTCACTTACTAATAAGACTACCTAGGCCTGAGGTTAGAAGAGCTCACAAGCCGCCATCTCTCCGACTAGACCACTGAGGCTGCCACTTACCAATCATGTTATTGAGACTTGAGGTTAGGTGAGCCCACGAGCCGCCATCTCGCTGGCATGACTATTGCTTACCAATTAGGCCACTAAAGCTTGAGGTCATGTGTTTAGCATTCGAGCCACTAGCTCTTTGATGTGACAACCAATGCCATCGCTTACCAATCAGGCCATTGAGACCACCTTTCAGTGTGACCATTTAGGCCTACGCATTCCAATCCGACCATTGAGACTCAAGGTCGGGTCAACCCACATGCCTCCACCTCTTTGGCATGACCACCAAAGCCTCCCCCTCCAACATGACCACTGAGGTCGTCAACCTCTAATCAGCCATTGAGGTCTGAGGACGGTCAAGCCCACAAGGTGCTATGTAGTACCCCGGAAAACCCATTAATTAAAAATTATAGATAAATTAAAAATTTATCTATTAATAAATTCAAACTAGTTAAAAAGGTACGCATCATTATTGCATGCATATAAACCCATATAAAAATTTCATAAAATTAGTAGTTATACTTTAAATAATGTTCTCTAATGACCCATCATGAAATTTGGGCATAGAAAATCATTTAGACCAAGTTTAAGAATTTATGCGACTTATTAGCGTAATTAAGGAATAAGTCGGAGAACTCACTATTTTATAAGCCAAAGTAGATTATAAATCAAAATAAACATACATGTAGACTTTAAATAATATGGGTTGATAGCTTATTATGATAATCGGACCAATGGATAATCTTGGCCCATGAATAAATTCTTTAATAAAAAGATAAAAAAAATCCATTAAGTAAAGTAAGTATATAGGTTGTACAATTGAGCCATACATAAGATATAGGGCCAAAAGTAAGAGCCCAAATGATGGATGAGATTAGAAATATTGGGATAAATAATACTAAATTGAAATAAAATAAGACATTAGTAAATACACGTGATAAATTAGAATAAATGATGAATAAATTGGAATAAAGGGAATTAAATCATTTCCCATTAAGCTAAATTAATAATGGGATGTATTAATAACCCAAACATAAAAGAATGGGCCCAATTATGAAGAGCTCATCATGAGATGTGAGCTAATTAAGTGAAATTCGCATTTAAAAATAATAGTAATTAGAAAAGGGGTAAGATAAATATTAAATAAGTCATAAATATCCAAAAGAGGAGTCCTATACTTACCCTAACCCTTTGCCCACGAAATTAACTCTCTTCCCAATCCTATTAGGTAGATAAAAGAGAGAAAGAGGAAGATAAAGATGGAAATTCGGAGTTTTAAAGGAAAGGAAGAGTTTTAAGAAATAAGGACTCTTAAACCCATCAAAACACCCCCAACTCGTCCCTAACCATCCATAGATCGTTGCTGGAGCATTGGAGGACGAGGGGAAAAGCTGAAGAACGAAGGAGCAAGAAGGAAGAGTTTGGAAAGGAGGGATTTCATCTCGTTCTTCATCAAAACCCTAGGATTTTCTTAACAGCGAGAAAAGATAGGCAATCTCTCAAGCACAAATTGTGTAAATTTAACCCTAGGTAGCCCACATGATCCTCTTGTAAAACCCTATCATTTACCCAATTTTCGTTGCTCCATGAAGGAGTATTAAATGTTCTAAGTTTTGTCCATACCATGCACCCGAACCTTCATGATTGATTTCAATCCATGCATGTACTTAATCCCAAGCCGTGTAAAAATTCTCATAAATACTACATCCTGTTAGCTTTCAAACGCCCCTATTTTGCCTAATTTTTATTTGTATTCATTGTTAATTAAATCATTCTTCCATGACTACGCATGTTTTAGTCACTGAAAAGTAACCTTGATAAAGCATGCACAAACCTTGTCCGTTTCCTAATTACTCATGCATGTAGATAGATCTATGAGTCTACTTTCATTTAAAACTAGTTTCACGATTTTTGAATCGTCATGTGATTTTATATCGATTTTAGAAGAGCTCGATATCATGCTTTGGAGGGAAGGACCAAAACCCAAAAGGGCAAAACGCCTTTCTCTGGGTCGGGCCGCACCTCTGATGTCGCGACGGCCCGACCCGTTGCGACCTCAGAGAGGTCGCGGTCGGCCGGACTATCACGACATGAACGCGATGACCCGTGCTGTCGCGTTCTCTCCCCCAAACCGGCCGGCCTGGCCGGTTCGGTTGACGCGCCCGGGACCCCCGTCCCGACCTGAACGTGATGGCCATACACATCGCGACCTGAACATGACGGCCATACACGTCGCAACCTGAACGTGACGGCCATACACGTCGTGACATCAGTGTTGCGGCCAGAACCTGTAATTGCCTATATAACTCTGCTATTGTTACCATTTAAACCATGTTTTAACCCTAATTAAATATTGTCATGAACTATAATGACTTGTTAGTCAATAATGAGTAATGTCTACACGAATTAATTAATTTAAAAGCTATGTGCACAATCCATTATGCTCTCTTGATTTCTTTACACTTGCACACACTTAACATTAATATTTGCCATTTGACCCTATTAAATTACTTAATAATGTATCTAGTAATTAAGTGAAATTAATTACTAAATTCTCTATTTTGTTAATGACACTTGTCTTTGTTTTATTCGCGTGCTTTGTACACCGTTATCGAGTCCCTTTGTCTTCGACCACTCGAGGCAAGACGGACAACGTTTCGTTACACACTTTCTCTTGGCATGGACCACCTCTCCATTGGAAATACTCTCGACTGGGTCAGGGACTCCTTGTCAGGCCTCCGTAAGTCTTCTTGACTTTGGCGCACGTCCTTAGCTGACGAGCTAGTTGTACCCTTAAAATCCGTTACACCCTTAGAGATCAACATGATCCAAACGGCCTTAGTATGTTCTCTCTTACCTTGTGATCACGCTGGACCACCTAGCTTATGTTCGTAGCACGGCTAGTGGGCGGTGGTGACTTCTACCAGACAGTCGGCACCTGACCTAGTGCCGTGCAACTGTGACTATCGTCGGTTTAACGTTGTTTTACGATTATACATCTATCTCATCTACTATCCTTGTACTCTCATCTATTCAAGGTTGCTCTACTATCTCGTCTATTCATCTAGTACTCTCATGAGATCTTGAGCTATTGTGGCTCCTATTGTTTGTACTATTCTTGACTGTCTAGCGCTATAATATGGGTCTTGTGACTCTACTGACTTGAATGCATACTGTTGAGGGAACGGAGAGTGTCCGAGGGGCTCCAATCTAGTCTTGGAGGCAGAGAGCCACTCAAAAATACCTACAGGGACTAATGACGGTGTCTGCATTTGCACCGGTTCTGACTGACTGTTCTGAATTGGCTAGACATCTGACTGTTATAATGTTACTGTCGTCTGTTAGTTCAGACGTACTGCACTATTACTGTACTATCACTGACTGTTACTGAGCTGCTATTGTCCTGTTATTGAGCGGCTACTGTCGTGCTCTCCTATTACACTGCTATGGTTCAACTACTTTCTCTCTCCTTACTCTACATGTTACTTTCTATCTTGAGTTATCGCTTTCTATTGTGACTTAATCATATTCATTGTGCTATATTTGGTTCACGTGCTTTTTTTTTTTTTTGAACCATGTTACATGTGCTATTATTTTCTTGACTTTACATGACTCTCTCTCTCCATCATTAGTTACTCTGTCCTTTACAAGACATTAATCACTTAAAGTATGCTTGTTTACATAAGATATTAAGTCCTACTGAGCGTTATCGCTCACCTTGTGCTATTGTTGTATGTGTTTTCAAGTAAGTCGGATGATGATCCTACACTCACCATTGGGAATAGACTGGAGTGATGAGCGACCTAGAGTCATAGCGATGGAATGACCTTAGTACCTTAGAGTTTAGTTAGATGTTTACTTAGTTATCCTTTCCAATGTAATTAAGTCATTGAGCTCTATGTTTTGGCTCTGAATTAGTAGTTGTATTAGTTTAGATGAATTATCAATAAAATGAGGAGCTTATTGCAATTATTGTTCATTAGATGATCTGATATTTACGACTGTACGTACAATTGTCGTTACCATATACGTTGTTCATGTCTCCCCGATTTATTCCGCTGCTAAATTGGCGGGGCATGACATCCTATCTCTCCAACATGACCACCAATGTCAGACTAGTCGACATTTGAGATGCTCGCAGACTAATGGCATCCAAGGCACTCATAGTCAAGACAACCTCAGGCCAACCACGGTCGAGAAAGGTCTCAAAACCTATCTCACCACACCATAGCGACACTTGTGGAAATGGATTTATCCATCAAATTATTTTGAATTTATTTATCATGTTCTCGTGTGAATGCAGGAGCATATTGTAAGTTCAAGTCTCATTGAATGCTAGTCAAGCCATAGGAATGAGAGATGAATTGACAATCGCAAAGTGTAGGCATGCCAGTCACGTAAGTGTCAATATCTTCTGCCTTCGAGAGTCGAATGACTTTAAGTCTTTTTGAGAGAGAAAATATTTGATTAATCGCTAAAATAAAAAATTTGACTTTAAGACCAATATCCCACTGTCGCCTAAACATGACGATGTTAATTACATCTATCTGAGAGAGAAAATATTTGATTAATCGCTAGAATAAAAGATTTTATGGCTTGTGAATAAACATGTAAAAGAACATTTTTGAACTTGAATTAAAATTGTTACAGGAATAACAATTTATTTTCTGAGAAACAATCATCACTGGTATTTCATTTGTTTTTTTTTTTTTTTTTGGCGTTTGTGAGATAATTTTGAAGTGCTATCCCATTTTTGTTTGGGTATGATGCCTACATATTTGCTTTATGGGGGTGGCACATTGCTTATTATTTTTATTATTATTACTTTTTTAGAGTGGGTGGTTCACTGGGTGAGAAGGTGGATGAAAGAGATGTCATCATTGAGGTGAGAGAAGGAGGGATAGCAATAAACGAAGGGGTGAGATGGGCATGGATTGGATGAGAATTTTTTTTTTTTTTTAAGAAAAAGGGAATCAGTTGGACACCGAAGGAGGGGGGCTTTCAAATGAATCGATTGGCTCCCCCCCCCCCCCCCCCCCCACTTCCTTTAGCAATCAGAATACTCAAAAGTAAAGGGGAATCGAAAGACTTCAAAAGAGAATTGATGGGAGATTTTTTTAAAAAAGAGAATTGGAGGGCCTTGGCCTGCAATCGGAAGGCTTGCACGTCCTGAATCGGAAGGGTTGGGTGTGCTTTTGATCGAATCACTTTGTCAATTTTTGTTTTCATCTCTTATATTATTATTTTTATTATTATTATTATATGCTTATGCTTGTTCTTATTGTTTATTCCCTTTTTGTTATTACTATTCTCATTCATTTTTTATCTTTTTGTTATTATATTATTATGATTATTTATATTTTTTATCTTACTCTTTGCTATGAGGGTGATCCGTAATAAAAGTACCAAAAATTGTCTGGGACTACCACTCGATCTCGCCGAGAAGGCCATACTCATTGCACCATCATCATTTATTTAATTTGTTTGTTCATTTACACAGACATATGACATGAGCCAATGGAACGACAACAATAGAAAATGTTCAAATCATTCGATTGATGAAGACGTAGCAATTTTATAAACCAAGAGTGACTTGACGACACATGTCCTTACCCGCTGTATGTTGGGGTGGTGTCCACAGATACCCATCCATAGGCTCGAGATGGTACCAGCGAGACAATGTTCACCACGGTGGCGATATAGATATTTTGTCATGGCGCCAGCTCATTGGGAAAGTTTACCCGATGGCCATGTTGGCCGAGATGTAGCCAGAAAACACTCATATCAGTTGACAGAATACATGGTTCACATTAAATCTCATGGTGAAATGAACAGTCACCGGTTCAGCGTGCCACCAGATTACTGCATGTTTCACAGATGGAGCATTTTAAGACTAAACGATGGCACACAATGTGAGATGGTGGCTCACATGTTGATATGGTGGCACACGGACTGATACAGTGACAAATTTGATACGGTGGGCACTCTTGATACGGTGGCAACCTTAATACGATAACACTGCATAGGCCCACCAAATCACTGTTTCAAACGAGCCACCGGTTCACTTTGCTATCAGATCATGGAGTGGAAGTCCCATAGGGCTGAAAAGCCACCAAATCAGTAATTTTATGGATTTTTTAGCTTATGTCAATTTATTAATGCTACCACTCATTGGAGCCATCAGATTATTGTCCCATCGGTCCAAGGTAAAAGGATCACATTGAAGGAAAGCCACCAGCTCAAAGTGAGGGGGAAAAAATCTGACAACACCTCCCCTTATTTTGCAAGTTGGGGAGGGTCGAACGGTATCCGCCCACCACAATAAAGATGGTACCAACATTAGAGTGAATGCCGAAGGCATCACCACTATAGCAGACAACATCGATTCCCAAGGCACGCCTATGAGGGAACCAGTATGCACCGAGACCAAAAAGATGAGGCAAACACATGATTTACCCCTTTTTATGGCATATATTCATGGAGAGGTAGCTACAATAGCCACCGGATCACATACACTTCACAAGAGAGAGGACTTGGAGGTGAGTCGGTGGGGGTAGCCATGATACGGTGGCACTGCGCAGGACCTCCGAATCAAACTAAAACAGTGCTTAGCAGAGAGAGGAAAATGATGGAATAGTGGGGAAAAGGGTAATATGGTGGCAGTGTGCAAGCACTGCACAGGGCCACCGCATTAAGCTGAAATGATGCTTAAAAAGGGGAAAATGGTGGAGGGGTGGTGGCTCTGCACAAGTACTGGACAGGGCCACCGAATCAAGGTGAATAGTGCTCAAACAAGAGGGAAATGACCAAAATTCGAGGGTTTCTTCTACCTAACTTTTGTATCTTATAAAAACATTCGTCCAGAGGGTAAAACCCTGCTATCTTGGTGTCCAAAATCTATTGGGCAACTAATGCTCCTCACATAGGAAAGGCTAGGGATTAGCATAGGAAGTTCTGGGCAAAACAAGGGAGGGCTAATATTGGGTAAAAGGAAGAACTCAAGAAGAGATAAATTAGGGATTAAAAGTGAGAGAAGAGGTGACAGGGTTGCCCCCCCTAAGATCCATCAGATCGGACAGAGGGGAGAGACCCATTACACATAATGTTATGTGGATCCCTCTCACCTTGCAATGAGCATATATATGAAGCCTCAGTCCAGTGGATGGAAGGGTCCTCTGGGTTTTGGTATATGAACAAAATAGAAGAACATCGAAATGTCTAGAAGAAATATGTAGAACATAAAAAAGGTAACATGCCACATCTCATCCTTCCTACCACTGGGTAGAGTGCTACAAAGGCACATAGGAAGGAGGGAACGACCTATTACCCAGAAAGAAGAAGAATGAAATAAGCATTAAAATAAGGCAAAGTAGGGATGGGAAACATGAAGAAATCTGGGGTTCTTTCCCCTTCACAGTACCGTCAAGTACATCTCATAAAGACATATGAACAAGAAATATTGAAGAAATAAAAAAGGGAGAATATATTCAAGGTACCAGGTGGAGAATATTCTTTTATAATCTCATAGTTGGTGGGGGAGGAAGACAATAAATGAAGAAAGAAGAAATGGAGGGAAGGCAATATGGGGAACCGATTCCCCTCTCCTCTCTCAAACTCTCCTATTACATGCTGAGCCTTACCCTCTCCTCTCTCTCTTTTTTAGAAGAGACTCCCTAGAACCTAGTTGTAGCAACTTTCTCCTCTTTTTGTGCTTGCTTCAGTTGCAAGAAAACTTGGAGGAAGAAGACTGCCCTTTTTTCCACCTTTTTTTTTTGCATGAGACGGTGTCCCCTTTTAAAGCCCCTTTTCCCAGGGTTGAGGTGGTTGTAGTTTTGCAACTACCCCCCTCATCTTTTCCTTTTGTTTGTTTGTTTGTTTTTTTTAATTATTCGTTCCCTCTTTTTCCTACTATAGCCGGTTGCTTCTGCTTTTCCTTCATGGGCCACATACGACACCTTAAAAGTACTCTCGTAACACTTTCATCGCCCTCGACCTCACAAATTCTCACATCGATGCCAAGCACAAGAATAGAACACACCGATCACATCTCGTGCTCCTCAAAGCATCCTCGGGCTGACCAAGTTCGTCTACCCTGTCTCTTGCCAACCAAGGCGCCCTCAGGCTCACCAAGCACATTGGTTTGTGCTGACTGATATACAAAGCAAGCAAGCACACAATGAGTAGAGAGGTCCCATTCTACTCACGATAGATGCAAAGTTCTCAAAAACCAACAGCGCCAGGTACTCTCAAGGGCATAGAAGATCAGTCGACCAAATGAAGACTTACTCCAAACTTAGGTCTCGATCTCGAGACCTAGCTCTAGAGTGGGGAGTATGATAGGGCACTTGCCAAAAACTAGAGGGGCACAGTAGGTGTGCATAGGCCCCCTCCCCCTGCTCTTTTCCTCTGTGCATACGATGTGGGCAGGCATGGCCCTTGGATGCCTCTTTCTGCACGACCCTCTTTTTGACTTTCGGGGTACAATGCGGCATGGCCGGCGTGTGACACCCTGCATGGCTTAGCCATGCTACCCAAGAGTGCCTCCTTCAGCCACCCATGCAACCCCCAGTCTATTAAAAAGGCCTTCCTGCCCCATGAGGAGAGGGGAGTACTACTATCACAAAGGAGGAGCTCCAATGCGTGCAAGAGTGCCCCAACAACTCTAGTAGCTCACCGTGCCTTCTTTTTAGTTCCTAGACCCCAACGACCATCCCAATCCCTATAATCAATGTCGTGAGCCCCTGCAATGCTTCCACACTGACTTTCCTGCTACCTTCTAAGGCCCTCCTCACCATTGTCTCCTCGACGCCTTCGTCATTGACGGGTACGTCAACATGAGTGGAATGATGGGTCGTCACCCTAGTGGTCGGCCACTGCCACCCTGGCTCGGCATGACCTTCGACATTAATGGCAGCACTCTCAAGTTCAACCACATCCTCTACGAGCGGCCCAACCAGTTGCCAATTGGTCAGACGGATTTAGCATGACAAATACAAGTAAAGGGAAGGTGGATGATGCCTCCCGACTTTGGTTTTCAACCTATATCTATCCCACTCTCATAGTGTCTCTCACTTCTTTTAGGCACGAAGTGATGTTGGCTCGATGACGGCTATTGCACTGCCTCCTTCCATCTCCTCAGACCACTCGATGGCCACATCAACTTTTTGTGGGTTCAACAGACCAACTTTAACAAATATGAAAACAATTCGGTGCAAACCCTTGTTACAAACCCAATAAGGGATTTGCCACCTCATGACATGGGGGTATTATAATAATATCCCATGTTATGACTTATGAGTACTCAATTCTAAGAATTTGGGTGGCAAACTCCTATTGATTTGCAACACTTGTTGCAAATTTTTTATTTGCAACGAGTATTTTTTCAACAAATATAATGAGTTGCTAGTGTAGATGGTGCGCGCTGACCAATCACAAAACAGATCTAGAGATTGCCCAAAACTAGTAAATATCCTGTCCTGACAAAAAAAAGGCAAGAGTAGAACTAATGATACTAACTTCTACCAATCAAAATTAAGGAGACGAAGAGCTGACAAGATTCCACAAAGTACCGTATTTAGACGACGATCAGATGGATATGAGATTAGAAGATTGTGATAGAGGAGATGCAATCACTTACCTTCCGACGCGACTCGCACGTACAAGTCCTGGCCCAGGCCGTTGTACAGCCTGAGGTCGGTGAGGTTGCCGAACCAGGTGATGCATCCGCTGCCGTCGGCGCCGCTGCTGAACGCCGTGCACGAGCAGTTCCCCAGGCACGCCGCCCTACACTCGTCGAACCCCACCTTCCACGACGTCGCCAGTGACGTGTCCGGCAACTTGGCGCCGGAAACCAGCACGAACGCGTCCTTCCCTCCCGGGCAAGCCAGGGGACGGTTCCGCTTGCACACGGCAGCGGAGCCCGTGGCCGCTCCCCGCCGCCCTGCCTGCTCCTGCTGCTGCGGTGTCTGAAAGTGGAAGCCCTCCAGGCAGCTACAGACCGGCCCAGGCGTCTTGACCTGGCAGACGGCGTTGGGGCCACAGTAGTCGACCCTGTCGCAGGTGTCGTTCACCGTCTCCCAGATTGACTCCCACGTGCCGCGGCCGTAGTCCCACATCAAGTGCTTCGCGATGCCGGAGGGGTACAGAGTTATCCTGGTCGCCATGGAAGTCTTCCATTGGTCGAACTTCAAGAAGAGATCGTCGGAGTTGGCGGTGAAGCCGTAGCTGAACAAGTCGTTGCTCTTCATATCCGGCACCCCGGTGAATCTCTCCTCGGCCCAGGGCCCCCCTCGCCATTGGGGCACTGTCCCGTTTACGACGAACAGCTGCGGTACCCCTCGAACCAACACCAGCCAGGAGTAGTCCCCCGGCGACGGGTCGTCGGTAGATTTCCACGCGGTGAGGTTAGAGCTCTCCCCCGTCCGGCGGTTCACCCCGACTTTCATTCCGGGGAGCATCGTGTCGGTTGGCTCGGCGAAGCTCTCCCAGGCATAGCTGACGCCACCATCGCCGTGAATCACCAGGTTCCCATTCTCGAGGAGGCGTGCCACTGGGTTGCTCAAGTTTGCTGTGGTGTCCGCCGACCAGTAGATGGCACCCGCCGAATCAGCGACTACGAGGGCCCCGTTTTGCGACAGCAGCAGCGAACCAGCTGTGGAGTCCGGCAGGGGGCGTAGCCGGTTGGCTACCCACACCACCGTGCGGACGGTGATCCTGTTGTACCATACGCCCAGATATGTGTGGTTGGGCCGGCTGGTGAAGAACCCCAGGCGAAAGCTCCCCTGCCCCGAGACCAGGCTCTCGTTGTGCTTGATGAACTGCCCCGCCGCGAGCGAGTCCCCTTCGGTGGCGGAAGCATGGGCGATGGCGGAGAGGAACGCAGCGACGCAAAGCGCAGCGGCCGGTAGTGTTCTCATGGCTACAGAGCGCAGAAAGGGGACACAACAAAATCCGGCCTTCCAGCTCCTGGAAGCATTAAACGACGCACAACCATGGACAATGTTACTGCTCGGAAGAAGAAGAACAGAGAGCGACACGATACGTAAGTTCCCGCACTGCCACGGCATTAGTGACCTGCTCAACTGGGGATGAGACAAGAGTCTGGTAACAGAGCTAAATATTAAATTATTATATTTGTGTAAACCTTCGAAGCTTTCTTTTTGGTTAGTGTTGTAGTCGTTTGGAGGCGTGGCGACGGTTAATATGAACGAAATGACGAATTGAAACCGGTTTATGTTGGGTGTCAAGTTGTCAACCAACATGTCTTTTGACCAGTCCACCTAATTGAGCCCATTTGAATAGTGCAAGCCATTCCGGTCATGACGGACCCGACTTGGGCGTCAAACGAGTGCTCGTGGGCCCCGCCTGCTAGTTTGCGGTGGCCGTCAACATGTCAACGAACCTGCTGTGCCACCATTTGCCCACGTGTGTGGTGCTTACGCCAGAACGTGAAGAGGCAAATCAGCAATTGGTTTAATAATAATAATCCGTTTCCTTTCACTACACCAATAACCGTACCTTTGGAGGAAAAAAGTCTAACATTTCGACTCCAGTTTCAACGCCTCGATAAACATGCATCACAATTTTTTTTTCCATCAGGTAATTGTATGGCACATCAAGGGTTGTTAACGGGTCGGAGTCGGTTTCAGAAATGATATTTTTCACATCTATTTTTTATAAGAAAATTGAAAACGGGTCGGAAACAGAAAGTAATCGGAAACATCTGGTACGATCAAATGGTAGATGTATGTAGTATTAAGAGTAGTGGTAAAAAAGATATCTTTGATAATAATATGCATAATAAATGCTACAAGAGAGACAACTTAATTAGATTCTATTTACAAGTTAAGAAGAAGCTAAAAATTTAGTCTAATTGTTTTTAATATTAAGAAATAAGATTTTAAGAGTATATATTTTGTAAGTAAAATAAAATTTATATATTATCGGAAACGAAAACGAAAAAACGGAAAATAATCTGAAACGGAAAAACGGATACGGAATGGTCGGAAACGAGTCGAAAAATCGGAAAACGGATATCCATTGGTAGCCCTAGGCACATCTTTATTGGCTCGAGTAAAACTTGATGTTCAAGAAAGAAAAGAAAGTCCATTCTCAGACCACAACCCCCTTCATCTTAAAGTGTTTAATTATTATTTTTCTCTTGTCAAAAGATGATACATTTTTCCCACTCTATATGTTACGACGATGAACGGCCATGGCAATGGATAATAAATGTAACATCTTGTTTTTGTTGGTTCGTCACCTTCTGTTGAAGGTAGTGAAGAGTCAGACTGTCGTCTTCTGAAGGTGACGACATGGCCGTCACGTTCTAGTTAGGAACGCGAGAATCTTCTAACAATTTTGGTTGTTGCATGTCCTTGTCGTCTTGCTGTCAAGACAGTTAAGACACGTGTCGGGACGCATGTAACTTAAAGGCGACATGTCAATCGTCGCGTTCAGGGTGGCAGGTATAATTGTCGGGTCTGACCAGGCTTTTGAGGTCACAATAGCACGTTGTCGCCTTTAGGCAGATCGCGACGACGAAACTCGAGCTTTATATAAGCTAGGCATCAAAACAAACTTCTTCTTCCTCTTTTCTCCTTCTTCCCTTCCTTCCTCTGACCCCTCTACGAAACCTCATTGTGGGGGAGTTCTTGGAGGCGTTCTTGGTGGGTGTGGCGTCTCCGGCTCGTTGTTCCTCCTCCAACGTGGTGCTCTCTTTGGCATGGTGGTCTTCCTCTTCGACATGTGACTTCTTCTCTGACATGTAGGAGGCTGGACGTTACTCGTGGACGACGTGAGTGTGGAGCTTGAAGCGAGGAGGAGATGACCATGCACACAAGAAGACCCCAACGGGTTGGCTCTTTACTTTGAGGTAGGGATTTCATAATCTTCCCCTAGTTCTAGCATGCTAGAATCTCCTTCTCCCTTCTCCAAGTCTTGTAGAATCCATGCTATCTGTTTGAATGCATGATTGGATTCCTTGATCTTGAATGGGCTTGGGGGTTTGTGTGATCTCATGTATGTGCATGTGAGGTTTCATGAGTGTAGATCCTTCTCATTATCATGCATGAGTGTGGATGAGAGTGGTTTGCACTCCTAGCATGTGTATTTGTTGTTCTCCATGCTCCCCTCCCTTTGTGCACACAAGATTTGCCATTTTGGGGTGTTTTGGGCGGTCTTAGGTAGGCACCTAGATCTCTATTTGTAGTCGTGACAAGGTCCTTATCGCGACCTAAAACGTGATGCGTCCCTCATCGCCTTCTGACTCTGGTCGTGACACCCTCCCTATCACATTCTGGTTACGACAGGGGATGCGTCGCCTTTTGACCTAGGTCACGTCAGGTAGTATGTCGTCTTCTGGTTGCGACTACCACTGTGTCATGTCCTTTGAGAATGCAACAATGATCCTATTGCATGCCTTCTCAGACATAGAGTGACCTGCGCCCTGTTTGGAGTCTGTTCCCCTGCGTCTCTGAGTTTCTTGCCATCTGTGTTGTTTCTAGCACGGTCCTACACTAGTCGTTCGCCCGATGCTTGGCACTGGAGGGTTTGTCCCGTTAGAGGTTGTTACTGTTACTAGAGACCCCTGTCCCTGCACGCCAGTTGAGGGAGTTCTCTAGGTGCTGGACGTACTTGAGTCACAGACTCTGGTAGCTGAGGGGAAAACGGTGGTGGACAGCGACGTTGAGTCATTTGCAGAGCTCTTTTGCTTGTTTTGGGATGCCGAGGTGATTTGATCATTCTTCCGACGCAGATCAACTAGTCCTCCTCACTGCCCCACTCTACGTGGTTCTAGTACCATTTAGGGAGGCCAAGCATGGGACAGTAGTCTGGCCAGACTACGACATTTGTGTGGTTACTTTTAGTTCCGCAGTTTCACTCCGAAAGGAGGTGGCAAACTCGGACTGGTGGTCGAGGGTAAAGCGCATGGCGTTCCTGATCAGTTGACTAGTGGTAGCTATTCTCCGTGGCTAGTGTCTTTGTTCAGACAGTTCCCTCTATCTATATTTGCAGCCTTAGGGTTCATCCCAGTGTTGTGGTTATACAAGTTTCCGGTCTCGACGTATTTAGACCTATATATGGTCGTATAGTTTACTTCCACTTCTGCGCTTACTCTGTTAGTAGAATAGATTATCTTATTTACTTTCCTTTAAAATATATATCTATTCTGCTTGTTAGAATTAGTGGGAGACTGGCAGTCCCTACTGGACTTCTTCGTGAAGCTCATTCTCTTATTTTCAGGTGAAACTTCACAACAACACCTTTCGCGGCGGGTAGAAGAGACTGGGCCATAGTAGACGACATCTTCCTTGAGCAGTGTTCCCCTAGTACTTGACTCTTCACCTTTAGGATATGCCCCTAAGAGATCTATTATCCCATCTTTTCAGCACTTGTACCTTGTTACTTGGGACTGTACTAGACTCATACTTTGTGGTGGACGCCTTGTTGTGGTCATTTACTTTCCTTACATATATATCTTGTTACACTGGTCCGTTAGCCCTTCTGAGTTCGGACCCGTGGACGGCGGCACCGATGGTTTAGTTCTCGGTGGGAGCCAGGGTCTGGGCACCGAAGCCGTTACAATAAGTGATAATGATTGACAACAACATGTAGATGATGGCCGATGAGAACAATACATATATTGCCTCGTATCTAAATAGTACAATTGATTGTTTTCTTATAATTTTGGAGTCTCAATAATCAATAATTGATTAGTTTCATCGTAACCGATTACTATTTATAAGAGAGAACTAATAATTGATTAGTTTTATATAATGATTACACACTTTGCCAAAAAAAATAAATAAATAAAATTGATCATGTGAAAGAACCTATTAATCTATTATCGAGATCTTGATAATCAATTAACCTAGGTTATCCTAAAGTAGCATTCTACTCCACCACTTAGGGGGTGGATAGAGATAACCCTTACTATCTCACCTTAACCTCGGTAATCCCAGAGTAACCTATACAAACTAAATACTTACCAAAAAAAAAAACCTATACAAACTAAAACAAATTGGAACATACTCCACACCGAGGAGGATGCAAAAATTGAAATCCTACTGTCCGGCAATTAACATTATTTTTACCGACCTATTAACGCCGATATGGTTACATCATTGGAACAAACAAGTGTCTGTAGATGTCCATCACTACTCACATTTCTTCCAATGAAGAAAGCAGGTGGGTTGGGTTCTCGCAGGCCCATGAACTCGTTGTTAAGCATGGAGACCACATCGAACATCGTGGGCCTGTCCACTGGGCTCTCTTGCACGCACAGCAGCGCCACATGCACGCATCTGGACATCTCACGATGTCGGCCTACGTTGCCCAATGTTGGGTCCACCAACTCCAATTCGCTTCCTTCTCTCCACAGATCCCACGCCTGCAAAAAATAAAATTAAAATTAAAACGCCAAGTTATCTTATTATAATTTCAATGTTTGTGAATAATGATAGTATTGGTTATTAAGAGGAAAAACAAAAGGGGGAAATGGATGTTAACATACATATCCGGGAAGGTTTAGAGAATTCCCAAATTCATAACAACGGGTGTTCTTCTTGCCGCTTAAGATCTCCAGTAGCAACACTCCGAAGCTAAAGACATCAGATTTCACAGAGAAGAGTCCCTTAATCACGTATTCTGGGGACATGTAACCACTACACATCCACAAGGAAGAAAAATTAAGTTAGCCACACAAACGTGCATTAATTACACAGCAGTAGTACTATATGCATATATAGGTATAAATTTGTTTGCTTACTGTGTTCCAACTATTCGATTGGTATTTGCCTGGCTATTATTCCAAGCTGTGAAGATTTTAGCTAGACCAAAGTCAGATATCTTAGGGTTCCATTCACCATCAAGAAGAATGTTGCTGGCTTTCAAATCCCTGTGGATTACCCTCAACCTGGAGTAGCGGTGTAGGTAGACGAGCCCCTGTGCAATCCCATTAATAATCTGGAATCGCATCTTCCAATCCAGTAGCCTTCCTTGCTCGGGATCTGTTTCATATATAAGTTAGTTTAATCTATCAGAAAAGGGGGGGGGGGGGGGGGGGGGGGGGGGGAGGAAGGAAAGAACGATTGATGTAATAAGTGCAAAATAGGGTGAAGAGTGATCTCCAAATACCGAAGATAAATTTATCCAAACTCTGATTAGGCATGTACTCATATACTAAGATCTTTTCCTCTGATTCGGTGCAATAGCCCAGAAGCTTGACAAGATTCATATGCTGGAGCTTTGCCACAAGTTGGGTCTCGCTCTTGAACTCCTCCAATCCTTGCACCGAATGCCTTGATAGCCTCTTCACGGCTACATTTTCACCATCAAGCTCGCCCTATATATAATCACCATGGAACTCCCTGATAAGGTGATACTTTACATTTCTAAATAGGTTAGTTTATAGTACTGGTTGGTATGTACAAGAAAATTGAACAATTACGTACAAACGCAATCACTACAAGAAAAGTTATATATGTCAACGACTTTATGTCAGCGGCTATCGACAACCGTTGATATATAACATATATGTCAACGGCTAAGTGAAACTGTTGACATATGAAGAAATATGTCAACGGCTATAAAAAGCCGTTGACATATGTAGCATATGTCAACGGCTTTTGTGTAGCCGTTGACATAAATTTTATGGCAACAATTCTAAGAATAATGTTGGACATAAGTTAACATATGTCAACGGCTATCCTTGGCCGTTGACATATGCATGTCTGTCAACGAGTTTTATAGCCGTTGACATATGTTAATGAAAAAAAGACTTCCCCGCGCCAACGATGGGAAGATAATTTTAACATAAATATATATGTCAACGGCTCTATCCAGCCGTTGACATATATTGATAAAAATAGTAAAAAATTCTCATTTTTGTCTCTCGTTTTTGTCTAACGGCTTTGAATAACTGTTAGACATATACTTATTTGTCTACGGTTGCACCAGCCGTTGACTAATACTTAAAAAAATATATTAAACCCCTGCCCCCTCCTCTCTCTCTCTCTCCCACCCCGCCGCCTCTTTGCTCTCCCCTCTCTCCTCTTTCCCACCTGGCACTTGCCCCTCCTTTCTCCCTCTACCAAAGCTTGAGAAGTAGGCGGTGGCCAGGACTCTGGGAGATCTCCGTGAGCGGGTGTGCTGCATTGCGGAGACGGCGGCAGAGCTTGGCTGGACAGCCAAGGGGCCGGCATTGACGTCCTTCGCTTCGGCGTCGTCTTCTCCGATGCGGGCTCCGTTGCTGGCGTCGGCTGCGTGGGGGAGGTCATCAAGCACGAGCGCCTCGTCGACGACCGCTTTTTCCTCATCTGCAAAGGCCAGGAGTGGTGATTCAGATTTTTCCTCCTCTTGCGATCTTCTTTTCTTCTGCATCCAGCACCCTATTTTAGAGTTCTGGCTCCTTTTTCAGGTTGCAGGTGGTCACCAGATTCTGGTCGGCAGAATCTGGTTTTCTCTGGTGTGCGTAGGTGCAGAGGGGTCCTCTTCTGGTGCAGTTGCCCTTTGGGTGGATCACTGGATTGTCTTCCACTTGCAATTCCCTTGTTTTAGGCCTCAACGAGGTATTCATCCTTGCCGCATGTAGGGCATCTCCTACCCATCCTCTCTTTGCCCTATTATTGCTATGGTCATCGTGTTTCTACAAAACAACAAAATTACTCCTGTTGTTTGATGACCATGGTACATCCACTTTGGAGGTTGCATTTTTTCCATGTTGAAGATGGTCCTCTTGCTGCAATGGACAATATCTCATACAGATGACCTTTGACAAGCTGACAGAGGCTAATTTTCATCTTCCGTCAGTTTCTGTGCACATATTCCTTGAAAGATATTTGGGACATCCTGGAGCAGATATGTATGTAGTGCCAAGACATTTTCCAAGTTGAATCTAGGGGTGACAACCTTTGGTCTTTTGGAAACAAGTGGAAGGAGCTAGATTACTGCTTTGTTTACGAATGACATTGCACTGAAAATCAGATGCAGCATCTTGAACATGACCTTCTTAGGTTTAACTACAACCATGACTTTTGATAAATTAAGTGGTGGGAGAGGATTCATGTAATTGACCCTAAATAGATGGCACTCTGCTGATGATGATGACAACTTAGAGAGCAATACCTTTGTTTATTTATTCAATTGGGTTACACTCCATCTTCTCTCTCAAAAAGAAAAAAAAGACAACCTAGGGAGATATGAATAGCCCTACTTTCTCTATTTCTGTGTGATTTTGGCTTTTCTTTGTTTTTTTCCTTTTCTGTATTGAGCTACTTTTGCTAGTCTGTCGTGGGACTTTTGCAAGTGTATAGATTTATATACATCCTAATCTTTTACTTTAATGAATTGATGGTATTATCAATTTCAGAAAACTAAAGCTATTTCGGCTATCTGCAAAACTTTCACATTATGCTGTAGACTTCCGATTTAAAGTGACACTAAATTTTCTGTTCTCACTAATTGTCTCCTGATGGTTTCTATTTTTTTTTAAAGTGGGTAGTACCACTAGTATATTAATGAGGAAAAAGAATTTTTTTTAAGTGGTGATTCAGATTTTCTGTGTGAGATAAAGAATTTTTTTTAAGGTTTACTTCCTTTTCATAAGAAGCGGATGGAATTAGGCCCATTCACAATGCCTCTAATGAAGCTTAGCTGCACCGCAATGGAGAGAGTTCCACTAACCCGGGTGAAAATTATCGACATTTGATGAAAAAGTTCCACCGGGACCTGGTAGTTTGGTGGTCTCGGTGTGATCTCTAGGTGATAGTGATCTAACCCATGGAGTCCTCGGTATGTCATCCAACTGTTTGTTCGTTTGCCTATGTAGATTTGTTTGCTAGCTTTTAGTCATGCATCTCAAAGATTTCGAGAACTTGAAGCATCTTTAATTTGGGGATCTACAGTCTTTTCTAGTTCGGGACAATGTCTGCACAGTCTATAGCCACATCACCAGGGTTGTGGGTGGTTCTAATTATCTAAATGGGTGATTATCTGTATAGCATGTTGGGGGTGAAGGAACAATCAAAAGCATGCCATAATAGGCAGGAATATAAACAGCCCTTTGTTGTGTTGGCATTATCTTTTACCTTATGTCATGGAGGGATAATACATTTCCCAGTGTGCTCCTCTTTTCACTTAAACCACAACTTGCCATGGTTCCTCATTTGATCATTGCATACTGTGTAAACTGGACTATCTTTGATAGTTATTATTACAATAGTTTTCTTCTTGGTTTTACCTTCCAGTAGTCCTAAGAAGTTTATTTTGTCAGTTCATTGAGGTCAGGCGTTGCTGGAGCTCCAAGACACCGGCGCCAGGCTGAGGAGGGAGCGGGAGACGCTGAGGAACACCCTCAACTATGTGTGCCTAGATGTTCTCATACAGGCGGACGGGATGAACTATGTTCTTCAAATCCATAATGATTTACTAAGCCTTGCTTCTTTAAATTTCTCTCTCCATGGGTAAAATTTGAGATAATTTGTTCCCTTTCTTCTTGTTATAGTTTTAGCTCCAGGGATCTCATAGTAAATCTAGAATCAATCACCTTACCCAGTCTAGTTGTTTATAGGAGCATAGATTTTTTTTTGCTTGATGCAAAATTATACCACTTTCAGATAATTCAATTTTTAGTTCATTGGCAGGATAGAATAAGTGTTTATGGGTGCTTTAACATGCAATGCACATACATGCTTGTACCTAGTTATTGGCTTGAGTATTTGAAATGTTTCCTCATTTAATGTATGCATTTCATGATAAAGTGGGGGTCGACAAGTACAGGGAGCTTATCCTTAAAGAAGGAGCAATCCCCTTCTGCGGCTAACCGTGTATGGCACAAAGAGGGGACAAGAAAGAGCACGGGAACTCTTGGATATGCTTCGGGATGATTCAAAGCAAAAGAGAGTTACTTCAGAGGTGTTGGAAACTATTGCTTACGATATCGCTTCACGGGTCGACGGCCCCATCCAAGCAGCTGAAACTGCTAAAAGGTTGTTGAAGGATATGATCCAGCGAAAGATGGAATTGAGCGTAAGCCGACTCCATGTTAAAGCTGTGTCCTGCCCTACTGCAGTGCCCTCGCGATGAGATGCCTTAATGTGAGACCTTTTTTTTTTTTTCATGAAAGTGTTTAGTTGGAAGGTGTGGCTCATCCTTTGGGCCCATTTAATGATTTTTAAGTGATCTCACTGTATGTTAGTTTGCTAGAACAGCATTTGATCAGTGACTAGTTCGGGTGCTAATATTGATGTCTGCATCCAAATGTATGTTATGTATACCTGTAGCATTGAAAGCTACATTTGTAAATTCTCTTATGAAAATGTTATCTTGCTAAATGTATTTTTAGTTCCTAGTCTTCCTTTGTCCTATGATAGATGGAGTTTTTCATAGTTCCCACTCACATACATGATACATGATACACCTGATATATCTTGTTGTTGTCAGGCTCATGGGATTTTACATCTCTTTCTAAAACACATAAACTATGTTTGGAATATTAAAAACTATGTTTGGAATATTAGTACTGCTTAGGTACGTATACAGATGTTCGTTTCCAATTAATTAATCTTCTCTCCATCAACTATGTCACAGCAACTTTTGTTGAAGAAGATGACGTCGCAGCATACACCATCAGATGTGTTGACGATCCCCGTACACTCAACACGACACTAGTTATTCGACCACCAGAGAACACTTTGTCGCAGAGGGAGGTGGTGGGGATATGGGAGGAGCTCATTGGGAAAGAGCTCAAAAAGACCAGCATCTCCAAGGAAGGCCTCCTCGCTTCTATGAGAGGTAAAAATGCTAAACTAGCTAGCTCCCAAGTACCATGAATTTTAGAACAAGCATGCAATTATAGATGGAAAGCTAAGATGGCATTTGGCATCATCGTGGTATAATCAGAAATTTTCTGATTTCATGTAAAGTATCTTAAGTTATTCTATTATGGATGGGACAGGACTGCGAAATTTCAATGCATTTACTTTGTGGTTTCCCTTTGCAGATCAACCTCTTGCTATTCAAGTAGGAATTGGGCATCACTACAATGTCTTCCATGAGGGATGCTTGTGCTTGGAATTACAAAATCAACATTTGGAGGCAACAGAGCTGTACCCGGAGATCCAGTATACTCGAGTGAAGGAATACCTAAAAGCCTTTGTTAGATATCCTTGCCCGTGTGCTTCATATAAAGTTCTAGCTTCCACTTTGCTCCAACTTCTGTGTGCTAATGACTATATATGCGTAGCACATAGATCAAAGCATTGCCCTTTTACTGGAGTTTGTTCAGGCCCTTTTACTGGTTCAATGGATGAAATAATGTGTTCCATATCTCGATTAAAGTTCTTCTAAAGTGGTCAGTTCCCAGAGACATCTTTTACCGTATTGGATTAAAACTTTCTATAAGCGGAAGTCCCAACTTCTAATGGGATAATGACTTCCATCAGAGGTCCTACGTATGACTGCAAATGCTGCAGATGCACAGTCCTGAATCTCCTGATTTGATAATTGTTAAGAAGGTTGATGATAGTTCTTGTGGGCACCTTCCCCATCTAATTCGTAAGGATGAAAAGAATATGGCTAATCCACGGGAACTGGTTGCATCTTCTCAGCTTCATCCCTTAGCTGCTGGAACAGTACAGAGGACAAGTACCTCTCTCCAAAGCTCGGATGAACGGTCTGCACAAGAACATTTTTGGAAAACCACTTCAATTTGAGGGTATTAAGGAGGTTGAACTATATAAGTTTGCTCCATGGGATCTCCCAGGTATGCTAGTGGGTTTGTACTTTTTTTTTCTTCTTATGAAGATGATACCTTTTTTAGTTTTTCTGTTGAATAGTGTTGTGGAAATATTTCTATATGATTCACACTGGCACAGACTTTGTAAACTCATTTAAAATTAATTTCTTCTGTAATTTTAAACTTTTTAATTAACTCCCATGTAGAAAAGTCCGATGTACAAAGCAAGGATCTGGAGTGGTATTTTTATTGCCCTGGAGATAGGAAGTATGCCAATGGAGTAAGAAAAAACCGTGCAACTGACATTGGGTACATCTTTGATTGTATAATTAAATATTAAGAAATCTCTTAATCTATTTTTTGCAGTATTTCCACAACTGGACTGGCAACAGGTTAGTTCTTGTCTGATGCTAATATCTGTGTGCTATAACTTTGAGGATTTTTTTTTCCTTTTGTTGGTTTATCCTTGGTATTGCTTTAGTAGCTTATTTATAACAATTATATTTATCCACAAAAGCAATCTTGAGGATTTTGTTTGAAGGCACTACATGAATTTTGTCTTTGATAATTTATAATTTTCTCTGGTGTTCTTGTTTTCTCTTTGTCTTGTTGGATACTTCAGTAAAATGTTTTAGTAATGTTTGTAGCTATGGACCCTCTTCCACTATGTTTGAGACCCTGTGGCTAGCATTCCTTTCCCTATAGTTTCTTCTGCCACTGAGAACAAATTAGAATTTAGAAACCATAATAATGTATTAGTAACTCTTAGTTAACGATGAGAAAAGTGATGAAAATGCAGAGTAGCAATTACATGAATGAATGGAAGACTTTATGGAGACTCGTGGGAATGAAGGGTAAAAATGTTTGACGGAATATAATTGAAAAAAAGGACATTAGATGTATGATAATCTAAGTGCGTAGGTAGACTAAAAAGACTATGATGTTCATTAACGACCATTATATATATATATATATACAAAAAAAAATCAAATATAAATCTAATAAAAAAAGATGGACAATCAAACTTATTTCTTGATTTTAAAAGAAGCCAAAGAAGTTGATCTGGTATCCAAATAATGATAAATATATCAAAAGCAGGTCACGTTGTGCTCATTACAATAGTGATCCATATGTAAACAAGGAAGAAAAGAAGCAAATGATGACCCTTTCTTGTGACCAGATTCAGCCTCAAAAGAAAAACCACAGTTCATGAATCTGCAAAAAGAAAAAGAGAAAAAAAAAATCACCTGGAAAGAATTTTAAATACAGATTGTAATGTTTTAGACAGCAATGTTTTAAGCAACTTAGAACTACTTCTAGAACGTGGATAATATTCCGTTGATAAGGACATTTCTCATGTTTTGCATTGTCTGGGTCTCTTACTTAGTGCAGGTTGAAAGGATACAACAGTTGAGAATTGTAGCTTGCACATTCCTGGGAGGATGGAAAATTGTAAAAGATTAAAAAAAAAATTATACACCATTTGTCAGCGGCTGCAACCCGCTGACAAAGGTTTTCTGACTTTTGTCAGCGAGTTTTGAAGCCGCTGACATAAAGATTTCTGTCAGCGGCTTAGAAGCTCGCTCACACAAATTTTTTATGTCAACGGCTTAAAAGCACGCTGACATAAAATTTTTTTGTCAGCGAGCTCTATAGGCCGCTGACATATATGTTTAGTCGACGGCAAAGATGTCGACGGCTTTGTCGACGGATTTAGACCGTTGACATATATTTTTGTCAACGGATTTTTGCTTTTGTCAACGACTAAAAGCCGCTGACATATGTTCTTTTTCTGTAGTGAATGCAAGGTTTACCTTATAAACAGTGCCAAACCCACCCTCTCCAATCTTGTTTGCAGGGGAGAAGCTGTTTGTGGCTGACGAAATCTTGCTGAAACGAAACGCACGTAGCTCAATATCCTTCTGGCTATCTTGATCATACTCCTTCCTGAAGAACTGCATAGCTGTGGACAGAACATTGCTGCTATTTACGGATACGTTTATAGATGAATATTTTTGGTTAAGAAAGTAATTACTAGTAAATAGATAAAAAGGGTGTAGGAGCTAAAAACACTGTTTTGAGAAGATATTATAAATCAAATACGTAAGCCAATTAAGATGTAAATAGCTCCTTGCTGGAACTCATTGCAGGAAAGAATTGAAGAGCCAGTACTCTACCAAGTATTTGTCTTCTGCTTACACCCATGACGAGGAGGAGCAGCGCCACGGTGGTCGACACTGTTATGACCACTATTACTCCCTTCTTCCGCGTCGAACCTGCATGTTCATATATAGATCGGATTATGCCCATCCCTCGTCCCCTCTTTGTATATATATGAAGTACATCAGATGAAGAAATTACTATATATCAATGCGGCAGAAAGAAATTAAGATAGGCGAGAGACAAAATTAAGTTAACTTAACTACAAATCTTGTATTAATATAAAGAGAATTGATCTGTGTCTTCACAGTGTATAGTTTAGTAGTACTGCTGCAATCCGGCCATTTTATACATCTAAATTAGCCATTGAAAACTTGAAGTGTCCGACTCCAATTTTGTTTTCGCAACATCATTGTTTTCAAACTACGTCACCCGTCGATTGTTTCAACATACATCACATCTGTCCATTAATGTTCTGTCGGGAAATGGCAGACTTTGGATCAGCGAGTTCAATTTCCTGATCGAAGTTCCACAATCACT
The DNA here is from genome assembly GCA_014218235.1 of Colocasia esculenta. NCBI lineage: Eukaryota > Viridiplantae > Streptophyta > Magnoliopsida > Alismatales > Araceae > Colocasia > Colocasia esculenta. The sequence continues at coordinate 4,266,215 of CM024760.1, read as the reverse complement.
TGCTGGACCGATCTAATTAACAATGTTTAGGCAAGTGGCTTACGTGTTCGTCCCAACAGTACATATAGGTCCAAGTCCTATTCGGTGGGCGATGAGATAATTAATTAAACTGGAGAAAGCAGTAGGCTACCGACTTCCCACCTATCTATATATGAAGCTCTTAAAAAAGAGAAATACTTAGCGCACACCTTAGTGTGCACTAAATATGACACATTCACTACCATTGTATCATGTGTTTCTTAGGGATTATAATAACTCCCCTAATCCACTTTTTCAAATTCCAAAGAACAAGTGGCACACCTTTAGTGGGTGTGTCCAAGGGGTTCTTTTAAAATAGCACAGTTTGAAATTTTTTTAAGGAGAATAACACAGTAAAAATTCAAATTCGTAATCTAACACACTTTGTACAGTGAACTGTACTTTCGCGTTTAAAAAATTAAAAAACGAAAAGTCGGGAGCGCGCATACCGACTTGCAAGTCGGCAAAGCCATGGCCGACTTGCAAGTCGGCAAAGTCATTGCCGACTTTGCTCCTGGCAAAGGGCGGCTGGGAGCTCAATCTTTTTTGGTTTTTTTTTTTATTTTCCTCTCATATCTGATATATTTAAGAGGTCTAAATGGTATCTAATTAAGATGAAATTTAAAACATAAGCTAATTAATAGATGATACAAATTATAGTAATTTTAGTTTAATTTTTTAAATTAATTTTTTGTCAAGTAAAAATTGTCCCAAAAATTATTAGGTCGACTTAATCTCAACATCTAAAAATCTAAATGATGTCTAATTGAGGTAAAATTTCAAACATAAGCTAATTAAGAGATGATACAAATTATAGTAATTTTAGTTTAATTTTTTAAATTAATTTTTTGTCAAGTAAAAATTGTCCTAAAAATTATTAAGTCGACTTAATCTCAACATCTAAAGATCTAAGTGATGTCTAATTGAGTTAAAATTTCAAATATATGTTAATTAAGAGATGATACAAATTATAGTAATTTTAGTTTAATTTTTTAAATTAATTTTTTGTCAAGTAAAAATTGTCTCCAAAATTATTAGGTCGACTTAATCTCAACATCTAAGAATCTAAATAATGTCTAATTGAGACAAAATTTCAAACATAACTAATAAGAGATGATAAAAATTATAATAATTTTAGTTTAATTTTTAAATATTTTTTTGTCAAGTAAAAATTGTCTAAAAAATCATTAGGTCGACTTAATCTCAACATCTAAGAATAGAGACAGGCTAGCCAGCCTGACCGAGGCAGGGGTTAATCGACGGTGTGCTGGCTCAGCCGAGTTGTCTTCAACCGCGTCCGACGCCGACCTACGGTTGAAGACAACTCGTTTGAGCCAGCACACCGTCGATTAACCCCTGCCTCTGTCAGGCTGGTTAGCCTTCTCTGCCCATAGATGTTGAGATTAAGTCGACCTAATAATTTTGGAGACAATTTTTACTTTACAAAAAATTAATTTAAAAAATTAAACTAAAATTACTATAATTTGTATCATCTCTTAATTAACATATATTTGAAATTTTAACTCAATTAGACATCATTTAGTTTAATTTTTTAAATTAATTTTTTTGCCAAGTAAAAATTGTCCAAAAATCATTAGGTCGACTTATCTCAACATCTAAAGATCTAAATGATGTCTAATTGAGTTAAAATTTCAAATATATGTTAATTAAGAGATGATACAAATTATAGTAATTTTAGTTTAATTTTTTAAATTAATTTTTTGTCAAGTAAAAATTGTCTCGGACGCGGTTGAAGACAACTCGGCTGAGCCAGCACACCGTCGATTAACCCCTGCCTCGGTCAGGCTGGCTAGCCTGTCTCTGTCCATAGATGTTGAGATTAAGTCGACCTAATGATATTTTAGACAATTTTTACTTGACAAAAAATTATTTTAAAAATTAAACTAAAATTATTATAATTTTTATCATCTCTTAATAGTTTATGTTTGAAATTTTGTCTCAATTAGACATTATTTAGATTCTTAGATGTTGAGATTAAGTCGACTTAATAATTTTGGAGACAATTTTTACTTGACAAAAAATTAATTTAAAAAATTAAACTAAAATTACTATAATTTGTATCATCTCTTAATTAACATATATTTGAAATTTTAACTCAATTAGACATCGTTTAGATCTTTAGATGTTGAGATTAATCGACTTAATGATTTTTGGACAATTTTTACTTGACAAAAAATTAATTTAAAAATTAAACTAAAATTACTATAATTTGTATCATCTCTTAATTAGCTTATGTTTGAAATTTTACCTCAATTAGACATCATTTAGATCTTTAGATGTTGAGATTAAGTCGACCTAATATTTTTGGGACAATTTTTACTTGACAAAAAATTAATTTAAAAAATTAAACTAAAATTACTATAATTTGTATCATCTATTAATTAGCTTATGTTTTAAATTTCATCTTAATTAGATAACATTTAGACCTCTTAAATATATCAGATATGAGAGGAAAATAAAAAAAAAACCCAATAAAGATTGAGCTCCCAGCCGCCCTTTGCCAGGAGCAAAGTCGGCAATGACTTTGCCGACTTGCAAGTCGGCCATGGCTTTGCCGACTTGCAAGTCGGTATGCGCACTCCCGACTTTTCATTTTTTTATTTTTTAAACGCGAAAGTACAGTTCACTGTACAAAGTGTGTTAGATTACAAATTTAAATTTTTACTGTGTTATTCTCCTTAAAAAAATTTCAAACTGTGCTATTTTAAAAGAAAACCTGTGTCCAAGTTAGTGCACACCTATGGTGTGCACTAAATATTTCTCCTTAAAAAATGACCATGATGCATGATCAATTTTTGACCCTACGTGTAATGGTCTCAAAATAGTCATTGGTGAACAAAGCTTTAGGTTAATAAGGTACTTCTTGTTCCTTTCAATGTTAGGGATGTAAGCACCGTCAGAGTCATCTAGTTAACAATGCCTCATGGTATACGGATTCGAACGTCAAATGTGAAAATATTACCGTACGTCCTAATATGTCAAAACAACCATTCTACGCCGTTGGAAAGGATGGGTGGGAACGCCTACCAGGTTGCCGAACGTAGAGGTCCTGCCCGGCGTCGATGATGAGGTAGACCTTCGTGTCCGGCGGCTCGAAGACCCGGATGTCGACCAGGTCGCCGAACCAGGTGATGCACCCACTACCGTCGCTACTGGAGAACGCCGTGCAGGAGCAGTTCCTGAGGCACGCCGCCATGCAAGCTTCTAGCCCCACCCCCAGGGCCATCGCCGCGCCCGACGTGTCCGGCAGCTTGGCCCTCGTCAGCATACTGAAAGATCCCTTCCCTCTCAGACACTCCAACTCCACCTGCCGCACGCACCCACCGCCGGTGATGCCCTTTTCCCACTCCAGAGGCCACCTGGGCACGAAACCCGGCAGGCAGCCGCACGTGGCGGCGGGGCTGGTGCCGTTGCAGACCCCGTTGTGGCCGCACCTGTTGTAGCCGTCGCAGGTGTCCCGGGGAGCTTTCCAGATACTATCCCACCGAGATGTAGCGTTGCTCCACACAAAGTGCTCCATTGTTCCCCATGGTTGCAGCACGATCCTGGTGATCATGGAGCTGTCCCACACGTCGAACTTGAAGCTGACGCCGCCGGAATTGTCGACGTACGAGTAGATGAATCTGTTGTACGCGTTCATGTCGGGGACGCCCGTGAAGTGGCGGCCAACCCACGGCCCAGGCCGCCACAGTGGCGTCGTCCCGTTGAGGAAGAAGACCTGCGGGGCACCGCGGGCGTCGAAGGCCAGGGTGAAGTCCCCGGGGGCGGGGTCCTCCGCCGTTCTCCACGACGTGAAGTAGGGGGAGAGGCCGGTGCCAAAGTCGTAGCCGAGCTTCATCCCTGGCAGCATCGTGTCACCCGGGTGGTCGAAGCTCTGCCATACATGGCGTCCTTGGCCGTCGACGACGAGGTTGCCGCTGTTCATCAGCCGCGCCACGGGGCCGCGAACCTCCTCAGTCGACACCGTCGTCGACCAGTAGACGACGCCACGGCCGTCGGTGAGCAGGAGGGTCCCGTTCTCCGCCAGGGTTAGGAACCCAAGTGAGGACTCCGGGAGGGGACTCCACCGGTTGGCGACCCAGACCACCGTCTGCGGCGTCATCTGGTCGTACCATATGCCCAAGTAGCGCCGCCTGGACTTGCCGGAAGAGAAGAAGCCCAGCCGGAACCAGCCCTCGGCAGAGACCAGGGACTCCGTCTGGTTGATCGACTGGCCTGCGGCTATGGTGTCGGCGGCCGCAGCGAGGGAGAAGAAGACGGAGAAGAAGGCCGCGAAGAAGACTCCATTCAGGGAGCTGCTGCACTCTTCCATGGATAATTTGTTTCAGTACTAATCTGTGCAGCACACAAATCATCTGCACGCAGAGCTCCAAGTGCTAAGAGGTTGGAGGAGAGAGATTATAATGATGGAGGATAACAATTCCGGAAACACCGTGATCACGCCACCGCGCGCCACTGCCGATGGAGAGTGCTGGGTGGGGTGCAAGGCCGGCCTTGCCATTGGCTGGTATTCAGGTCAGACTGGTCAAGTCAATTTTCCGACCACCCAACATTTCTCACCCATGTCATCACGTCACGATGTGCTTTATATTGAGGGGTCCTTTTCTGCCATAAATATAAAGTTAGATTATTTGAATAGTGCGAGACGAGCCCACTCTAGATCTCCACGTAATTCTATAATTTTAAGATGAGTATCTAAGCAATAAATCCGTCAAAGAATGTTTAAAGAAGGAATAAAGATTAGTTCCTTATGCGCTGATGTGGCATGAAAACTAGTAAATGTAAAAATGATATTTTAATTTTTTTCTTAGGTAGAATTTTAATTCGAAATTGATATTTTGAGACAATCGATATAATTTATTGTCAATGATAAAAGTGTCACTTCGACTTCCAAATTACATCTATCATCTCGGCCTCCAAAATAAATTTACTATTTTGAGTAACTTTTTAAATCAACTTTTAGAGGGATAGGGTTGAATTTTCAAGTTGCTTCTTTTGGAGAAATTTCTTAAAATTATATTTTCTTTCTTAACATCTATTAATGGACGACTCAGCAGCAGCAGTCAATAAAATTTATGCAATTTCAAAATTTTGAGTTCCCTTCTATTAATATCGTTTCTTTTGTTTCTTCTCCGCTGAAACCCTAAGCAGCCAGGCGGAAGCTTTACGTGCTGACCGACTCAAGCTGATTTCAACACAGACTTGTTCCATTCCATACTAATAAACTTTTCTTGCATTTTATTATTGACAGCTTCCAACGTACGTAGTGAGAAGAATGTGGTCGCTAACTTGACATGAGTGACGTGTTAGACCCGGTAAAATGTGAGCTCCTAAGTCTGCGCTAGCTGTGTCAGTACACCGATCTAATGGTTTGATCGGCACGTTTTCTAACCAAAGAGCAGACTAGCTGGTCTGAACATATAAAAATTGAGAAATATTTAGTATCTTTTAAAGATTGGTAATAAAGATGATGTAAATTACTTTGTAAATAATTTTATAAGTTAAAATCTGATAAAATAATTTTTCTCTCATTTTCAACTATAAAATTATTTAGAGGACAACTTATATCACCTTTATTACCCTTCTTATAGGACTAAGTATTTCTCTAAAAATTTTACCCACAATTGTATCGTATCATCATGTTTTTGTGGGGGCAGGAAAGTTAAGAGAGTGACTAGCAAGAACATGCAAAAACTTGCTTTTGAATTCAAGCACAGAATCAGAGGGCAAATGATGATAAGAGAAAGGGTTAGAACAAGAAAGCATCACTGAAATGAGGGCTACAGGTAGCAAGCAGCGATTACGGTAACATCAGAGTTCCCATGTCACACACAATGCAGCAACTCTCATTTTTAAAATATGATAAATATATTAAATCAATTAAAATAAAAAATTAATTGAATAAAGATAATAAATAGATTAATTAGAATAAAGAGGGAATAAATGAATAAAAGGGAATTAGTAGATGAGTTATACTATTGGTCCACACAAGAAGTAATATGTCAAAAAGCCAAGAGCCCATCTTTGGATGGGAGATAATTAAACTAAATTCGTATCAAAAAATAGTAATAAAATAGAAAGGTAAGATAAAGACTAAATGGGATGCAATTATCCTAAATAGGAGTCATCATCCCATCATAACCCATTGTCCACGAAATTAGACTTCTCTCATATCCTATTAGGTGAATAAATGCTAGGAAATAGGGAGATAAATGAAGAAATTCAGAGTTTGGATGGAGGAGAACAGTTTTATGTAATTAGGACTCTAAAACAACCCAATACAACCCAATTCATCTCTACCAACCCCTAGAACGATGATGAAACTCTGGGGAACGAGGAGAGGAGGCTGAGGACGAGGAGCAAGGAGAAGAAGGACTTGGAGCTAGGAGGATCTCATCTTCTTCTTCGTCATAAACCCTAGGAATCTTTACAGCGTTGAAAGATAGACAATCTCTCAAACTTAATCTAATTAAATCTAACCCTAGGTAGACCTTGATCCCCTCTATCAAAGCCCTATGTTTGCCCTAATTTTCGTTGCTTCATGAAAGAGTATTAATGCTCAATTCCCTATCACCATCATGTACCCGAACCTACTTGATTACCTTCTATCCATGAATGTACTTGATCTCATGCCATGCATTATTCTCATAATACTGCATGATGTTAGGCTTCAAATGATTCTATTTTCCCCAATTTTCATCATGCATTCTTTGCTAATTAAATCGAAATCCATGACTATGCATGTTTTAGGTCACCGAAATATAAACTAATTAAAGCATACCTATTACTTGTCTATTTTCTAATTACTCATGCCTGTAGATACCCCTACATGTCTAGTTTTGTTTAAAACTAGTTTCATAATTTTTTGACTTGTACACGATTTATTACGTATTTTTAAATGGCCCTATATCATGCATGAAAGGAAAGACCCAACCTGAAAAGGGTTGTTTCCCCTTTCTGGGTTCGGGCCGCCCTTCTGAAATCGCGATGGTCCGACCCGTCACGATCTCAGAAGGGTCGCGACCGGCTAGACTGTCGTGTCAAGAATGCGACGGTCCGAGCCGTCGTGGTTTCCCTCCACCATCATGAACCCGGCCAGTTCAGCAGAACGCGGCCGGACCGCCTGTCGCGACATGAAACGCGACGGGGGTACCCGTCGCGATTTCAAAATGTCGGCCAGAACCCTGAATTTCTTATATACCCCTACTATTTATGCCATTTAAACCCTGTTTAACCCATAATTGTGCACTGTTGTGAACAATAGTGAACTATTCATTAAATATTAGGCATTTATTATATGAAACCCATTAATTAAGAGCTAAAGGGCACAACTATACTTGCTCTCATTATTTCTTTACACTTGAACACACTAAACATTGATAATTGTCATGAGACCCTATTAAATTATCCATAATCTATCTAGTAATTAAGTGTAATTATTTACTAATCTTCTAATTAATTTAATAACACTTATCTTCGTTTTATTCGCATGCTTTGTACATCACTATCGCGTCCCTCTGCCTTCGAGCACTCAAGCAAGACAGACAATGTTTCGTACACACTTCTTTCTTGATATGGACCACCTCTCCATTGGGAATACTCCTGACCGGACCAGGGACTCCTTGTCAAGACCTTTGTAAGTCTCCTTAGCTTTGGCGGACGTCCATTGCTGACGAGCTGGTTGTACCCTTAAAACCCTTTACAGCTTAGGGATCAGCATGATCCAACGGCCTTAAGTGTGTTCTCTCTTACCTTGGGATCACGCCGGACCTCTGGTCTGTGTTCATAGCACGGCTAGTGGGCGGATGTGACTTCTACCAGATACCGGCACACGACCTAGTGTTGTGCAACTGTTACAATCGTCTGTTTATCATTGTTTTTACGAATATGTCTATATCTCATCTACTGTCTCTATACTCTCATCTGTTTACAGTCTTTCTACACTCTCGTCTATTCGTCAATTACTCTCATCTATTCTTGGTACTCTATTGGCCATACAATTGATTGTCTAAGACAGAAACATGACTATGCCAGGCAATAGGGCCCGATCTGGTCCTGGGGAGCGTCCGAAAAGTGCCATTTGTCCGCAGGAGTTAAAATGATCAGGGTGTGTATGACATGCACTCAATGCCATTTAAACTATCAAGATTTAATCTATGACAATCAATCCGTGCAATCAACACAAGTGCTATCTATACAAGTGTTGTCTATACAAGTGCTATCGTTACTAATGCACCGTTGTACAACTTTACGTGCTATATCGTTACATGGCCAATCCATTATCATACTTGTGCTATTTTCCATGTACAAGTGCTATCATTCTCTTGCCATCGTTATTTTACTCTGCATGACTATTCTCTCTAGTTATCCTGCCTTTTAAGATATTAATCACTTAAACATGCCTGTTTACATGAGATATTAAGTCCTACTGAGCGTAATCGCTCGCCCTGCGCTATTTGTTATATATTTTCAGGTGAGTCAGATGGAGACTCCACACTCACGAGGAAGGGAACGAGGAGAATAGGAGGACCCTACATTTTGTCAACCCGTGCTTATTAGTAGTTAGTTAGTTAATATGTATTAGTTTGGATTTGATAAAGTACTCTGGGCCTTAGTTATGGCTCTGATTAGTGGATGTAATAGTTATATGATGAAATATTAATGAAGTTGGATTTCATTTGGCTTTATTCCAATTGTGCAATGGTTGTTGACTATTTATCGCTCGATACTATTTTAATAACTATATATCGCTCCGATATTCTGCGTCAGGACGTTACAGTTTTGTGGTATCAGAGCCTAGGTTATTCTTAAGTATATGATCACCATATGTCAACTGCTCTAAATAGTAGTTGACATATGTTAAATTAATGTCAACGGCTATTAAGGTCGTTGACATAAGGGTAAAATATGTCAACGGCATCAAGTAGCCGTTAACATATGGTGATCATATGTCAACGGCTTGTTATAGCCGTTGACATATACTTTATATATCAATGGTTGTTTTTAGCCGCTGACATATGTTACCCTTATGTCAACGATTTTAATAGCTGTTGACATATGCTGATGAAAAAATGGCGAGACTTTTTCCATCAACTTTACAATATTTGTCAACGGCTAAGAATAGTTGTTGACATATGTCACATTTGTCAACGGCTTAATATTTGTCAACGGCCTCAGAATAACCGTTGACATATATCCCATTTTTCAATGGCTACATAGCCGTTGACATATGTTTAAAAAAAATCTAGAAGAAACCCCGCCGCCTCCCTGCTCTCTCCCTCCCCTCCTGCTCGCTCTCTCCCCTCTCTGCTCTTTCCCACCTGCCCCCTCCTTTCTATCTCCCACCCCGCAGCCTCCCTGCTCTCTCCCACCATGCCAGCCATCCTCACCATGCCAGCCATCCTCTCCCCTTCCCGGGCACTACGTACCTACGAGGAGGAAGGTGAGCTAGCTACCGGAGTCGACCATGGTCTGGCCAGCGCCGATGTGGTCGGGACGAGAACGGACTTTGGATGGGGAAGTGGGTGTTGCCGACACGGATGCCCTCGAGCTAGACAGAGTAGGCGACGCGGTCGAAGTAGAGGAGGGGGAGGGAGATCTGGATCAGGGGGTGTAGTTGAGGGGGACGGGAAGGGGAGGGCGGCTGAGTCACCGCCGAGGAGGAGCACCCCCGTGGCGTCCCGGTCGGAGATGCAATAGGAAAAGCGTCGAGCGCCCATTTGAGAGACGAACAAGAGGGACCCCCTGTTCATGCCCAGATCCCTACGGTGATGGCGTCCTCACCGGAGGAGCTCACGGGGTAGCCCACGCAACTGAAGAGGGCCCGCAGCGACGGGGAGTGCCCCACCCGACAGATGTCAGACTCCAAGTCTTCGTCCGCCGGAGCCGTCGGCGTAGGACAGGAGACCCCGCAAAGCTTGTTGGCGGGATTGCAGAAGGTTGGTGGGGCGAGGTCTGAGGTGCGATCCTGGCCACGTCACGGAGGCACACGGGATCGTCGCATATGACGACGACGCCAGCGGGCGAACGACGGCGCCCCGGGGGCCGCCCCCGTGAGAGCATCGCACCGCACCGCAGCTAGAAGAGCTCGCTCCTAGTGTCGAGCACCATGGAGACGTTCTGCGAGGGGAGCCCCCCCCCCCCCCCCCCCCCCCCCGCCTCCGCACCTACATCTCCAAGCCCGCCGCCCTCGTCCGCTACGTCTACCACCCGAAAATCACCGCGGCCCCGTCGGAGGCGGCACCTTCTTCCCCGGTGTCATCGGCAGTAGCCGCACCAACTGGCAGAGCTCCTGCGCCATCCTCGCCAGCAAGGTCGACTTCATCTCCAAGGTCCGCCACCATTCCCATCAGGACAACGCCCCCGCCTCCGCTTCTTCCACCTCCTCTTCGGCCGGCGACGTTCACCACAGCAACCACCAGCCTCCCAACGTGAACGGCTCGACTCAGGGGCTGGGCCTCGGCACATCGACTTGGGGTCAATCTGCCCGTGCATTGAGCATCGCTGACCTCTGCCCCGTCCCCATGCATGGACGCATTGGAGAAGAAAATGCCAGCGACGGCATCCAGGACGACGCCGGCATCCGATGGAGATTTTTTTAAAAAATATGAAATGAAATTTGTCAGCAGCTGTTGATATCCGCTGACATATATATGTATGATATGTCACCAAATAATAGTCGCTGACATATGTCTCATATGTCAACGGCTGTTACTCGTTGACATATCTTTATATGTAAGCAGTTAAAAACTGTTGACATATGTATCATATGTCAACGACTGTGTGTGGTCGCTGACAAATATTAGTCGACGACTAATTTGTTAACGGTTTTGTCAACAACTTGTAAGTCGTTGACATATGTGTATGTCAACAGTTATACTTCTTTGTCAACAATTTTGAACCGTTGACATTTGTTCTATTTCTTGTAGTGCTTCTGAATTCAAGTACAGAATTAGAGAGCAAATGATGATAAGAAAAAGGGTTAGAACAAGAAAGCATCACCGAAATGAGGGCTACAGCTAGCAAGCAGTGATTACGGTAACATCAGAGTTCTCATGTCACACACAATCATCCTCTTTGGCATAGTGGTTATGTTTCTACCAGGGATACTGAGTAATCTATACGAAATGATAATATTTATTAAACTTTTTTGAAATGGGCAGTAAGTCGCGCCCGAGCGCCTCGCTATTGGTGGGTCACTCACGCTCCTCACATCACACCAATGGCGGGGCACTCAGAAGTTAATCTTTTCCAATTTTTTTTTTTAAACTAGTCTACTATGTTTTTCTTTTTTTTAAAAGATCTTATAATCTTGCTCTCAAAGAAATTTGAACCTCTTAACTTTATAACTTGGTGAACATGTGGAAGATCTAGCCACTAAACCAGTACTTCCTTTATTGAGTACATTATCGTAAGAAGTCATAGCATACTCCTGAACAATGTAAAACAACTTGGAACATGAGGATGTAAAAATAAATATTCTAATTTTTTTGATGGGTAATGGTAAGATAAATTTTCGAAGTTACACAGAGCATCGAAAAAAAATGAAATCATACTTGACATCATGCTTATTGGCCCATTAACGCCGAGATGGTCACATGGTCCAACGAAGAAAGCAGGTGCCTCTTAGGGCCCATTTTCTCGTTGTTTAAGCATGGGGAGGACATCGGACATCGTGGGCCTGTGCACTGGGCGCTCTTGCACGCATCTGGACATGTCAGAATGGGCCTTTGTGGACAATGTTGGATGCGTAAACTCCCATTCTTATTGAGAAATGCCTAAAAACCGCAGCGGGTATATACTCGTCAGATACACGAGTACACGACCTCATAGGTTGGCCAGGTCAGCAGCCCAAATAGATTCGGTCCAGTCCAAACACTGTACAAAGCCGATCGAGACATGATTTGAGATGGTCTATGACTGTTTAAGTCTAAGAGAAATATTTATTGTAAGATTAATCTTATACCGAAGTTGATGTGATTGTAAGAGAAGCAATCTAGCTCTTTGTCCGAGAAAGAGAGAGAGAGAGCAATCCACATCAAATCTTGCAATAACCATTTATGTCAATTTAAGACAACATGGCATAATCCGGCTGTGATAGGATTCGAGACGGCAAACCATGTCTTAAGCTACGTACATTGTCACATGTGGAATGGGGATCTCTACATGGAGGGCCCCTGAAGACTGCGATATAATAAGCATTTAACTGAGGTAAACATTTGATGCACATTTGAATGCTGGAGTTGGGTCCCCTGGCGAGGTGAGGCCAACATGTAGGAATGGCGACCCATTTTGCCACCTCTTTGGCTCTTTCCATGGTGGGTCTCCTCCAACACTCTGGCCAAGGAACGAGTAGCAGAGGACGAACATGGAGGACTCTTTTTTAACTTTTTTGAAATGAGAAAGGTGAACTGGGCAGACTACGGTGGCATGATTGCTGTTTAGAAGGTGGGGAAGATCACTGGCCGCCATGAACACGGCCGCTGCAGGTGTCATGGATAAAAGGCTATATTGTACGTGTTTAATCCTGTTACAAGTTAAAAGTAACCACTTTTGGGTTCTGCGTCATGCTGATTTCAAATGATTCCTAACTCATTTGTGGTATGTTTGGTGTGGAGAAGGAAAAGGAGAAAACTGAGATAGAGAGAGACGTCATTCCAACCTAATTTTACCTCTTAAATGGAATGACTTTTCTCTATGTTTAACCTCAAAGTGGAAGGATAAGGGTTTCAGTGCGGTGGGGGAAGTTGTGTTGATCACTTTATTACTCTTTCGTATCTCCAACTTTTTAGGTGAGAACCAACTAGGAGTACAAACCAAGAGGTGGGTGTGTCTCATTTTATCTCTATCTCATCTCAATACCAGATATGTTCTAAAAGATTGCTTGGAAAATGAGTAAAGTTAGAAAAGTTGGGGTTCTTGAATTTCTAAATAAATTAAACCATCCTCACAACCAAACGATAGCTTGCTCAGATAAAATGACAAAGACAGAGAAATGAACACGACCACGTTTGATCCTTGGTGATCTTCTAGCTATGGAACTGTCGAGACTGTCTGAACAGTGTGTATATTGTTTTGAAGGGTAGGAAATAGAAGAGAGTGAGTGCCTTCTGGAGTTGGAACAATGACGGGGGTAAAACTTGCTTCTAAATTCGAGCATAGAGTCAGAGAACGAATGATGGTAAGAGAAAGGATTAGAACAAGCAACGTTGTGAAATGAGGAATAATGCAAGCAGCATGATAACATGAGACTTCTCGGGTCACACACACTCATCCTTTTTGGCATGAGAAATAGTTACTGCAAGAAGGGCTCTGCAATAAAGCTGAGGTTGATTGCAAGAAAACAATCTTAGAAGTTCAAAACTCATAACAAGTGTCGTACATTCCGTACTGGTCAACTAATGGGATCTTTTTTTCTACAATCCACATCAGTTTTATTATAAAACCTTTCTTACACAAAGTATGCCTCTTTTGGCATAGTGGTTATCTTTAGTCTACGCAATTCCATGTCTGCCAAGTCAGTCGTCGAGACAGGGTTTCTGCACCAAAATCTTGGCCTTACCTTCAGATGAAGGCCTGTGAAGAAACAGATGCCACTGGCAAGATTCTGGCCACTGGCAAAGATTCGTGGTAGATGGTGATAAGAGACTAGACATGGTTGGACTTTCTATGGGATTGACTACAGAGTTCCCAACGCTTCACAAATTGGAAGGATGGGCATTAAACTAGTGGGCAAGTACTTGAGCTGGAATTGATACCGGATAGAATGATCAACTAACCAACTACTGAATCCACACTGATAATCTCAGCAAGCTTAACTGCCAAATACAGAGCAATGGGTCACTTTCTTTTCTGTGACTCCAACTCCATGTAATGAAAGCTATGCAAAAACAGCAGAATTTGTGTTTCCTATTCTATGCTAGTAGCTTTCCCCAAGACAACAGTTTTATCATCATTTTCCAAGGGAGGGAAAATGAAAGAGGTCGGCTAGTCTAGTTTGCAATCCAGACTTCACAAAAGGGATTTTAACTTCCAAGAAAAATCAAGGAACCAGTTGGGAATCTTGTGATGTTAAAAAGTATTCAGATTCATGTCCAGAAGAATAAGCATGCAAATAATTTCGACCAAAATAAAATGGAGCATATGCAAGAACAAGCAAAGTCATAATTTGATGTGTTATCGGTTATAGCCCCTACAGATTTGAATATCTAGTGAAGCATGGGATTGGCATCCAAATATGGACTCATACCTGACTTTCATATATTGGCACCATGTTTGGCACAATATGTTTTTTGCAGCATTTCGCTGGATCCTGACCGCTTCAAGAACGAATAGATTAAGGAGAGAGGGGAGGAAGGGGCCTACACTGTTTTTCTTTCGGGAAGTTGACTACATGATGTGAATATTTTCTGAGAGTCTCAACTTGAATGGAGTGCAATATAAAGTAGCTAAACAGCATGCTATTAGAGTGAGGATGCCTATGAAACTAGCATCAATCATTCTCATAAGATGGCATTGCTGGAGCAGAGATGTTATTGTTAAATCAAAAAACTTGTGTAGAGAAAAACATAATCAATAACAATGTTGCTAGATTGAAGCATTGCCCCTACGATTCTCGTCAAATCCTCGGATTACACAAAGTGTTGCATGACCTTTGACTACCAACACAAGAATCATTAGTACTTGTGGTACTCAAGGATCATTAGCACTTGCATGGAAAATTGGTATTCCAACAGGTGTTAGACACATATTAGTACATAAATACAATAATTGCATTGAGATGCAATGCAAGATGGCAGATTCCTTACCTGCAAGATTGCAGATTTCTTACCAATTGGCTTCTACCAGAATGGGGTTTAAACAAGGTCAACTGCACAGAGCCTTACCCTACTCTTTGCAAAGAGGCTACTTCCAGTTTTGAACCAGTAACCTTCAGGAGAAAACAAAGCTACCTGAACATAACACCATGGCCCCCCCTCTGAGAAAATAGTTCTACAAAGGTAAAGCACAAAATTCATGTCCATAGAAAAACTATAAAAGGAGGAGAACTGAAGAAAATTCATCGCTCCCAGAGCATTTTGAGAGGGAGGGAGAGAGAGAGAGAGAAGTGAACTAGATGAAGAAGTGAAAGTGCTCTTGTTTCATCAATATAATAGGTTGTTCGGTTGGCATACTGTTGTCAGGTTCCACTACAATTCATTTCAAATCCTTGAACACTGGATCAGATCCTGCATAACTTTTGACTCTCAAGATTTACAAATGTTGCATTGACCAATTTGATGGCTGAATTTGTCTTTTTTTTTTGAAAGTGGCAGTACCACGTATATATATTAAGAAAGAAGGAGAATGTACAAGTGGCTGAATTTATGTCTGGTAGTATGCACACCTACTAGACAGATTTGACATCCAAAGAAGAATACCAAATTGTTCACCTGCGCAGTTAATACTTGGATATGCTTAATTGCCTTACCAACCTAGTCAAAAATTACAAAAATCACTTAATCCTTATCCCAGAACACTTCAAATTGACAAGACCTGTCAACCAGTAAAATTTTAGACAACCACATAAATATGGGGACTTTCTTCAGTTTTCTCAGTGGCTGTCTAAGACTCTGATTGTCCAACACATAAATATAGAGAAATCTGTTGTTCAAAGTTCTACATGTGTTTTCTGCCATCTACTTCATTAAGATGAAATTTCAAAACTATGATTATTATGCTGGTTCAGTTTATGACATGTTACTACATTTTGGAAGCATTTTTAATTTGGATATAAAGAATCCAACAGCATAAAAAAATAACATGAGCAAAGTCAGGTTATCAAAAATGTAGAATTCTAACTGTGGTGTTGAAGGGAAGGTCAAGACATTAGTGTTAGAACAGATAGATACAATGCGAAATTCAAATCTTTATATGCATCTAAAATGGTGTCATCTGATGAATGCATTTATAATTGACTAAAGCTGTAACCAAATGCCGTTAGTGGTCACTACAATGCCTCACCAGACATTTTTGCTATCCGAATGAGAAGAAAACTTAAAATTGATAAATAGAAATGTACAATATCCATAAAAGAATTGATGGACACTTAGAGGAAAAAAGAACTTAATGACACTGACATATGACCAAAAGGCCCACAATTCAAGTTCCTATTAGAAACAGGCTGCATGTTCACAGCATGCAACAGATCCAGAACAACGAGGAAAAAGTAAATCAAACCAACATCTTAGTCAATAACTGAAACCAAAGAATAGAATATAAGATAC
The DNA here is from genome assembly GCA_014218235.1 of Colocasia esculenta. Classification (NCBI taxonomy): domain Eukaryota; kingdom Viridiplantae; phylum Streptophyta; class Magnoliopsida; order Alismatales; family Araceae; genus Colocasia; species Colocasia esculenta. The sequence continues at coordinate 4,249,911 of CM024760.1, read as the reverse complement.
ATGGTGATACGTCAAATCAGAAACTCATCAAACTAGCGAACAAAACAGTGCTCATTTGGTGCACAGAGGCACAGCCAAAGGAAGTCAATAAATATCGGGATCATCCCATGGAAAACCAGGACACTGACATATGAACGTGACTGTTCTTGCTGATAATTGACAGACAAAATTATCAGAATGCCACAACCATTTGCCCAACGGGCACCATCAAGTATGAAGAGACAAGAAAACCAAACAATGTCAGTTCTCTCACAAGACATTTTGGAAGATAAAGAGGAATTGGACACTCAGACCATATTTACCCACATGTTTCATGGATCAGAATGATCAGATCATATTTTCCCATAGAAGTACAATTAATCTGACAAAAGTTACATGTTTTGCATATGGACAGGACCAAAATTACCCAAAACAGGAGCTTACATCTTCCTTTCTGTACATTACTAAGATGAAAATAGTGCAATTTTTACAAAGGGCGTCTCTCGAAACCTCATGAAGCCGACCAAACTCTCCTCTGCCGCAACATATGATCAGGCATACTTCCAGATTAAAGCCCCTGGAGGCTAGAATTGACCTCTCAATTCAAAACGACCCGGCAAGAACCCTCCTTTGCAGTGTATCCACCAGCAAGCAGGCGTTCTTCCGCATCTTCCCGGTGTCCTCCTCAATCAACACCGTGCAGATCTCCAAAACCCCTTCTTTGATGGCCTCTGAACACATCCTGTTACTAAAAGAACACACCAAGTTGAGCAACAGCAGTGCGTCTTCAACTCCTCTAGTGCTCCCCTTCTGCAAGACCCTGGCCAAAACCCTAACAAACCCATCGACCCTTCCGATCTCCTCTCTGCCTTCCCGGCATTTCCCAAGCAGCTCCAGCGCCTCGATCGCCCTCTCCACCCCACATTCCGCCAATTCCACAAGACCGGGACTGCTCCTGCCCCAACGGCCCTCCGGCGGTTCTCCGCGAAAGAGCACAGCACGTACAACGCCGTCGCCGCCTCCCGCCGCTCCCTCCCTTTCCCTTCCCTAAGGACATCCACCAGCGCCGTAATCGCCGACGGGTGGCGCCAATCGTGCACTTGTTCACCTGCAGTAATGCGAGGCTCGTGAGAGTCGTGGCCGCGAGGGCCTGACTGCCCGGCGCGCCATCGCAAAGCGCCGCAACCAGGCGGTCCACCACCCCATCCGCGACAAGCCCCACCTTGGCGTCATCCCCATCGAGGCTGAGGTCCAGAACGATCCGGAGGGCAGTCTCCTGGAGCTCCGGGCGGTCGCTGCACCCAACGTGCATCAAGATAACCGACGAGGCTCCCCCCGACTCGGATAGTAGACGACGAAAAGCGGGGTCTTTGGCAAGGCCGCGGACCCACTCAAGGGTCCGGACGTCCGCGGGGAAGGTGAGGGAGGCCAGCAGCACCTTCGGTTCCGACGACGGCGGCGATGGGCGACCGGAGCGCTGGTGGGAGGGCCTGGCGGCGGCGTAGGTGGAGATGAGGCTGCGGAGGGCGTGGTTAGGGATGAGGGAGGGATGAGGCGGAAGGGGCAACTTGGTGACGGGACAGGTGCGGTTGCCGGAATCCAGCCATCGCTGGATGGAGGCCCTGTCGAAGGTGTGCCCAGATGACAGGATCACCGGGTCCTTCATCACCTCCAGAGAGATGGGGCACTTGAAATCGTCCGGGTACTCCACCTCCATCTCCACCCTCCCCACCCTCTTCCCTTCCTCTCTCTGCACCTCCCCTCCCCCTCTCTCTAGCTTCTCTCTTTCTATCTCTTCCGTGCTTCCTGTGGGTTGGGGAATAGCAACGAGAGAGAATAGAGAGGCGAGAACTGGAGAAGATGACCAGAGGGTTCAGGGTTAGGGGGGAGGCCTCCGAGACTGTGTCCCGATGAGGCAGTGGAGTTCCGGTGCGAATTCCCCGGGATACCCCCTCGTCGGGACGGGCCTCGTGCTTCGAACTGGGAGCAAACACCGAGGGCCATATCGTACTTGAGACACGGTCCTGTACCCGTTGGACGAGCCGCGGTGCGCAGACCGCCTCCACCCCCCGACGGGCCGACCCCACGCCGGCCGCTCGCCGAGTCGCGGGTGTCCACGTCCCGCGGTAAGCAGGACGGCGGAGGTCAGGACCCCACTCCCACCAGGCCGCCCCCCTCCCCAGGTCCCCTTTCGTGGAAGCTCCGCAGCCGCTGATCCCGCCTTCGAGGACCGTGATGGAGAAATGTGGACGTCAACGGGGCGCTCAGAAGGAGAAGTTTCGAGTTTTATAGCAGCCTTGGAGATTTCACACTGTGGGGGGGCGGGCAGCAAAATTATGAGAGGCGGGTGTACTTCCCCTCCCTACTGTCATCAAATCCATCAGGAGCCGTTCAAAGACCTCAAATTGGTGGGCTCTGGTGTACCCACTTTGCCATCATCGTCCGTACTCAACCTAGATCAGGACTATCAGACCGGGGTTTAGGGGGTGGGGAGGGAAGGCGAGGAAGGGGATGGGGGCGGTGTCCGTGCCAGCGTGTAAGGAAAGCGACCCGTCTGCGGTTTCTCCGATGCTTATTTTAATCCTCCACCACCACGCGTTTTCCTCCGGGAAGTGACGTCAGAGAGGCAGCGATTCGTGGGGAGGTGGCGGGGACCGTATGCGTATGGTACGGCCGTTTTATCCCCTGGGCGACCGCGAGTACAGCGTACCACCCCCGCCCCCACCGGTCGCCGAGATTTAACCGAACCGGACCGGTCGACCGTGGGCCGGGCCCGGGCCCGAGCTGCTGGGGAGGCCGCGTCGTTTGTGTGGGGCCCAGACTTATATGCGAGCCAAGATTTGCCCGAGCGTCCATACCTTCTGGTCTGAGCGGCAATGCGTGCGCCCAACCAATGGGAGCAGCCAAAGTAGAAATTCTGAGGTGTTGGCGCCTTTTTAGTGGCTCGTCAGAGAGTGCTGACGCAAGCGGTATGGAGGTGGCGGCGTTGGGCGACCCAGCCGTTAGTTTGAAATGCTGATTCGATCCCGCCACTGCCACCATGCAGTGTCACGCGTAGCTAACATGCATGATGGGCTCCACAAAGTATGAAGAGTACGCAGGAGCAATGCCCCGTCAATTTTATAATGTCCATTGTAGAATAATGCAATGTGCACAGATTGTTGTGTTCGTGCGTGGTGTGTGAGAAACATGTAGGCAAGAGAGGTATCAGACTATAAATCATGAAGACTAGTACAAGTTTGTCTGAAACTTTGTCTGTGCACATTGTTCGTGTGTGATATGATAGTGACTCTATTGGGAATCGAAGTCTCCATTTCGGAGTCCAGCTCATTAACTGTACTCTAGACGTACGTTTTCAAATAAGTTGCATGATAGTTTAGAGCTTCTACCCACTTCAATGCACCTTAATTTACTACACATTTTTAAGGCACAAAAGTATAGTTCTAAGTTGGTTTTAGCTTCTGTCTTTTTCACAATGATCAAATTCTTTCGTTATAGATATGATGAAGCCGTCCCAAATCCGCAAGAGTCGTTATTGATTGACTTTAGGAGGATCTGAGATGAGAACTTCGAATTTGTTGATGGAGGAGGAAGTAAAATTGTTGATGTCGTGGATGTTGGTGCTAATACCTCTCGATTTATAAAAAGTCAAGTCTGAAAAGAGATGTTTAGAGATGACTCTCTAACGTTCAAGTCAAAATTAGCTCGAGAAAGAGACAAAGGAAAATAGAAACATGTGGTGGAAAAAAGGGAGAGTAGGCACAAAGTTAGGCTGAGATCTCTAGTCTGGATCTAGAATCTCTATCTCTTTATCCGTGGCGAAATAGTTATTTTTATAGGAAGAAGTAAAAATTGGTTGGGACTTTATATCTTGATTGAAATCGAAAATTCTCTTAGAATGTTGAACTTTTAGCAGAAACTTCTAGTGAGATTCAAAGATAATTTTCTTGTTAGAATTTCCATAAAAGGAAAGTCATAACAAAGCTCGAAGCCTAGACTAGTCGTATGTAGTTGAACTCTGTCTACCAAGGTGCATCCTAGTTTGAGTCTAACTCTTCTTGGGATGCTCATGTTGCTTGATGGGCTGATGACGTCTAGTGAATCCGGGCCGAACCGGGTCGAGATCATAAATAGTCCTAACTAGGCTATGCTGGCTGAGATTATTAACAGGCCGTCGGATCCTAGCAAGATACCAAGACCCATCAAATGATCATCAGACAAGTCATATGAGCGAAATACCGCAATTCTAGATTTCATGATTCTTCAAGGCAGTCTTTTGATAATAAAACCAGTAACCTTAAAATTGTCATGTTGCTCGTGGCATGTGCATAGCAGGCAAAAAGGCAACTCAAAGCTTGTTGGTAGAAACACCCAGAGTGGGTGGTCGCTGCCTAGAGGCTTCCAACTATGGCTTTATGCTCTATGGCTGTTGACCTTATCCTTCCATGTGGAGTATATACATTAGGGCCTCAAGTTCAATGGTGAATTTCTTACTATATCATTGGCCTCAAAGCTTCCCATGACTATAAAAGGAAAAGAGTAACATTAGCCGTCATTTTGAATATATAAGATGTCTAGTTGGAAAATTAGGGTGACTCTGATAAGCATATAAGTTTTGATAATAGCTAATTATTATACTTTTTTATTTAAAAAAGTGATTTAATAACACAAATAATTTATCAGGACTTTATTACTAATAAATACTCATAAGTTCTGAGACTCTATCTCATCCTCTCATTTATGATAAACTTATCAGCCCTAATTATTTATCTGTTAAAACAAAAAATTGATAAACTGAAATATCTTATCTATAAAAAGCCACTTTGATGTACCGGATAAGCCATAGTAGGGATAAATAATCACATATAACTTATCCCTCTTTAATCACATTTTTACTTTGATAACCCTATTTTGTTATCTCTATTTGTCTCTCATTTATGTGGTTTTGACAATTCTAGAGATGAGAATAAATTTAAGATAAATTGATATAAATTCTTATGTAACGGAGAAAATATCATTAATATTCCATGTGCGGACTTTCATGTCCTTTAGATAATGAAAGAATAGTGAAGTGACCTCCACTATACCTCACTATGCCCATTTTAACAGAGTGAATAACTTTTTATACCTACTCGAGAGTAGAGATAATGTTATACCTCACTACCATAGAGGAGATCTTTACAATGACTTTTTACGACAATATTTGTCGCCATAAAAAGAAATCTTTTTACGGAGATATTTCATGTGCCATAACGAGTATTCTGATAGATAGAATATTGGCAACAACTTTTTATGGTGATGTAAATACCTTGATTATTATGATGACCAAAACCATAACGATCTCAGAAAACCCGACCCTCAATCCCACCGAGAACTCAATTTTCGATGCTACCATCTATGGATTCGAGGACTCGAAGGGTTGAATGATCAATCTAACAGGATATGTAAAAGAAATAAATTACAACACAAGAAATGTACGAACAAGTGAAAGTAAACACAAATACGTAGCATAAGTCTGGTACAAGTCTCAAACACAAATAGTACAAGTAAAGGGAAGACACAACCTTAAGGATATACCCCGAGGGTGAAGTATCAAAGCACAAAGGGGACACTACTAAGGATGACGTCAGCTACTGTGGCCCCGTCTCCTCCGCCTGCCGCACAACCTACTACAGTTGTGAAGTCTCACCTGGAAGAGAAGAGAGTGAGCTTCACGAAAAGCCCAGTAGGGGCTACCATTCTCCTACTAGTTCTAACTAATAGAATATATATATAATTTAAATATTAACAATAAATAACAATCTATTCTACTAAAGAAAGTGCGGAAGCTACTACACGACTATCGGTCGGGAAAACACTATACGGCTGGAAACCTCATGTACAAACACACTGTGACTACCACACCGATGTACACACACAAATAGGAGTAATCTGTCTGGACAAGAAACACCAACCATAGAAACAACTATCGCTAGTCAATCGATCAAGAGCGCCACACGCGTCTTACCCTTGACTACAAGTTCGGGCTTGCTGCCCCTCGTCAAGGTGAGGGTACATAACTCAAAGAAACCACCACAACAGTCGTAGTCTAGCAAAACTATGGTCCCGGGACTGCCACTTCTATGCACTTCCAACCACCTTGGCATCCCAGACCAATCATGGGATCTCTATAAACAACTTGACGTCGCTGTCCACCCACCATTTTTGTAACATCCCCTTTTCTTTGGTCAGTCACCTTCTGCTAAAGGTAGCAACGTATTGAGTCGTCGCCTTCTGAAGGCAATGGCATGGCTGTCATGTTCTGGTTGGGAACGCGACAAGCATGTCATCGCGTTCAGCCTTCTGACCGCAGCATGTAGTTTTGTCGTCTTAATGTCGGGACAGTTGGGACACGTGTCAAGCACTGACAGATGAAGGCGACATGTCAGGTGTCGCGTTCATGATGTAAGGTCTACGAGGATGACATGTGGTGGATCCGTTGGTCAGGTCTGACCATGACCTTGAGGTCGCGACAGGTTAGCCGTTGCGTTCTGTAAGTGAACGCGACGGGTTGACTGTCGCATTCTCAGGTCCGAGGCCTATATGTGCAAGGCCTTCAGACCTGTCCTCATCTTCCCCTTTTCTTCTTCCTTCTTCCTTCCTGTGAACCACTCTATGTGTGTTAGCTCTATGGGAAGCGTGTGAGGGTGTTGGTGGCATGTGAGGTGGTGTGTTTCTTCCTCGGCGTGGTGTTCTTCTCCAGCATGGGCGTGGTATTCTCCTCTTCGTGGTGGTGATCCTCTTCTCCGGCATGTAGGAGGACATTCGTTGCTCATGGATGACGTGAGCATGGAGCTTGGAGCGAGGAGGAGGTGGCCATGCACATGAGAAGACCCCAACGGGTTGGCTCTTCATTTTAAGGTAGGGACCCTTGTCTTCCCCCTAGTTCTACCATGCTAGGGCCTCTAGTTCCTTTCTCCAAGCTAGTAGAAGAATGCTAGGAGTGTGGTTTGCATGTTGGCTTATTGTGTTTGAATTGGGGGTTGGGTTTGAGTGTTCTATCATGCTTGCATGTGAGGATTTTGGAGTGTAGATGCATATCCTTGACATGCATGGGTGTGGATGATGGTGGTTTGAGCTTGTATCATGTGTTTACATCGTTCTCCATGCTCCCCTCCCTCTGTGCACACCAGTATTTCCGTTTAGGGGCGTTTTGGGAGGTCTCGGGTTGGCACTCGAGCTTTTGTCTGTGGTCGCGACAAGGTTCCTGTCGTGACCCAGAACACGACGTATCGCCTCGTCGCCTTCTGGTGTGAACGCGACGCCCCACCCTGTCGCATTCTGGTAGTGACAGGGTGACCATCGCCTTCATGCCTGGTTTTCCTGTGGGTTGTGGGAGGTCTCGGGTGGTCACTCGGACCTCTGTCTGTGGTCACGACAATGCCCTTGTCTCGACTCAGATAGTGTCAGTTTCCCTGTCGCCTTCAGACCCAGGTCATGACAGACGGGGTGTCGCCTTCAGGTGGCGACAACCTTTGTGTTGCCTTTTCAGACAAAGAGTGACTGGTGACTTGTTTGGAGTTTCGTTCTGCTGTGACTCTATTTCTTGGCACCTATGCTGTTCCTAGCACGGTCCTACACTAGTCGTTCGTCCGGTGCTAAGGCACGTGGCACACCTAACTGGTTGACTAGTGGTAGTTATTCTCCGTGCTTAGTCATGTCTTTGTCCAGACATTTGTTCTCTATCTATGTTTACAGCCTTGGGTTCGTCCCAATGCTGTGGTTTACACGGGTTTCCGGTCCCGACATGTTTAGACCGACGGCTGTGTAGTTTACTTTCCGCTTCCGCAGTTACTATGTTAGAAGAATAGATTACTTGCTTAATTTCAGTTATACCCATATATCTATTCTGCTTGTTAGAACTAGTGGGAGATTGGTAGTTCCTACAAGGCTTCTTCGTGAAGCTCATTCCCTTATTTTCAGATGAGACTTCACGGCAGTACCCTTTACGACAGACTGAGGAGACGAGGCCGTAGTAGACACTATCTTCCGTGAGCAGTGTTCCCTCATACTTGTTTAGTCACCTTCGGGGTATGCCCCTAAGGGACCTGTTATTCCCTTTTTATTTCTACACTTGTACTTGTTGCTTGGGACTGTACTAGATCATACTTTGTGTTGGAGGCTTTTTCTTCACCTGTTAGTACATTTTTAGTGCTTGTTGTCATCATTTATTTCTATTACATATCTTGTTAGACTTATCTGTTAGCCCTTCTGGGTCTTTGAGCTTGTGGGCGATAGTGCTAACGGTCGGATTCCAGGTGGGAGCCAGGGGTCTGGGCATCGGGGCCATTATAGTTATTCCCTCAGCTCTAGAGTCTCTAACTCGAGCACACTCGTAGCCAGAAGAACTCCCTCAATCAACTCACGAGGACGGGGGTCCCCGGAAACGGTAACAACTGACACAACGGGACAAGCCCACGACTGCCGAGCAACATCGAATCAACTAGTGTAGTACCGTGCTAGGGACAACACAGGTGCCATAGGAACAAAGGAACTCAAATTCGGCGGAAGCACGGCTCCGAACGGAAGCAGTCGATTCACTATCTGAGAAGGCGACGACAGTCACCCTGTCACAACCATAGGGAATGCGACGCATAGGCCCTCGCAACCAGAAGGCGACATCAAGCATGATGCATTCAAGAGAATAAGGTGACACCATAATGCGACAGTGTGGACAATACAACCAAAGTAAGCGGAAGGCGATGGGAAAGGTTTCACGACCAGAACGTGACTAGGGACCTGTCGTGCGTGTTCTCAGTCTGAGGGTTGGCTACACAGCCGAGCCCTCAAGAACCTCCCTAAAAACCACACAACAAGTCCCGAGGGAGGGGAGCATGAAGACAACTAAAATCACATGTAAGGAGCTCAAACCACCCTCAATCACACCCATACATGGCAATGAAAGTTAGCTACTCTCATGCAAAGGCTCACATGCATGCTCAAGACCATACACATTCCACTACAACAATGAAACAATGAAGCATGGAACGAAGCTTATAAGGCTCTAGAAGGTGAGGGAAGGGCCCTAAGGCATGGTAGAACTAGGGAGAGAGTTGAGTTCCCTACTTTAAATAGAAAAACCAATCCATTGGGACCTTCTCGTGTGAGTGACCACCTCCTCCTCGATCCAAGCTCTACGTTGAGGCCACCTAAAAGTGAGAAAGACCCACCTCAAAGTCACGACGCCACCAACTTGGAGAAGAAAGCCCCCCAAGGGCTCATTTCAAATAGAGGAGAGAAATAGGAGAAGAGAGAAAAAATAAAAGAGGAAGGGAGAAAGAGATTTACTAGCCTTGCATATATAGTCTTCAGATCTTAGAATGCGACAGCTTGACTGTCGCAACCCCACCTGAATGCGATGACTATCTTGTCGCCTTCCCAAAGAGTCGGTCAAACCTGTTGAGTTCAACACACGTCGTCCTGCATGCGTGCTACTTTGAATGTGACAATTGACATGTCGTCTTCACCCGCATACGTCCCGACGCGTGGCGCAATTGTCCTAATAAGAAGACGACAAGTACACTGCTCAACAGTCAGAACTAAAACGCGACAGCTAAGGAGCCACATTCACTAAGTGAACGCGACATTCTTCCTGTCGCCTTCAGAAAGGCGACGTGCCGATATGTTACATATCTTATTGTCGTAAATACCATGATTATTTATGCCGTAAATACATTTGCATATTGTCTTCTTTAACATCTATTTATCCCGATTGTATTTTATCTTTAATATAGTTATCTCAATTGTCAACTTTTAAATTATCATAAGTGATAAATGAGAGAGAACTTCCTTCATCCAATTATCAAACACTACTAAAAACTTACCTATAAAAGGCAGAAAATAAAGGCAGAAATTAATTGAGACTTTTATTTTAGATTTTAGAAGGCAAAATAAAATTGTGTCTTCTCTTCATATTAAATCTTCTCTATTAAAGACACAATATAAATTAGGCCTTATAAAATCTAATAAATAGAAGATAGTAATAAGATTGTGCCTTTTATTTACTAAATTAGAAATAATATCTAATTCTCCAAAAATTTAATATCAAATAAATTAACAAAAAATATAATTTAGATGAACTTTTTCCCCTTTTTCCATCCTAACAGCCCCCACCCCAGCCCGTGTGCCTTTGTTTTACCTTTTTCAAGCACAGTGAAGCCGCGCGCAGCAGGCCCTCCTGCGCTTGGTCCCTCCACCGAAGCAGCAGTACGCAGGTGTATATATATATATTTTTGGTTTTTCTTAAACTCCTCCCCCTCGCCCCGTTCACCTGTCCTCCCGACTCCCCCCTCCCGCAAAACAACCTTTTTCTTAAACTCCCCCCATCCCACCGGAGCAGTAGGTTGGGTAGGTTTTTGTTTTTCTTAAACTCCCCCCATCCCATTCGTAGTAGGTTGCATATAGGGGTGTCAATGGGCCGGGCCTGGGCCGGGCCTAGGCTGGCCCAGGCCCAGCCCGGTTTTTAGATGATAGGCCCAGGCCCGGAAAAAAACCCGGTTTTCAGGATATTGGCCCGGCCCGGGGTGCTTTTTGATGGCCCGGCCCAGGCTCGGCCCGGCCCGGCCCGGTTTTTACTTTTTAATGATACTTCTGTTGTCTATTGATGAACACACAAATTTTATTAGCACACAAACTTTATTAGGGCCTCCCACCTATGGAGCCAAACGGCCCAAACACAATGAAAAATTTTAGATCCTCCAGATCCCTTGTTAAGCAAGGTTCAGAAATAAGAAAAGCCCAATTTAACTGTCCATGGATCCGATGCTCCCACTCAATTGATACACAGCCATACAGACACCCATGAAGACCCATTTTGTACATAAAAAATAAACATTAACTCATTAAATCTGAAATAAACATTAGACAGTGTTCAACTGTTCATAAACAGAAATAAACATTAAGCCATTCAATCTGAAATAAGCATTAGACAGTGTTCATAAACAGAAATAAACATTAAACCATTCAATCTGAAATAAACATTAGACAGTGTTGATAATCTGAAATAAACATTTAGAGTTTGGACAGTGTTCATATACTCCACTTAAAGCTTCAGAATACAACCTAAATTATTTGAGTCATTAATGATAAAACTAAATAACTGATAATTAAAATGGCTTCATGAAAACTGTCCATAAACCATCTTCAAGAGAATCACCACAAGCAACCTCCATCTTCTTTCTTTCTCCATCACCTATGTAAAAAATAAATATATGCAATCAGCCAATCATAAGATCTACAAAGTAAGTTGTGTAATAAATCTCATGTAGTCATGTTGAGTAAAATAAAGATGGTATTATCATATTAACACATCACCTTTTCAAAGTCCCAATCAATGGCAAACTTTAGCCTCCATTCATGGCATGTGAAAGTCATGTAGAACCTTGTAAAAAACATACACAAAATAAATACATGTGGCAAACAGTAGAAAGACAAAAACAACATTTAAGTCTTCTAATTACCTTGTATATGATCCTCTTCTCTAAGCCAATCTTCACAGCAGATTAATGCTTCCACAATGTCTGGTGTCAACCTACTTCGATATTGATCTAGCACTCTCCCACCATTGCTAAATGCAGCCTCAGAAGCAACAGTAGATGCAGGAATTGCTAGATAATCACGAGCTATTTTGGAAAGTGTAGGATACACCAAAGAATTGTCACTCCACCACTTAAGGATGTCAAAACTCTTTTGATTGAGGGGAACAACACTTTCATCAAGATACCGTTCCAGTTCTGACTTTGATTCTTGTAAGTTCTGTTGACTCAAAAATTGATTGTATCCACTAAGAAATTCATTATCTGCTAATATCTCCTCGTCACAAGGTGCATCACCTTCTCTACTTTCTTGTGAAGCTTGATTAATAATATTTTGATTATATTGCTCCTTGTACTCAATAAAAATGACATGGATAGCCTCGGTCACCTCACTAACAAAGCTTGCACATTGAAGTCCATAAATTTGCTTAAAAGCATAATGAAGGAATAACATCTTAAAACGAGGATCAAGCATAAATATCCAAGATTTTGATTGGAAGTCCATAAATCTGTAGTAAGACTGACCCTTTCACATTTTTTTAGGGCATCTAATAAAGCTTGCTTCTCTTCATATATATCTTTTCACAATCACTTCGCAATGTGTTCCTTGACACCAATTGAAATTCAGGACGCACACTTTCATAAATCGGCGAAAACCTCGATTTTCAGAAAATGAGAAAGGCAACTCATCAATAATGACCATTCTTGCAAATTCTAAACGACAAATATCTGCATCATACTTGTAATTTGTAAGATTGACACCACCATTAGAATGTGGGATGAAAGTCAATGTTGCTTGTTTTTTTGTTTTCCAAAGAAGCTTCGCGCAATTCTTGACATGTCTACCAAGGTGGCTAGTTCCATCACTTGAATTACAAGTGAATGATGCATTGCAATACTTGCAAAATGCCCTATTAGATCCATCAGCCTGATTCTTTATTTCAAAATGTTCCCAATGAGGAGACTTAAGCTTTCTAGCACGCTTAGACACCACACTTGATGATCTTTCAGTTTCGACAACATCATCAGAACTCTTTGTAGTATCATTAGCATTCTCAGCCACCAAACTTTCATTTTCAGTATTGTTAACATTGTCATTCACTTGAGACATTTCTAAACAAGATAAACAAATAACAATAAGAACATACACATTATGTGCTATGCGCATAGTTACATGTTAAAAGACTGGGGAACATACCTCACTGTCAATATAATTTGCGGACAGATCTGATGTAGAACTCCACCAAATTGCTGCACAATGAAGAGAAATTTTGTTAGCTTAAGCAGTGTGCGAAAGGGCCGGGCCCAGTGTGCAGTGTGCGGCTCTGGAGTGTGCGGGCGTGGGCGCGTGTGCAGTGTGCGGGTGTGCGGGCGTGGGCAAGTGTGTAGTGTGCAGTGCGGGCGTGTGCAGTGCGCGGGTGCCTGCACGAGGGGGCGACCGGTGGGGGGAGCTGGGGGGGGCGACTAGTGGGGGGCGACCGGTGGGGGGGCGCCGGTGGGGGAAGAGCAGGGGGGGCGACCAGTGGGGGCGCCGGTGTGGGGGGAGCGGGGGGTGGGGGCGATCGGTGAGGGGAGCAGGGGGGGCGATCGGTGGGGGGGCGCCGGTGTGGGGGGAGCGGGGGGGGCGACCGGTGGGGGAGAGCGGGGGGGGGGGGGGGGGGGGGGCGACCGGTGTGGGGGGGGGAGCTGGGGGGGGCGACTAGTGGGGGGCGCCGGTGTGGGGGAGGGGCGACCGGTGGGGGGAGCAGGGGGGGCGACTAGTGGGGGGCGCCGGTGTGTGGGGGGGAGCGGGGGGGGCGACCGGTGGGGGGAGCAGGTGGGGGCGACCGGTGTGGGGGGGGGGAGCTGGGGGGCGACCGGTGGGGGGAGCAGGTGGGGGCGACCGGTGTGGGGGAGGGGGGGGAGCAGGGGGGGCGACCGGTGGGGGGGGGGGAAGCAAAGGAAGGATGCAGGGCAGCAGGCGGCCTACGTACCTTCTTCTCTGTTCTTCACCGGAAGTCTGGAACGCCAGAGCAAGAGGCAGCCGAGCGGAGTGGCGGACGCTTGCGAGAGAAACCCAAATCCGAGTTTAGGTTTTCAGGATAACAGTAGAAACCGGGCTGGGCGAGCCGAGCTGGGCAAAGCCCGGAATCGGCCCAAGTTTATTGCGGGCCGGGCCGAAATTTAAAAATGGGCTGAAAAATGAAGCCCATGCCCGTGTTATACCGGGCCGGCCTGGTCCAGTTGACACCCCTAGTTGCATAGGTTTTTGTTTTTGTTTTTTCCTTTTTTGTTAAACCCCCCCCCCCCCCCCGTCTAGTTGACACCCCTAGTTGCATAGGTTTTTGTTTTTGTTTTCCTGTTAAACTCCCCCCCCCTCCCTGTTCACATGCGTCTCCCCCCAGCTCTGCAGCATTAATTAGTTAGTTCCTTTTTCTGTCTCTCTCTCTCTTAAACTCCTCTCCTCCAACCCCACCCCCTTTCACATCTGATATATAAAAATAATAGAATTGGTAAAACTAAATAATTTTAGTAAATTTGTGATATTTTACACTAACAAGTATAATCTGATTTGTGGAAAGAATCTTTTTTAATTAATGAGATCTATAGATCCATCACTTGTATAAATAAAATTATTATAATAACACAAAATTTCACTATTTAAAAGAGACATTTAACACTACTTAGAAGTATTTGTAAATATTTTGAAAAAATAATATTATTAGGTTTATGATATTCTCTTGTCTTGATATATGTTTGTTAATTGTAGAATCCATGTTTAATTTATCATAAATGATTGTGAAATCTAGGCTTGTAACATTGTGGTTATCTTCTAATTGAAAGCCAAAGTTGAGATTATTATAATCTTGCAAAGGTATGTGATCCAGCGGGCCTGGGTGGTGGCTCACTTTATAATGAAATTTGATATATGTGATCCAGCGAGCCTGGGTGGTGGCTCACTTTATTATTAAATTTGATATATGTGATCCAGCGGGCCTGGGTGGTGGCTCACTTTATAATGAAATTTGATATATGTGATCCAGCGAGCCTGGGTGGTGGCTCACTTTTTATTAAATTTGATATTAATAATTGATATATGTGATCCAGCGAGTCTGTGTGGTGGCTCACTTTATAATTAAATTGATATATGTGATCCAGCGAGCCTGGGTGGTGGCTCACTTTATAATTAAATTTGATATATGTGTTCCAGCGAGCCTGGGTGGTGGCTCACTTTATAATTAAATTTGATATATGTGATCCAGCGAGCCTGGGTGGTGGCTCATTTTATTATTAAACTTGACAAAAGCAGTTATATAATTTTCATACATGAGTAATAGTTTACAATTTTATATATTCAGGTGTAAAGCTTAAAATGGATAGAAGTTGGATGGTAAGTCTCGTAATAGTCCAGAATACTTAAGTGGGGTGGCTGAATTCTTGAAGGTTGCCATAGCAAATGCAGGATCAAAGAATGTTATTAGATGTCCATGTAGTGATTGTTGCAATCTTACCTTGTTATCAACAAAGAAAGTTGCAGAACATTTACTATTCAAAGGTATGATGTTGTCATACACTGTTTGGACATTTCATGGAGAAAAAAGAGCAATGCAGCATAATGATATTGCATCAAGTAATGATATAGTTGGTGATGATATTCATGAGATGATTCATGATGCATTTGGAGTTCCATTGATGCATGAGGAACATATAGACAACAAAATCAGATCAGGAATAAAATTGGTGCTGATGCTGAAAAATTTTATCAGTTGCTAGAAAATGCTGAAAAGGAGTTGTACCCAGGATGTAAGAAATATAGCAAACTCTCATTTCTTGTTAAGTTGTTTAATATAAAATCTCTTTATGGGTGGTCTGATACATCTGTCAGTGCACTACTTGAGTTATTAGAGATGCATTTCCAGAGCCAAATGAATTACCTGAGTCTTTCTATCAAACAAGAAAGATGATAAAAGATCTTGGACTTGATTGTGAAAAATAGATGCATGTGAAAATAATTGTATGTTGTTTTGGCAAGAACAAAAATAGATGTTTACATAATTGTGCAGAATGTGGTTCAGATAGATGGGATATGAACAAAGGGAAAAAAAATACCAAAAGAAGACATTGCGCTATTTTCCTTTAATACCAAGATTACAAAGGTTATATATGTCTTCAAAAATAGCCTCTTTTATGACATGGCATGCAGATGGTCGCACAAAAAATGATGGAAAATTAAGGCATCCAGCTGACTCTGTAGTTTGGCAAGATTTTGATCGTGAACATGCATCATTTTCATCAGAGATTCACAATGTCAGACTTGGTTTGGAAAGTGATGGGTTAATCCATTTAGATCACTATCAAGTACTTACAATATATGGCCTGTTGTTCTAATACCTTATAACTTGCCACCATGGATGTGCATGAAAGAATCTAACTTGATATTATTCTATCATACCTGGTGAGAAGTCACCAGGAATGAAAATTGATGTATATCTTCAACTTTGATTCATGAATTGAAATTACTATGGCATGGAGGTGTAGAGACTTATGATGCTGTAAGAAAAGAATCATTTAAGATGCAAGCAGTTATATTGTGGACCATTAATGACTTTCCTGGATATGCATATTTATCTGGATGGAGCACTAAAGGTGAGAAAGCTTGTCCTGTGTGTAATGATGAAACAGAGGGGCAAGTGTTAGGAAAAGAGCATGCAGGTAAACCTAGATGTTATGGTTCGTTGTCACATCTACAGATGTTTATGGCTCAAAGAAAAAATGTGGTAAGCTAGCACATGACTGTCCAAATACACATGAGATGAGAGAGAATTTGTTTCTATGAAAAGTAAAATGGTTGAGATGGAAACAAAGTATGCAACTTTACAGGAACAGTTACAAATTGTGATCAATGGAAGAAATGAACATGTATGTATTTTTGTATATATATTTTACATATTTTTCATAAATTTATTCTGTTTGTATTTTGATGTTATATTAAATTACAAAAAAAATTGTCTTTGGAGCTTTAGGTTGTTGCTGGAAACAATGGTGTCTTAAATGGAAGATCCAATAGAGAAAATTATGTCAATCATTCTGCAACAACTGAGTCTTCAGCTGGCAGTTATGTGGTTCCTTACCGGTAAGTATTTTTTAAAATTATGAAATATGACTTAACCTGATATTGTATATTGATTATCTAGAGTTGGTTTCAACTTGAGTAAATGATGATCTTCTTATATTTGCAGCCTAGTCAACCAAATGACATCAATAATGTTGTACAAGAAGAATCGGTGTGTTGTATATACTTTTTAGAATCTATGCTCAAATAAATGTGTGTTTGATTATTTAATTCTTTATATCTTTTAGGAAAAGAACACATGCTATCTACTTGGATTTACTTTTGATCGGTGTGGCAGAAGGAAAAATAATTAGCAAGGATCCAAGAAAAGAAGTGGATGGACAACCTTTGGGTGATGAATATTATGAAGTTTATGTGACTAAAGTCTTACATCCTAATATGAGGTTGTCATCAAACTTGCGCAAAACATTGAGACAATGTGAAGGAAAATCTATTCCATGGATAAAAAAATCTTGTAAGTTCTAAATTTCTTTGTTTACAAAACTTACCTCTAATTATATCTTCTATATTCATTTTATCATTTTGTCATAATGAAATTTTATTGCAGCTACTCGAAGGGAATGCTAAATAAAGATAGATATGTTGGTATAATTACATGAACTCTTATGCTAGTGTAAGTTTTATATTTTTTATGAAATAATTCTATTTCCTAGTAAGTTTTCTACTTTCTTAATTTATTAACAAATTTGGTTAATCTTTTTTTAGGTACTTTCAGGAGAAGATGATGATGGATGCTTACAAAGTTATGAAGATCATGTGGTTCTCAATTTGGATATAGTTGTGGACAGTCTTTTTCTTTTTACATTTCTAAATAGAGTTGTGTACTCAAATGCACTTTGGTGTATATATCATAACAATATGGATGTTAAACTTTCACTTATGACTTTGTATCTTTTTGTCATTTGATATCATATATTTGTAATCTTTTATTGTCAAAAAATGTTTTCATTGTATATTTAACAAAAAAATTTGTTTGTCATTAAAATTTATTTTTGAGAAAAGTCTTTAAGTGGATTTGCCATTAAATTTTTTACAGGTTATATAGTGAACAAGAATCCTTTTAAAAGATAATAATTTGTATATGATGTTAGTATAGAAGGCAAAAATTTTTTCTTATCGTAATATATTTTGACAGCTTAGAAGGCAAAATCTTCTACCATCTAAAAGGAATAGATGACAAAAATATTTGCCTTCTATTAGATCTTAAAATGCAGAAATTATAGCCTTCTAAAAAAATAGACAACACAAACTTCCATCTTCTAATAGGTGTTGTAACTGCCTTCTATCACGACTTTATAAGGCGCAAAAAATTTACCTTCTATAATTATCATTTCTGTCTTATAAAATTTTCGCATTCTAAAATATATTTTTCGTCTTCTATTTGAATAGAAGACGGTCCAAAAGAAGGCAGAACATAATCCGCCCTCTTCCGCCTTCTAATAGAACATAAGTCAAATTTTTACACTTTAAAAGGTAGAAAAATACTGCTTTTTATCGTTGTTTTTCTACTAGTGAAAGTAGTCTTTTTATTCGTACATAACTTAACATCAGGTTATCATAAAGACTATTCTATTACAATGTTCTTAGAAATTCCTTTTAAACCTGATCGCTTGTGTTTTGTCTACGTAAGGTTGATGACAAGACTTCTGAGATAAAAGATTTATCTGCAAGGTATGAGATGCTCTGTCTTTATTGGAAGAATCTTGTCTTATCCCCAAGTCCTCTCAGTTTCATGTGAAGTAATAATGAGACGAAATTTCCCTATTCACACTCGTAAACCAGTTTCATGTTTCAAAGGATAGATCCGCTTCCTTCTTATCGCTTAGGATGACAGAATAATATATCCGAGTCCTTGCCTAAACCTTTCTAAAAAGTTCGATGAAACAGAAAATCCAAGCGCCTAAAACTTTCTAACAAGTACTCCAAAGAATCCGAATAATCCACGGGACCATACAGAGACAATATAAATCATATTATTCACACTCGCAATCGGTTTGATGGCCAAAAGAATAGTACCTGCCCGCTTAATTTGTTCTTATCACCTAGGTCATCGGAAATCTTATTCCTTACTTCTTATATGTCTGATAGTACAATTGATGGCAGGAACTCTCTGGTGTCTGAGACATGGCAATGACCCATGGTGGCGTGGATAGAGTCATAAATAATTAGAATTTTTTTTTTACAGTAAAATATGTTGCCTTGTTCAGTACAATCAGAGACACAATTGGAGAAAAAATATAGTGGCAGGCCACCAACTGACACATAACATGCATCTACAGCTAAGTTAACACGTTTGCAGATGAAGCAATGGCAATACAACAAGACCAACCTTCTAAATACCTACGGGGTAAATCACAGAAGGCCATCAGACCGTACACCACACAGGAATAGTGGAGGAGAAAACCAACTTTCGTCGACGACGGTCCACCGTGAAACATCATTAATTTCCACAGCCAATCGGGATGCTGGGGAGGAGCTTAATGACATGAGAGGCCCGTGAAAGGGAAGGACCAAAGCGCCAAAAAATCTGCACCGTTGCGAGCTCTAGCAGGTGTCGCATGGATCTATCGGAGACGATCACGGGGGAGTGCTTGGATCGGTAGGGGGAAGCAAACCCTCGAGCATTTAAATCTCCAAGGGGGAAGGAGCTCGACATGATCGGACCAAGGGGAGCACTACTGAAAGGAAGGGCATAGGGCCACGAAGATGAACGAGAGTAGATAGGGCGACCAACAAGGAACACTGAGATGATGTCA
This sequence comes from Colocasia esculenta, assembly GCA_014218235.1. Taxonomy (NCBI): domain Eukaryota; kingdom Viridiplantae; phylum Streptophyta; class Magnoliopsida; order Alismatales; family Araceae; genus Colocasia; species Colocasia esculenta. The sequence goes on along the minus strand of CM024760.1, from coordinate 4,230,490 downwards.
AAATATGAACAGTACATAGGGGAGAAGGGAGATACCAACTGCGACACCATATACACACAAAACACAACACAGAAAAGGATCACATAGGTGCCCTCGGCAACAAGGGGCTATTAAAGCTGAACCCCGACCTTTGGATGAGCCGAAGAAGAGACTATCGACCTAGCCGAAGAAGGAACCAGTAGATTTGTCGGACGACAAAAACCTTCCCCAAGAGGAAGAACAAAGTGGGGATCGAACTCCTCAAGACAAAATCTCTCCTTGAAAACAAGAACATGACCACTGAGAGGAAGAGACGAGGGCGAGGGGGGATCGCCTCGCAAAGAAGATGAAAAGCCCTTCTTTAGGAAGAAGATGGAAGCATGACTTGGAGGCCAACATCTTTCCCATAAACAATTTAGAATTGTCTATCCACATTTGTAACTTGTTTGAGGATCCAAATAATGCAAAGTACTCTTCCTCGTTCTGCCACCAAGTTAGGTTCTAAACAGTTCGATTCTTATTTGCACTAGTGACAAGCTTAGTGATACAATTGATATGGTAGATTTTATTCTAAGAAAGAGATATACTAGTGACCTATTATGGGTAGGTTTATTCAACGGTTCGGTTTAATATGGATGGTCAATTTTTGGCCAACTTGAATCGAATCGAATAAGGTGATAAATTGAATCAAAGCGAATCGAAATTATTTTGATTCGATTCGATTCAAATTATTTTTATTTAATTAAATATGATTTAAAATTATTAATATTATATATTAAAATAAAAATAAAAATAAAAAATATGTATATCTATATATAAATTTAGTCATATAATTATTTTTAATACACATAATACATATATTATATACTAATAATTATTATTATATTAAAATTTAATTTATTCCATTTAAACGATTCGATTTGATTTCATAATGTGTGAAACCGAACTTCGATTCAAATCAAACCAAACCGATGTTTGAACACCCATAATTATGGGTATACAATCATCTTATTAGTATCACGAAAGATGCATAATATTATTGAAGTGGGATAAAATTGGTGCAACCGTTAACGACCATTTACGTAGCCCAACAATGGAAGAGAATGGGTCGAGTCGGGTCTAGCCATGGCTTTGCCCTTCAGCAGCTACCCATATGGGGGGAAAAATATGGACTAGGGCTAGGGTTGTATCCGAATAAGTATATTCATATTCGTTTAAAAGATATTCGACGGAGCGGATTCGAATACGAATAATATCTGAATAATAAACAGAGCAAATGCGGAAACAGGAGATCCGCTCAGTTTAAGATCTGATCCGAAATTGGATTAATTCTGGCCATTAGACCCTAGATCTAATGGTTTATATGTAATATATAAATAATAATCCTAAATTAAAAACCCTATCTCCCCTTCGCAAAATCCCTCCCATCGATCGCCCTTGTACACCTCGGTGGATCGACCCCTCGCCCCAACGGGCCTCCCCGCCCTCCCACCTGCGCCGCCCCGCCCCTCGCCCTTGCCGGCCGCCTCACCCTCTCACCGGCACTACGCCTCCCTCGCCCCTGCGCGCTCTACCCTTGGTTGGTAGGCACCAGATCGCCCTTGCACCCCTCGGCGGCTCGGCCCCTTGCCCTAGCAAGCCGCCCTGCCCTCCCACCGACGCCGCCCCACCCCTCGCCCCTATCGGCCACCCCACCCTCCCACCGGCATTGCGCCTCCCCTCGCCCCTGCACGCTCTGCCCTGGTCGATCGGCACCAGATGCCCTGCCCTGGCCACCACCACCTCGTTCAGCCTCCCTTCCGTCTACACGTACCCAACCAGCCTCCCCTCAGCCCTGCCGGCCCCCAGCCTCCACACCCGCCTCTCTGCCACTAGGAAGCCCTCCAGCCCTCCACTCCAGCTCCCTCAGCCATGCCTCTTTCGACACCACGTCGTCCCTCCGGTTGTACATCCTTGGTACATCAGCACCCTCACCTTCCCCAGCAGCCCCTCCGCCTCTCCCTTGACGCTCTTCATCACGTCCTCGTGTAGGATTTTCTCCACCTCCTCACTGTAGCTGTCCCGCTTCACCCCTCGTGCAAGATCTTCTTTACCCCCATTGCCACCTCCACCCCTCTAACCACCCCCATCGCCTGCCCCTCGCATCTATCGCCACCGCTCACAATTTAGATATTGTTTGTGAAAATTTAAATTTTTAGATTTTTTTTAAATATTTTTATAAATATTTTTATAATTTTTTTAGATTTTTTTTAGATATTGTTTACTAATGCTAGGACGTCCCCCGTAAGCGACGCGTTTCACCGGAACCCGGATGGAATGATAAGTGAGCTAGGGCTAGCTAGGGCGTTCCCCATAAGCGACGTGCCGCGATGGCGCCCGATTGCGGTGTCAAATAGGCAAGGGTTCCCGTGTGGGGTTGGACGAACACGGGTAAAGAAGTTAGTCCAAAAACATAGGATTCGTCTAGCTACTTAGAATATAGGAACTTTAACAGGTAAGGGTTTGGAGTTGGTCAAGTTAATGAGGGATAGAAGGGTTAACATAGCTTGTCTACAAGAAACTAGGTGGAAAGGATCTAAAGCTAAAGATATTGATGGTTATAAAATTTGGTATACAGGAACTAGTAACTCTATAAATGGTGTGGCCATAATAATAGATAAAGACTTAAAAGAGAAAGTTGTAGAAGTTAATAGATTGGGAGATAGACTTATCTTAATAAAACTTATCGTAGGTGAGGTTACTTTGAATGTAGTTTAGTGCATATGCACCACAAGTGGGTTTAGAAGAGAGCATTAAAAAGCATTTTTGGGAGGCTATTGATAGATTGATCCAAAATATCCCTAGTGAAGAGAAAATTTTTATTGGTGGGCATCTTAATGGTCATGTGGGTGAAAGTAATAGAGGATATGAGAGGATTCATGGAGGATTTGGTTTTGGCGAGAGAAATGACATGGGTACTAGTATTCTTGAGTTTGCTATGGCTTATGATCTAGTAATTGCTAACACATTCTTTAAGAAGAAAGACGAACACCTAATAACTTACAAGAGTGGAACACATAGGAGCCAAATTGACTATTTTCTTCTTAGAAAGGATGATAGAGTTTTGTGTAAAGATTGCAAAGTTATTCCTGGAGAGAGTTTAGCCCCACAATATAGGTTACTAGTAATAGATGTTCGTATTTCAAAATTAAAAGAAAAACCATCATAAATAATTGTGCTATGATTAAGTGGTGGAATTTGAAAAGTAAAAATTTAGAAACATTTAAAAATCATCTAGTAAAAGAAAATATCTGGAATTTAGATCAAGAAGTTAATGTAATGTGGAATAATGTCACAAATTGTATAAAAAATGTAGCAAATCAACTCCTAGGTAAATCTAAAGGTAAAATGAATATAGAAAGAGAGACTTGGTGGTGGAGTGAGGAAATTCAAAATACCATTAGAGCTAAAAGAGATTGTTTTAAAGCTTGGCAAACAAACAAGATTAATCAAACTTTAGAAGCTTATAAAATAACTAAAAAGAGGGCTAAAAGAATAGTTAGTGAAACTAAGTCCAAGGCGTATGAAGAATTATATAATAAATTAGGAACTCGAGAGGGAGAAAAAGACATATTTAAACTTGCTAAATTAAGAGAAAGGAAGAGTAGAGACTTAGATCATGTTCGTTGCATTAAGGATGAAGATCAAAAGGTTTTGGTTAAGGATCTAGAGGTTAAAGAGAGATGGTATAACTATTTTCAGAAATTACTTAATGGAAATTGTTTTAAGGATGCCTCCTTAGAAGAGAATCAAGAGTCAACAAAATTTGATAAGTATCAGTATTTTAGGCATATTAAGATGTCAGAAGTGGGCGATGCTTTAAGAAAAATGAAATTGAGTAAGGCCTTAGGACCGGATGGCATACCTATTGAAGTGTGGAAAGGCTTAGGAGACATTGGTATTAAATGTTTAACTAAGTTTTTCAATAAAATTTTAAAGGAACAGAGAATGCCAGAAGAATGGAGAAAAAATGTTGTAGTTCCTTTCTATAAAAACAAAGGGGATATTCAAAGCTGTAATAATTACCGTGGAATTAAGCTTATGAGTCACACTATGAAACTTTTGGAAAGAGTAATCGAGAGCCGAGTGCGATGCATGACTAGTATATCAGAAAATCAATTGGTTTTATGCCTAGTAGATCTACTACAGAAGCTATTTTCTTATTGCGTCAGTTAATGGAGAAGTATAGAGAGATGAGAAGAGATTTATATATGGTTTTTCTTGATTTGGAGAAGGCGTATGATCGAGTACCGAGAGACTTGATTTGGTGGGCATTAACAAAGAAGGGAGTCTCTCAAGGATATGTTGACTTGATTCAGGACATGTACGAGGGTGCTACTACTAGTGTGAGAACTATTGCTGGAGAAACCCGTGAATTTCTGGTCATTATAGGTTTGCATCAAGGTTCTACCCTAAGTCCATATCTCTTTGCTTTGGTTATAGATGAGGTGACAAAACATTTGCATGATGATATCCCTTGGTGTATGCTATTTGCAGATGATATTGTCTTAATTGATGAGAGTATTGATGGTTTAAATGTTAAGTTAGAAAGTTGGAGACATGCTTTGGAGTCTAAATGTTTTAAAATTAGTAGGAGTAAGTCTGAGTTTATGCACTGTAATTATAGTAATCAAAGGGTTCCTCAAAGAGATGTGGTTCAAATTGGTGGTCAAGATATTTCTAAGAGTAGTAGCTTTCGATACTTGAGATCTATCATCCAAGAGAATGAGGAGATTTATGACGATGTGGCACACAGGATTAAGGCAGGTTGGGTAAAGTGGAGAAGTGCATCAGGAGTCCTTTGTGATCGTCATATACCAGTGAAACTTAAATGAAAGTTTTATAGAACGGCAGTGAGGCCTGCATTATTATATGGCACGGAGTGTTGGGCAGTGCGAAAGGAACACGTAAACAAAATATGTGTAGCAGAGATGAGGATGCTGAGATGGATGTGTGGTAAGACTAAGAAAGATAAGATTAGGAATGAGCGCTTCCGTGAAGATCTGTGGATAGCTCCAATTGATAGAAAAATGAGAGAAAATAGACTTAGGTGGTTTGGACACGTGTACCGTCGTCCTAACTCGGCGCCGGTTAAAAGATGTGACCAAATTTTAGTGGATGCTAGTAAAAGAGCTAGGGGAATGCCTAAAATGAGATGGTGCGATGTTATTAAGAAGGATTTAGACTTTTTGAGTTTAAACACGACTATAGCACTTGATAGAAATCTTTGGCGGAAAAGGATTCATGTAGCCGACCCCAAATAATGGGATAAGGCTCTGATGATGATGATAAATTTTTTAGATCACGTAATATTTTTATTATAATTTATGATTCTGAAGCGGATAATATCCGTATTCGCTCCGTATCTGAATATTATCTGATTAAAATATCCACTCCGTATCCGAATCTTAAACAAACTGAATACGAATAATCGATTAACTAATCAGATCAAAAACGAAAAAATCATATCTACTTCGTATCTGATCCGTTTACAACCCTAACTAGAGTCATAAGAACTTTGGCTCCTCAACCTCTGAGCCCACTATCATTGAAATATCCAACATTCGCCGAGGTCTAGTCATTTTGGCCCTCTCGAGCTATAATGCAGCTCCCTTCTCTAAGACGTTCCACTCCTACCATCGGACACGTTCTTGTCACACCAAAGTACGTTATGACCCACTTGCCACACAACGTACATATTTGCAATTGTAGGAAGAAACTTCTTTTCTCCGACACATCACTTTCTATATCAGATAAATCATTAGTATTGTCACAGCCCCACCCATGCCGTGAGAATGACGCACACCTCCTCACTAATATACGTTAATTCCAGCAACCAATCCCACAAAGCACATGCCTGTCATGGCCTAGAGAAAACGATGCATTCCTCTTTGACACATATTTAAAAAGGATTTACTAGTAATGACAAAAGAGAGGACTCCGAAAGGTAAGTAGGTTAAGCCGCTCCCATATTCTCTTCCTTCATCAATTTTCAACTTTTTTATGTACTTTTGATTAATTTTCCGACTTAAACGTCAGACAATTCTCCTTAGAGCCCATTTTTGGAACCCCTTAACCGTTCCTTTTGGTTATAAGTCTTAGTCGATGTTTTTTTCATCAAATAAATTTAAAATCATGAACTAGTTTTTGACCTCTACAATTATAAACAAAGTTTAAATTCCCCGCAGTTTACGCTTGCGACGGCTTGATGATGCAAGGGAGAGCCACGAACAAAAGGACATACACAGTCAGAACGGGCTTGGCAACGTACATATGTATACCTCTCCAAGGTCAGATATTGTTGCGCGTAAGAGTAGATTTGATCGGGGAATTCGTGCGATGGCCACAATAATTATGGTAGAACTTTAATAATTAGGAGGCATGCATGCGTGAAGGGGATGAAATGTAGAAGCATATCAAGGGGACAAGGTTGGAACCCCAAGGGCACGCTTGAAGAGAGGCATTGATGGCCTCCGTATGGATGGTTTCAGACTCCTCAGTAGAGAGCAAGAAATGGCCATGATGATGATATGCGTGCGTACGTATATTGGAAGAGGGAGAGAAAGAAATCATTTAAAAGAAACCTAGATGTTATTTTTGGTGTTTAAGTTGAGTTGAATCACTTGACTCAAACACATACGTGGAGTTCTACATAAAAATTTGGTTCAAATGTCAGCACAAGGTTCTTCTCTAGAATGAATCTACATGCACACTCGATGCCTATGGGTGGGCAGTCATAAAAATGTAGAGATGTTTATATCTTATGGGATAGCAAATATGAGATATATAGATGACGATAATAGTTGATGACGATATAATAACAATTTATAATAAAGATAGACGGCGTCAACCATCAAAAAAGGTGGGAGGCCGGGGGGGGGACATGCACATGGACTTCTGACCCAAGTTGAGAGATTTGAGACGGCTATCCACGTTCAACACATCATGCATGCTAATGTGAAAAAATGCCAAGGACATAGACGCAAAAGAGGGGCGAAAGAAAACAAGAACTGTGAAGAAGTTGACCTAAACTTGTAATATGCAGCCCTGAACACTCCAAAACAATGGAGAGGAACAAGTGGGGGGCGGCCATTACGTCGCGCCAGCTACTTTAACCGGTTTCCCAACAGTGGGCAACGAATCGCATGGGAAGAATACACTTCGTCGTCAGCTGGTCAAATCATTTGGTCAGAACGATCAGGCGGCTGGCATTTGCCCACCTGTGCTGCCGCCCGACGAATTCGCCTGACGGGTCGATCTGTTTGACGGCCGATCTGGTTTGGATGCGCGGCATAGCGGTGTCCTGCGTCATGCTTCGCTAAGGCTTGCGCGGGCCCCCGTGGCTTCCCGTAGATAAGACAGTTCTCGAGGGCCACTTCTGTGTCCGACATCGAGCGCCAGCCCTCCGATCGAACAAAGCTGTCGCTTACCGGATTAAAGATACCTGCACGCAAGCCCGGGGACCACGACTTCTATCTTAGCCGCCGTGCTATCTTGGCCGTGTGATCTCCATCAGATGATTCGGAAACCGGCCCTCCGTTTGGAACTCCGCGAAGTCGCCATCAGGCCGCCTCCGGATAGTCTCATCCGGCCGGTTCGTTGGAGAAGTGGGATTTAAGAATTAAGACACGTTCTGACGTAGATTCCTATAAATTTTGATCCAATTACCTTCTGATGAGGGTTAATAGGTTTCCGAAATTACTTACATAAATAGTTTTGAAGTTGCTTAGTTTGCAACAAAAAAATTAGTGTTGCAATTTTTTAAGATAAGATAAAAATGAGATTGTTAGAAAATATTTATCTTTTATAATATCAACAACGGAAGCTAGTAGATTTACAAAAAATTAAAATTAAAATTACAGGACTAGTGTATTTCACTATTAAGCCCAACTTTGTGTTTGATTAGATTGCTTTATCTAGATACAACGGTCGGGCCTCATAAATACAATGCCGTACTTATGATATTAGATCATTGTGTCTGGATTGAACAATTCAATTCGGCTTGCGGCCATACAACACTCTTTTCGTTTTTTCAGTTTTTAATTCATGTAACTTTCGACATTTACGAATGGTTCCTTTACTTTCGATATTTGTTTATTACTCCCCAAAATTTCAAGTTGTTTAGTGAAACACCAGTTACCATTACAAAACAAGCCCCTCAAGTATTCACAAAAAAATCCCTGAAATGGGTGGAGCACTCATAAGTAGATATTTAGACGTGAAGGCTGAATCTGTAAATATAAAATTTGTAACGGCTGAAAACTAAGAAAATTCCCAAAACGCACGGAAATAGAAGCAGTCCCCGTCAACATACTAAAACGGAAATATTACCACATCCCCCGCCACGTGGATCCAGTATTTCGCGCTACGATTACGCTTCACCGTGGGATCTCATCGTAGCCCATGAGCGCAGCGACGTCGTCGCTGATGGCGGGGTGATGGTGGCGGTGACATCAACACACCCCCAGGTAGCACCCGCCTGTTCGAGAACCTGGCCAATCAAATTTGGATCCGTGCGACTGCTGAGATTTACGAGTATAAGTAGGATTAGAGAGACGGGGGCAAGACTAATCGCGGGAGGCGGGGGTTAATTAAGTAATTAACCGAGGAGTTTAGTTAGTGGGGGGGGGGGTGGGGAGTTGCTGATGAGCTGGCTATAAATATCGGGACCTGGACCTGGGAGGAGCTCGAACACCGATCTCGGAGCCCATCTGCGACTTCTCGTCTCTCCCTCACTTCTCCCTCCGAACGAGCTCTTCGTCTCTCGGCAAGGCGGCAGCAGAGAGAGCGACCGGCATCCTCCATTAATGGCGACGAAGGTCTACATCGTGTAAGCACTACTCGATTGCTCGATCACCCCACCCCCTCCTCTTCTTCCTCCGTCACTCTCTGCTTCGCGTGGTCCTTCCTGTGTTTTGGAGGAGGGAATTTTCCTTTGGCTTGTACCTGTTCGTGTTTGATTGTTGGTTTGGAGAAGACTTGTGGGGGGTGATTGAGCTAGAGAGGCATGGAGGTCGTTTCCCTTGTTGTTTGCGCCCGTACTTTGCTTTCGCATGTCTGGAGAAGGTTCGGATCTGGAGGTTGTGTCAGCGGTTTGTCTTCGTTCGCACAATTTTGATCGTGGAGTGTATGGAGTCTTGATCGCTTCGCGCATTGATTTTTCTTTCATGGATCGTTCATCTGCTGTGCTATATCTTTCGTTCTGTGATGTCCTCGACTTGATGCTTTGCCTCCAAATTTCTTTTCAATTCGTGGTTGTCGTGGGGGAGTGGGTGGGCTGGAGAGAAGACCTAGATAGGACGGGCATAATGCGAGGGATCCTTTGCGATATCTTGCCTGAGTTGGAGACTTTTAGTTTTTTTTTTTTTTCCCGTATTCCTGTTTGGCTTTGTCTACTTAGATCATTTGGTCCAAGAGGTGTGAAATAATCATGAAGGAATTCTCGTTATCCAAATATGGAGGGATCAAACATCCGTTCAAAGTTTGATAAAATGTCTATCATCCCTTTAGTCTCCAAAGACACTGTAATTGTCAGATTCTGTTCATACCATTGCATATAGCTTCAGCTTCAGTTGTTTTCTCGGTGGTTGAGAGATTCCTTCCACTGAGTTCTGTATAGCTTTTCGTCTCCTCTTTCTCCGTTTCTTACTTCGGGTATTTTAATGTTCACTGGTGAAATGAAATAAACAAGTACTGTTACTATCTTTCATCAAGTTAGTGCCTTGTGGCCCCACATTGAAGTGGTAGGTTTGGGCAGTTTCACTTTAGGGTTTCTGAAGTCTCTCTCTTGACTTAATGCATTTCCTTTTCCTTTACGTCGTTTTCAGCATCCTCTTGGTGGAAGGCCTCTATATCAGATCATGCAGATTATGATGTTTTGGCTCCTAGATCGGTGTGTTTCTCCTTTAGAATAGAAACACCTTAAAAATTGTTAATCTTCATGAGGGCGGTATGAGTAATTGATGGTCCTAAATAATGGAACACCGATGTTGGAGGCTCATATCATTCATAGGGGGAGAGAATATGCTAATTCTATACCATCTATTTCTATTATTCTAAGAATTTTAATTTAGAGAAAGGAATCTGTGATATTGTTGCCAGGAACATACAGGATTACAGATACTAATTCACATAGGAAAGAAAACCTTTTTCTAATCATTGCTGTCTAGAAGTAAGAAATGCCTACTCCTATATGCAGATTGCTCCAGGTGAGCTGGAAAATGCAGGAAGCTTCTATTTCAAATAAAATCAGCATTAATTCATCAGACACCTATATATAATGCAATGTATTAGTATACATATCTGTTTTCCTTTTCAGCTTTTCCTTCTGTTCTTTTATTAGTCTCGTGCTGCTTTTCTGTACCAAACATGTCTGGAGAGGTCTGGTTACTGTCATGACATTTGCATTACATTAGTAGTTAGAACTTATTATTCATAACTCATTGAGATTACTATTTTCCCATGGAAGGACAAACTAGAAAGTTGTAAGGATCTGAACTGCTTGCTTTTTATAACTAGTGATCGAGGGATTACCGGTCTCATATGATTACAGTATCTATATATCCTGCATCACAGCAGACCCAACGTCATTTGCTTTCCACATGTCCTGATGCACAGTGGTAGACCCCACAATTCTGGTATTCTTTAGCCTCATATAATGTATTTTGCAGGTAGGCAGTCTTATCAATTGACTATTTGCCATTACGTTCACTTCTGGAGATACCACTTTCATTATCATTCAGCTCCTCCAGATCATTTTGCTTTCCCTTTTGTTCGATCATCTTTTGGGTTTCAATTCTTATCTCATATTCTTATAGATTAACCGATTTCATGCTTATGTTAGTGACCCCCACCTAGGACAGTAGGATAAGATATGACTATTCTTTACTGTAAATGGATAGGCTAAATATTTCACAATTTTGTCAGATTACTGTTTGTATACAGTAGAAGAATGTGGGCTACATGGCTGGATGCTCTATTTTCAGATTGCTATTTTCCATCCTTAGTTCTTTGGGTCATGTAGTTCAGTCCTTTTATTTCTTCACTTATCTATGTAGGTACTATTCCATGTATGGACATGTGGAGAAGCTAGCTGAAGAGATCAAGAAAGGTGCTGCTTCTGTTGAAGGAGTAGAAGCTAAACTGTGGCAGGTTTGTGCCATACTTTTCTGACCATGGAATCTTTGAGATTGTTAAGGTGGAATGAACTGTCTTGGTACCTGATCTGTTTAGGAGAAAGTAACACTTAAAAGGGCGGGGCGGGGCATAAAAGTGTACAAAATATGCACCATGCCACCATGAGTATAATTAATCCACTTTGGGATAAGAGTAGGTTCTGGATCCTATATCTTTGTCAAATTCCAGTTTACTGAATCTTTATGATATGGGAGGAAAGCTATCTCGAAGGCCAGTTTTCTTCAAATGTTGCATTTTCTAGTTCCAAGTATATTATCTCATTTAGTGGAAAAGGTTTCAACCCATTTCTTTTACCCATTTGGGTCACTTATTTAATATGCTTATGAAATATGTATCTCCCACATCCTCCACTTCCGTGTGTAGCCTCTTTGTTATGTCAAGATATCTCTCCTTCATGTAGACACTCGTGTCCATCTGGGAGGGTTAAAGAACAAACAAAGTTACTGTTATTCAGCTTGATATATAATTTATTGACTGGTAATTTAGTTAGTTTTTTTTTCCCTCAACATGAACCTCTTCTCATTCAAATAGTCAGTCAATGTACTCTTACCTTTATTGTTCTCATCATCTTTCTGTTTGAACTTTTACAAAATCATACCTGACTAATGCTCTATCAGTCCTTGCCTCTAGGGCTGTGGAAGGTAGGGCAGCCATTGTCACACTAAGCTGTTACACGGTTGACAACTCTATTCCATGTGGGAACTTTAACTTAACTTAGCTTGGTTCACTAGGTTCCTGAGACCCTTCCTGATGAAGTCCTCGCCAAAATGAGTGCCCCTCCCAAGAGCGATGTACCAATCATCACACCAAATCAACTTGCTGAGGCTGATGGGATTATCTTCGGGTTCCCTACTAGATTTGGTATGATGGCAGCGCAATTCAAAGCATTCCTTGATGCAACCGGGGGACTATGGAGGACACAGCAGCTAGCAGGCAAGCCAGCAGGAATCTTCTACAGCACTGGATCACAGGGTGGTGGCCAAGAGACAACACCGTAAGCTCCTTTTCCATGCTTTTCCATATTACTAGAGGACATGTTTACATCTACAGACACGACTGCATACGATGTATTCTAGTTGTTATACTTGACATTTAAAAAAAAAAGATCAATAATTGCCTCATGATGCTGTCCTAAATGATTTGTGTTGAATGGAAGAGCATGGTACCAATCTAATTTGTTCACTGAATGTAGAACACTGTTTTGTGCCCAATACCTGACACATTACCATTGTATGTAATTGCTTCAATGCCCTGTTTAAGACCAGCTGCTAACGTATTTAAGTAAATACATTACCCGTGGAACTAAATGCTTCTATATTACCAGAGTTGCATGTGCTTGGAGAAGAGAAAAGCACCTAGAGGACTTCGCTTGCTGCTAGCTCTCTGACTATTATCATCATAATTTTTCTTCCCCTGCAGTTTGACAGCCATTACTCAGTTGGTCCACCACGGAATGATCTTTGTCCCAATCGGGTACACCTTTGGGGCCGGCATGTTCGAGATGGAGACGGTGAAGGGAGGCAGCCCCTATGGTGCAGGAACATTCGCTGGAGACGGTTCGAGAGTCCCCACAGAGCTCGAGCTTGCACAGGCTTTCCACCAGGGAAAGCACATAGCGGGCATTGCCAAGAAGCTCAAGTCAGCTGCCTGATCTCCCTCCACTCCTTGCACCATAAAGCGCCCGTCTGTGTTTTTCCTGCATATATTGGACAGCACAATCTGTCTTTACCATTTTGATGAACTGGGATCCATGGAATAAAAGATTTTGGGTTTGCTGATTGCTGTGGTATAGCCGATTTGACACTAGTAAATAAAACTCTGTAGTTCTTCCTTTCACCTTGTGCACAATGAAGTGCGTTTGATCTGACAAATCCTTCATGTTGTGGATATTGAATGGTAATGATGTTTCTCCCAACACCCCCACCCTTTAAAAAAAAAAGAGAGAAAAACAAAAAAAAGAAGGAATAGAGATAGTTGCATTGCACGTTGTGCATATTACAGCTATTACCTATGGACGAATACCCTGGCAAGTACCCCTTGAACCTCCCAAGTTAAAAGGAATCTAATGTAATTTTATGGATTCTTTATCTATATATCATATATGTATCTATAGATATATATAGATGATTAAGATGGGTCACCATCTCGGTCATCTGCTCTGGTCAGCTATTACGACCCCAGCCAATTTGAGGCTTAGATAATATCTATTTGGCATAAAAGATTAAATTAACTGTTCTGTTTTGTTTAAAAAGCTGTCATTGTTGCCGGGTTGAAACTTGAGAGGGAGAGCTCAACAGACGCTTGTGTCGCCTGACGCCCCCCAGCAGCCACGAATTAGCTGCCTTACCTGTTTATGGACTGTGGATGATATGAACTCTCTCACCTACCTCTTTCTACCTGCCCCTGCCAAATACCACCAAGTTGCGTTGAACGGTGCGGTTGTTGCAAACTAAGATGCTTCGGTCCTCTCTCGAGCAGCTTCGTATGCTGCCTCCTACCAGCACTTCCAAGCTCGACAAACTCTCGAATGGGTTTTGGCATGTTTGGTGCAACATTTTTTGTAATCTTACATGCAGCAATTTACGTCTGTCGGTCTGTGTCTACGCATGTTTCAACCTGGCTACTTTAAAGGATGGACACCAAATTCATTCTTGAATTTTCTTCGGCCTCCAACAAAAAAATACGAGTTAAAACATATTTATCAATAACCTTGCAAGCTGCTTGCTTTATGCCATCTTGAATCCACCTCGTCTTGCAGGATCCCACTGGCACTGTTGTGAAGTAGTATTACTCTTTCTCTGGTCAGTGTCTGCATTAGTGACTAAGGCCCTTTGTCATAGGCCAGGAGCTAAAAGGTTTCTAAGCTTAGTTTCTTTATAGTCTACAATCGGATAACAAAGTGCACATAAATTAACCGGGTTTTCAGACTTACATCACACCAAACACCAGACACTGGTACAAACGCATATTTCGTCGACGGTTATGACCACATGGTCGATGGGTCGGTGACTGTGTGAGCGTTGGAGGGGCCATCATAATATAAAGCCGACGGGTTTCTGACCAAACCCGTCGCCTACCCCTATTCCAATTTCCCGCGCGCCCCCAACCCGACCCGCCAATAAGTTATTTCTCACTTTTCTTTTTTTACCTGTTCGCACCAGCCATCGCGGTAGGGGATCGCCATAGCCCATCGCGGCAACCCGACCCGCCAGACTAGCCATCGCCCATCGCGGCAGTAGGGGATCGCCCATCATCGCGGCAGCGCCGCAGCAGGGGATCTCCCATCATCGCGGCAGTAGGGGCTCGCCATCGCTCATCGCCTAGGGGTAGTGATTTCTTTTCTTTCCCTGCTCTGCACAATGGTTGCAATCCTATGGGGTGTTAGAAGGATTCCCGTGACTGGTATGCATAGGTATCCTGGTGTATCAAGTGTGGTAAAATAGGCTTTGCTTCTTACTAACTAGCTCGGAATATACAGCATGCTCTAACGGCAGCCTGAGGACAGGGACGAGTTGGTCCAGGCTCTCTCTCTAGACTTTCTAGAGAGAGATGCTCCGGAATTTCTAGGTTTCTTCGTCGCCTCTCCGTTTCCAGCTTCGTCTTCCTCGGCGCCGGCCGGGGGGAGGGGGTAGGCTCTGGTTCACAGAGATGTCCCCTCCCTTCCTCTTGCCACCGAAGGGAGGTTTGTTCTCCCCTTCTCGGGGTAGTTTTTGTCTGGGAGACTTGCTCCCTGTTTTGGTCCGAAGCTTCTCATACCTGCACATATAGACGTCTAATGTTGCAGGATTCCACGTAGAGAGGCGAACTGATATGTGGCGAACTGTCTCAAGATTTTTCCAGTGAGGCATTTCATGATCCAACCTAAAACAATCACCCTCGGATGCACACTCTGCTAACTCATGCATTAATCCATGCATAACATAACAGGTCATATTAGACTCAAAAGAAGACAGATGAAGTAAATGGTCGAAGTACCCCCCTCCACTCATCTCCATTCTTGTACCTCTATCTGTTCTGATGAAACATTGTGCTTCCCATTGTTGAACTACATCTTCCCTATCAATTTGTATCCCTTGGGAACAATGAACAATAAGTAAAGCATTGCTTTAGAACTCCATTAAGGTATTGATAACTTAGCAGTAGGACTGAAAGAGCGTCATCTCCCCATTTATATAGATCACTTTTTAGCACTGTTTCCCAATATTGTTTATCATCTAATTTAGTGTTCAGAAGGGAACCTAGTGTTCTAGCAAGTAAGGGTGATCCCCGCAACCTTAGAACGATCTCCCTTCCTAAGCGTTCATAATGTGAATATTGTGCAGAAATAGTGCCATCGGCGTCAATAAAACCATTGAAAGCATACCTCTTAAACACATCCCAACTATCAGCTACAGATAAGCCCCCCAATAATATAATTATGCATGCCTTTTTTCTTTTTCCCGTTTGTCTTCATAACACGATAAGATAATTGAGACATGAGTTGGAGCAAATTGACATCAACATTTGTTGGCACAAGAGGACAAGGGAAAGATGGGGAATCTCCAAAGACATTTTTAAGTGTGTTTGCTCTCCTAAAAGGTAGGGTCTTTGGCATGCTCTGTTTTTAATGTTTGCCCATTGCTGCATTGCATTAAGTGAAGCAACTTTTCTATCCATCACTTTGTTCTCGATCGAAGGAGAGATTTATGAAAGTTGTTGGGATTTTACGTAAGATATGAGATCTTTTACTTTTTATTTTCATTTTTTATTCCTTCTTAATTCTTGCTTTTATGAACTGCTTCAAATATCCTGTTTTATCTTTCTAAGTTTATTACCTTGCTGATTTTTTAATTTTTCCAACCAAGCATAACGAAGTTTTCTGCCACTTGCGAAGAAGTTAGGAGTTACCGAAGACAAGTGCGTTCACTCTCCTGAAAGGTAGGGTCTTTGGCATGATCTATTTTTTATCTTTGTCCATTACTGCATTGCAATCAAAGTGAGCCAACTTTCTTAGTAGATTGCTCTCTCTGCCTATCTGCCAATTTTTTTCTCTCTCGAAAAGAGATTAATTTGTGAAAGGCATGGCTAAGATTTCACGCAAGATATGAGATCTTTTGCTCTTTTTTTAGTTTTTTTAATTCCTTCTTAATTTTCGCTTTAATAACTACTTCAAATATCCCGTTTATATTGTTTTTTTAAATTCTTCCAACCAAATTTGATCCAAATTCACAGGGTCGCCCAATCCCCCCCCCCCCCCCCCCAAATAAAAGGCTTCTGGAGTGGAGCAACAAATGATAAAGTAAAATCTTTGTTAATCCATCCTTTCTTGTGGTCTCAAACTCTCTATCTTTTGTTTGTTGGTAACCATCAATTTCCTGTAATTCATGTGTGGTTGTTTGTCCTGTAATTCTTGTTCATTGATGGAATTCATTAAGTTTTACTTTTCTAGGCTCTTGACAGTAAGATCCCATGGCCTAGTGGTTAGCCTATGCCATCGTCAAATTTGACCTCACATCATGATGTGCATAACGTTAATGATTGTACCACAAATATCTAATTAGCTAACAGTATTGTTGCTACATTATACACTATATAAATTAAACCATTCACTCTCACAATTAGTTAAACTAGTTAATACTGATGAGCTAATGGATTTTCCCTAATGGATGATGTGATCCTTGTTGTAGATATTTCTGTCAGTGAGAATCTCATAACATGTTTAACACTTTCCAAGTCGGAGTGACAGAATCTGACATGTAATTTTTCTACCACTCATCTCCTAGTTGTTTAATATATGGTGCCCTTGCATTAAAGAATTAAATATTCACATATCTACCAATACCTAACAACATAAAGTTAATAGAATTTTCTAGTGAACATGTAATATATAGATGTAAAGATTATATATTATTGGTTTAATAATATGCAAAGAAGATTAAATTAGTCTTCTCTATCAAAATTTTATTTAATCAAATGACAAACAGAAAATGGGCATATGGATGAAATCGATGCATTATTATGTTGGGAGCGGTGGGGGGGGGGGGGGGGGGTGGGTGAGGGAGGGAGAGGGGAGTTATACATGAGAATATGATGGAAAAAAGTATGTAGTGAGTATAGAATTGACACCCTGATGTCATACTTTCATATGACATTAAATAAGAAATTGAGTCTTAGGAGGGGCTAGATATCGAGGTGATGTTGAGAGAAAGAGAATGAGAGAGAGATGGATCATTGATGGAGTTTACTGAGTTCTTCTAACAAGTCTCAGAGTCGGAAAGGACAAACTTTTTGTGTGTTTTTCTTGAGGAAGGATGTGATATTTTTCTAGATTTATCACCAGCACTAACCCTCTTGGGTTCATATTTCGATTGAAAAATGATGGAACTAGTTTGTATGTTTTATGAAAAAACATTGCAATTGCACCTTACTTTTATGAGTTCATCTTCAAAATGCTTTCTTGCCTAGTTTGTAACACTAGTATCCTAAAACTACTTTAAGGAGGGATTTTGTTCCCTTCCATTCATGCATGAATTGATGCTTTGAAATCTCTAGAAATTATGGGTGTTTGCTAAAAAGGCATTCTCTACTTGCAGTGATCCCTGACATGGTGTTTTCATTATAATAGAATCTTATTATAGTGCAAGATTTGTTTATTTTTATACATTTTTTTTACCTTTCTTATAATATATATTTTCATCTTTTTGAAGGATGGAGCAATCTTATATCACTGATAGGAGTTGGATGTATAAATACAAGACCAATAAGCATGAACGATTAATTCAGATTTTTAGATGGAGTTCAATATTTCATTGACTTTGCAACGAAAAGCATAACAGAGGAAGGAACTATAAATGCCCTTGCATTAAGTGTGGAAAATAGGTTTAATCAGAGAAGGATGTTGTTCATCTACATATTATTAAGGAAGGATTACTCGAAGATACCATATATGGCATTTTCACGGTGAACCTCGTGAAAGATCTGAAGAGGAATCAATGCACATATAGAATCAGTAGATGATATGGCTGGAATGTTGAATGATGCTTTATGTGTCACCCTACTATAACGATGTGGAAGATGAAGAACTGAATGAGGAAGCTAAGAAATTTGAAGAACTTATGGAAGAAGCTAAGAGACCACTTTATAGGTTTGTAGTAAATACTCGAGGCTTCTTTCATAGTGCATTTGTTCCAACTAAAAATATTACATAAATGGAGCACAATCATTTTCTGCTATGCTTGCACTTTTTAAAGATGCATTATCTGATGACAATCTCCTTCCAAGCAGTTGGTATGAGTGCAGAAAGATGATATCTGAATTGGAGTTGGATTACAAAGATACATGATGTCCAAATGATTGTGTTTTGTTTGGAATGAATATGAACATTAAGTAAATGTCCGAAGTGTAATGCTTCAAGGTGGAAGGACAGAGGAGACAATGGTGAAGGGAGAAAGATATATCTGTGAAAATTCTTCGTCATTTTCCTTTAATCCCAAAACTTCAAAGATTGTTTATGTCAAGCAAAACTGCAAGTTTTATGAAATGACATCACAATGCTACTAGAGATGAAGAAGGAAATTGTCTCATCTTAGAGATTCTGAGGCTGGGGAAGATTTTGATAATAACATCAATCATTTAGTAGAGAGCCCGCAATGTTAGAATTGGACTTGCAAGTGACAGTTTCAACCCATTTAAGACAACAGTAGGTAGCAGTCGGAGCACATGGCCTGTCATCCTAGTTTGTTTACAACTTACCACATTGGTTGGCAATGAAGCAATCATTCTTCATATGTCTCTTCTTATAGATGGGCCTAAATCACCCGACAATGATATAGATGTTTACCTTCAACCACTTATTGACGAGTTGAAAATATTATGGGAACATGGTGTGGAGACACATGATGCTGATAAGAAGAGAGTTTTCAAATGCGTGCTGCTGTTTTGTGGACTATTATTGATTTTCTTACATATGGTATTATCAGGTTGGAGTACAAAAGGATACAGGCATGTCCTACTTGCCATATTTATCATGGGTCTATTTATCCGCCGTCTAGTCGTAAATGTGTGTATATGAAACATCGTCGTTTCTTACCACTTAACCATCCATGGAGAAATGATGAGAAGACATTTGATGGTACAGTTGAAAATGCACAAGCACCATTTCCCCTATCTGTGAGGATGTGTTGAAATGTGTGGGACGGTTATAATAATGTTATATTTGGTAAGCCATCTCAAAATACAGCTCGATCTGTTAGAATTAGGAACAACAATTATCAGAGGGTTGGAAGAAGAAGGTATATTTTTTGAGTTGCCATATTGGAAAACATTATTTGTGCACCATAATTTAGATGTTATGCATGTTGAAAAAAATGTGTGTGATAATATTTTAAACACCATTTTGCAGAAAGATGGGAAAACAAGGACAACATTAAAGCTCGGCTCGGTATGTAGAAGTTAAGAATAAGAAACCATTGCATCTAAAGCCTTCAAATAAGCCGTAGGAAAATTTATTTACCTCATCCTCTTATAATATGAGTAATGAGAAAAGGTAAGGTTCTTAAAGTGTTGAAAGAACTGAAACTGCCAGATGGGTTCTCTTCAAATATCTCTCAACGGGTACAGGTGCAAGAGCGAAAAATCATAGGATTGAAAAGCCATGATTGTCATATATTAATGCAACAACTTATGCCCTTAGCCATGAGAACTGCAATTCCAAAATCTACTGGTCTTGTAAATGAATATTGTACATTTTTCAGAAAGTTGTGTGCTAAAGTCATTGATGTTGTGAGCATTAGAGAAGTTGGGGGAAATCAATCCATTCATTTTGTGTAAATTAGAGAGGATATTTCCTCCTACATTTTTTGATGTGCTGGTTCTTGGTTCACTTGACTATTCATCTGGCAACTAAGGCTAAACTTGCTGGACCCATGCAATATCGATGGATGTACCCAATAGAGAGATATCTGCTAACACTTAAGAACTATATATGTAATAGAAACAACGTGAGGGCTCCATTGCTGAAGGTATCTTATGGAAGAAGTCACCAACCTTTTATGCACGTTACCTCGATGATGTGGAGAGTAAGTTGAACAGGCCAGTGCGATATGAAAAGGTCCAATTGGAGCAGGGGTTAGAAGTTCCTTGGCTGCTGAAGAAGCTTTCCAAGTGCATCAATTTCTTTTGTTTAACACAACATCAATCCAACCTTATTTGTTGTAAGTATTTTTCATTTATTCATTATATACACTTTAGACTTTTTAAGCTTATAATGTGTAATTATGATTCATTCAAAATCTCAATGGCTATGTGTAGGATGCATAGAGAGATTGTAAATCCTACACATTCTAATGGACTGAAGATCAGATCCAATTAATAGAACAACATAAAAAGTTTGTTGGATGGTTTAGGGATATGTAAGTATTTTTTTATTTAACTTTCCTGTAATATGAAGTAATTTTAACTTGCTATATTTATACATCTTTTCTTAGATTGATCATTTAAGGAGCCAGAGTGATGTATCTGAAGAAATCATGTGTCTTGCTTGAGGCCCAAAGTACAATATTTTGTCATATCAAGGCTTTTTCAAAAATGGATATAAATTGAACTCATTCAAGTGGTAGATCACGTGTTACCCAAAATAGTGGCATTGCAACCATTGGGATCATGATAACATCTTTATGGTGTTTTGGAAAATATATACAAGTGCACTTTGGAAATTTACAGCCTATATACCTTTTCAATGCACTTGGTATGATATGAATGAGAGATCTGAAATATAGTTGATGAGTACAAGTTCACCTCTGTGAATATCACAAGGACAATTTTGAAGATGAACCTTTCATCTTTCCATCTCAAGCAAAACACGTCTTCTACTCTAAAGATCCTTTGAAGTTGAATTGGAGTGTGGTTTGTCGGTGGACCACCATGAGATACTTATGACGTGCCAGTGAGTCAAATTGAAGATGATGATGAGGTGATAATGAAATATGAACCAACAATTTCAGATCAAGATTTACTTACTAGTGCTAGTGATGTGTTTTGGATGAGACGAGAACTTGGATCAGGTACCCCAATAATTGAAATGAATACATGATGCACGTAGAAAACAAATAATTCATCCACATAGGTATTCTTTTCCTTATATGTGCTATATTTATATAATTATCTTCCAATATGCTACCTTGCATTACTAACCAGTGATCTTACTGTTTTTGCAGAAATGCCACCAAAAATAAGACAAGACCACTGTCATTTGTTATGCAAGTTGACAACCAAGCACAGAAAATATACCTCCAAAAATCAAACATTGGTACCTCTAAAGGTATTTAGAACAATAGTTCACAGATTCATGTTAAATGTGTTTTATGGACACATGTCTATACATAAATGTTTTCAGCTTCAATTTAACAGTTATTTTACCTAAGGAAATGAACACAGTTTATAGTTTCTTAAGACCAATAATTGGAATACCTCCAATGATAACAAGGTCATCTAACTTCAAATTAGTTGTAAGAATTTTCCAATGTATATCTTGGAATTCCGTCACTCAGGCAGGTAAAATAAGGTTCATTACTCAGGATTCTGGGAAAAATCAACAAAGAATTCAGGTTGGAACGCTGCTCAAGTATCTCGAGTCATGTTGATTTTAATAAAACATGTATTATCTTCAATTCCCATATACACACTAGCTAGCACTACTGCTCTATATATATGGGGTGTACATTCTTTGATAGAAAAGGCACTCGCTAATTTCTTTTGGGGAAGCTCTTCTATGGCCTTAAGAAATATTAGAGATCAATATGGTCTCAGATATGCAAGCCTTGAGTTTTGTAGTACAGACTAGTATTATTCTTAGAGTCTTGTATGACATACATTTTGATGGACGACTGTTTTATTCTTTTAGTTTATGGATAAGTAGCATTCTTACCGCCACATAAATATTCACAACTTGGGTATGTATTAAAGTAGGTGGATTTTTCATTTATCTGAATCATACTTTTTGTGCATGTCTACGCTGACTGACATTTATTTTACTGTCTCCTTGTATTAGTACAATAGTGGACTAATTAGTTGCATTAGCACAAGCAGGTAGTACAGATTTTTCATTCTGCATTATTTTACTATCTCCTTGTAGATATCATTCTTATCTTCTATATCAGATTTGGCCATTTGTTGTGTCTTCCATAGAATTGTCTAATGCAACTAATTAAAAAGTACTATGTTCAAGATTTACAAGCTTCATCACTTCAAGATGAAATCATAAAGATGATTCTATATCATTCTTAAAAGTACTAATGCAACTAATTATAAATAATGTCTTGTACTATGTTCAGATGGTCAAGCAGTAGTACAGATTGTAATAATGTCTTGTACGATGTTCAGATTTTACAAGCTTTATAATGTCTGTTTTTCAGGTCTTGAGTTTGGTAGTACAGACTAGTATCATTCTTAGAGTCTTGTATGACATACATTTGTGATGGACGACTATTTTATTCTTTTAGTTTATGGATAAAGTAATCATTCTTACAGCCACAGAAATATTCACACTTGGTATGTATTAAAGTAGGTGGATTTTTCATTTATCTGAATCATACTGTTTTGTGCATGTCTACGCTGACTGACATTTATTTTACTATCTCCTTGTAGATATCATTCTTATCTTCTAATTCAGATTTGGCCATTTGTGTGTCTTCTATAGAATGTCTAATGCAACTACTTAAAAAGTACTATGTTCAGATTTTACAAGCTTCATCACTTCAAGACGATGAAATCATAAATGTATGTCATACAAGACTCTAAGAATGATACTAGTCTGTACTACCAAACTCAAGACCTAAAAAAAGACCGATCAAATCCAAGCTCTTCCTATAATCCACAACAAGGTACATAAATTGTTATTATTATTATTTTGAAAAAAGATGACCATACCACAAATCCAATAGAGTGCTCTTGGTTTGTGGAACTTGATAGCACTGTAGAGAACAATCCCCAACAACATTATGTCCTCCAGGGGTCTGCCTTCCACAGAAGACGATGCCCACCCCTGCAGCATTTTGTACGTTAGCATCTTAGCAAGCACATTTGATCAGGCATTGTGCTAAAAGCCTGCTCTTCCTGATGACATGATCCATGGTCAATCTAGTGGACCTATAGGCATAACAGTATAAGATTTCCTTTGCTGATGGAGAAATAGATGATGTACGGTAGAGCAATTACATATATACACAATCTATATATTTTTTCAAATGCACTAACATAATCATGTCCATAAACAAATATGCACACTATCTTTACCTAAGGTGTCTCCATGCAGCTAACTTCATTTTGACTTTTAATTTGTTGATGGTTTTAATAGGAGGTCAACGAAATGACTCTATGGAAACTCATCCTCAAAGAGTTCAGCATGAAACGCCAATTTTAGTGCCTGATTTGTTATATATGTTTCTACACCATAGATGCATAATTTTTTTCCCCATAAATTAGTGTATCCATGTCTCCCATTTGCCATGCTAATTTATCTTCTTACTTTCAGATGTTCCAATTAAGAGACGACGTTGCCCTCGACATCCTCGTATGGTAACAACACCTATCAGTAGAGCTGAAGAGGTGCTTCATTCCACTCAAGCAAATCCTACTAGGAGGAACCTCGCCAATACATTTAACAAAAAGAGGTATTGGAGGCACATTATACAGAGATAAATGATGCTAACGTACCATCTAGTTCTACATCAAGGAAGACTAGAGCCCACCCAACAGTCAGCAGTTACGCCTCCACTGGAGAGAAATGGAGGTGTTTTATTTATTGATGGGCAGCAGTTGGAAAGGTTGGTTCCAAATTGGCTATAGTTCTTGGATTGTACGCACGGATGGAGGGATATTTTCCACCTCACAAACAGTGGAGAGAACAATCCCCTCAAAGCTTCAAAGATGTTATGAATGACATACAAGTAAGATCGTTTTAATTATCAACATATGTTGTGCAATTATTTATTTTTCTAATCATGTGTTGTCCTTTGAATTTGCAGAAAGATTATGATTTTGTTGATCCTGAAGGCATGCCTGCCAATTTGATGGTGTCACTCACTTTTGTAAGGAATCTTTACAAAAGAAATTAAGAGATTGGCGTTGCTGGTTGAAAAATCATTATTACATTGAAGGGGTTCCTAATGATGTGCTTGTGAAGGCACCTGACAAAAGATAAACTCAGGGGGGTTGGGAGTTACTGTTGAAGGTTTTGGGAAAGTGAGAAAAAGGTTTCAGAGGCAGAAAGAAATAAAAAAATCGGGGTGAGGGTGATCGACCGACACATACACTGGGAGCTAAGTCTATAGCACGTCATAATCAAGATGGGTAGTTTTCTATTTTACTTTGAATATCTCTGATCAACTGGAATGTCTGCACTTTGTTGTAAAGATTTTTCACATTTTACCTTGAATATAGCGTTTAAATTGGGAGATAGTTACACACACTTGGGGCATACCTTAAGGACGGCCCCATCAAATGAAGATGGAGATTCCAGATGAATATACCCCGTTGCTATTGTAGTAGTTTTAAAATCATAGATATTCACATTTAATGAAGTAGTTTTAAAATCTTTTTCTATCTAACAAATTATAATTATACTTGTATCCATGATAGGCGAAAGTTATACAACATGTGGTAAAAAGATGTTGCAAGCATTCAGACCCATCTGTGTTGTCTTCTATTTTAGATATAGTTTGTAAAGGCCATCATGGAGGTACGAGAGAGGGCGTGGATTAGATGGTCTAGAGCATTGCCTTGGTCAGAAATATGGGAACTCAAACTTCAAATGAAAGTGTCAAACATCTTCATTGGA
Source organism: Colocasia esculenta (assembly GCA_014218235.1). Taxonomy (NCBI): domain Eukaryota; kingdom Viridiplantae; phylum Streptophyta; class Magnoliopsida; order Alismatales; family Araceae; genus Colocasia; species Colocasia esculenta. The sequence continues at coordinate 4,205,463 of CM024760.1, read as the reverse complement.
GACCAGATTGGAAAGACAGACACCACAAGAAAATGCGGGTTACCGACGGATATTTTCAGTCGGTAATTCCGACGGATATTCTGACTACGATATCCGTCGGAACTTCCGACGGAAATATTTACGTCGGAAATATCCGTCGGTACTGAAATATTACCGACGGATATTCCGACGGAAATATTTCATCGGAAGTTCTGTCGGTAAAAACGCCTTTACCCCCCTCCCGCGAACCTCTCTCTCTCTCTCTCTCTATCCTCTCTCTCTCCTCTCTCTCTCTCTCTCTCTCTCTCTCTTCCTCTCCTCTCTTCTCTCTCATCTCCCACCTCTCGTCTCTCTCCTCTCTCTCTCTCTCTCTCTCTCGCTCTCCCGCCTCGCCTGTGCCCTCTTCCGTCGCTGCCGCTCGCCGCCGGCCACCCGAACCCTATGTGATCCCCCTCCCCCTCTCTCCTCACCCCCGCACCTTCCTCCTCCGACCCCCTCCCCTTGCACGCGGCCCCCTCCCCTTCCCACCCCCACCCGCCCCCCTCCCCTTCCCACCCCCCCACCCGGGCCCCCTCCCCCTGCACGCGGCCCGCCTCCCCTTCCCTACCCCCTACCCGGCCGCCCTCCCCTTCCCACCCCCCCCCGGCCGCCCCCCCTCCCCCTGTTGGCGAGCCCCCTCCCCTTCCCACCCCCACCTGGCCCCCCTCCCCCTACTGGGCCCCCCTCCCCCTGCTAAACCCCTCCCTCCCACCCCCCCCCCCCACCCCCCTCCCCCTGTTGGCGACCCCCCTCCCCTTCCCACCCCCCACCCGGCCCCCCTCCCCCTGCTGAGCCCCCCTCCCCCTGCTAAACCCCTCCCCTTCCCACCACCAACCCGCCCCCCTCCTCTAAAATCAGTCATCTTTAGAGTTCTAAGAGTCTCCTCTTTTGGGTCAGAAGTTCTATTTTTGCCATTAGTCTCTTATTTTAGATTTAAGTTTCTTTGTGATGGTCCATACTTGACCTATGCCAACGAATTGTATATGACTTTTGCCTCTTATTTTCAACTTCTTTCATTATAAATTAGTCGGATAGATCTGGTTGATTAAAAAAAGGGGGATATCTGATCACTAAGAGGAGGAATGAGACCTTTTTTGCAAGTACTGCTTGGTTATGAGTCTCATGTCCACCAAAGGTATCTAGCATTAACGGGTGATCTAATAGTCAGTCTTTTTTTACATTAGGATTATGAGGTCAAATTCAAATCTCACAAAGAATAGCTAGGTTTAAGAAGGATTTATAAAGGATGATAATATACTAGATTTCTTTAAAAAAGGGTTGTGGCAGTAAAAATAAGAGAAGATATATATACATATATAAGAGGAGAAATTAAGTTCATTTTCTCCTTGTGCCCTAAGTATTGAAGTTAAATAGGCACAAGTTATTTTACTTTTGGTATATTATAAATATCCATTCCTAACTCTTTCTTTCATTTCTCCATCTCATTGTTAGAAAACTATCCTCGGAGATGAAGTTGGAGGTTTCATAGTCATTCTCATTAATTGTAACGTTGCGCGTTTTCCGGATCCCCGTGGATCCAGGTTTAGTAGTTTTAGTGTGCCCATGTGAGGCCCATTAGTGTTGTGTGTTTCTTACTAGATCCTTACCGGGTTGGTTTGGGTCCGTTGGTGTTCAGCTTGCTGGACACAGTGTGTTGGCGTCCAGGTGGTGACGTCGACTGTGTGTTGGCCGCAGTGGGTGCCGTTAACATGGTGTTAACGTCCATCGATGAGGACGTCGACTGTTGAACTTGGCGTCAAGCTTTGTGGACGTCTAGTTGTGGCGGTCTGGTTAAACGGCCTAGGGGTTGACGTTAACCTGGCATGCCTGTGTTTTTTATGGCAGACCCGAGCTCTGTTCTTTCCCCTCTCTCTCCCTTCCTCTTCCCCCACCTTCACCCTTGAGCTTCTTCTTCGCGAGTTCTGACGGTTGGCGGAGCTCGTGGGAAGGCCGTGGTGCACGTGGTAGCGGCAGATCGGGCGGGGATGACGGATTGGAGCGCGGTGTTCGTGGGACGTTTTCTCGGGTTTCGGCGTGATTCGAGGTTCTTCGGGAATTTAATTGCGTTTCTGAGGTAGGGGTCGAGCCCTGTTAGCTTGTTAGAAACATTAAACACAACGTAATCACTTGAACCGCATTTTTATTGTATTTTCGGATTAAGTTGCACCATGCGGGTTAATGGGTGGTTTTGATGTTTTAGTAGTAAAGCATGTTGTTTTAGTTTAATTATAATGCATGGGAGTTAGAGGAACTGTTTCCTCTTATTTCTTTAATGATTTCAGGGTCAGGATGCATGTGGATCGATTAGGGTTTCTGCAGGGTTTTAGGCGGAGAACTTGGCGTCAAGATCTCCTGTCGCCAAGCTCACCAGCCGAGATATAAACGGCTAGATCGCTTGCCGTTTACTTCTTATAAGCGGCAGTCGATGTTGCCGCCAACCTGTGCATGTATTCATGCAGTGTTGTTTACGTAGTTTTCTTATGAAATTGTGTGATTGTGTGTGCATGGCGACGACCGGTGTGAGCCAGTGCACTTGTTATGCTCTTGGAGCATACTGCTCATGTAATGGGCATGTTTTACGTAAATGATATGTGATGTACGTCGCTTTCCGGTTATGTGTGGTGCGTTGGCACCCGTGGCACTCTTGGAGTGCGTTGTCCATGTGTCGGACATGTGGTTTTACGTGGAAGACGTGTGGTACACCATCCAGGGTGTAATATACACGTATTGTCTACGTGGTTTGAGTGTGTGTGTGCTACACACTTTGTGGTAATATAATTTGGTGTTTTATCGTAGTAACTGGGCAGTGAGGTTCCTGTGTGAGCCTAGCCATGACTTTGTGGTGTTTAGGCAGTGAAGGTCCATACCGACCTAGCCCTAGTCCGTTGTTGTCTTTCGAATAATATTATATGGATTTATGAAGTAAGTAAATGGTGTGTTGTTACGAAGGTTATCTCATGACCGATGATAGGCCAAATGATGTTTGGCTATCGTGATTTATATATGTATTAGTGTGAGCTAGCTTGGAGTTACAAGATGACCAATGATAGGCAAGTTTGTGGTTCAGGTATGTGTTGGTGTGGGATAGCTTTGGGGTACACGGTGACCGATGTTAAGCTAATCCTAACACTTGTATATGTGAATTATAAGTAAAGGCTATATGTGTAAATATCGTGGTTTGTGCTAGCCGAGTGTGGTGGTCCGGCGCTAATCCGGAATGCCTCTCTAGTCGGGTACCCCAGGTTCTTTGTGAGCCAGGCACGTGTGTTTGTTGTGCTCGGGGTTTTGTCCCTACAGTGTGGTACCGTTGAGGTCTGTGTCGTCTTCCTGGACACCCTCACTCCTGAGTTTGAGTTGTACGTCCGGCTGAGGGAAAGACGGCAGTGGGACAGCGACTTCCCAGATTTGTTCTGTGTCGCTTGTAGCGCGCTCGTAGTTGGGGGTACGGACACCAGTAATCGACACTGGTCCCCAGCTAGTCCTGTTTTCCAGTGCCTCACTTTAGAGTGCTCCGGCCAGAGACTCTAGAGGTGCCAGGCATGGGCCTGCAGTGTGTGTCTGCAGGTGTGGTGTGGTTGGTCTCCACAGTGTTTTGACTTCTTCCTAGTGGAGTGGCAGTTGGACCTTTCGTCCGTGACTGCGAGACTGAGAGGTAGTTCTTGTGTTGTCCGGGTTGGATATTGGCCTGATCAGCCAATAGTCCGTTCCCGTGTGGTGGCATCGTTCTTTCTGACTCGTGCTTTGCCAGTGACTGTGGTTTGTGAGTATATGACTCGTGGTCGAGTTTGACTTGTTCGAGCGTGCCCTGGTGTTGGCACAGTTGTGTCTCAGTTTGGTTTGTGTGACTCGTCGATTAAGGTTTCACCTGTAATATTGTGCCTAATTAAAGGTATAATATAATTGTGGTTCAGTGTGGTGTTTATCACCTACTTGTACCCTTGTTCGGTGTGTTTGTGTTGTGGTACCTCAGAGTAGTTGGTACCTATTTTCCTTCGAAGGTTACTTTGTAGTTTTGTGGTGGTACATTGTGTACTAACCTTTCCGGTACTTGTGTGTTGTGGAGGTCTTGTGGTTTGACCTGCCACTTGTTGTATCCTAACTAATTAAGTAGATCTTTGTTTATAATTTATTGTGGATTAGTTTGTGATTATTATTATGTTACCTTTGTGGGTAATTTGTCGATGAGGCTTATGAACTAGGCATATTGTGGTTTAGTTGAGCTATGCTCCGTGGAGGCCGTGTGAGACCTTCCACAGTTGAGTTTTACTCATCTTGGGTATGATTCCAATTATAGCTTTAGTGTGTTATGGATTGGCTTCGTGTTAGCCAGTTCCATTACCTTGAGTAGTTCTGTTGTAAAGTGTTTGGAGTATAAAGGACCTGCTCTTTGTTAGCAGTCCTATTACTCAAGTGTTTGAGGTTCGCCTGTGAAGCTTGTAGCCTGGGCAGTGACTTGCCTGTGTGGCTTATAGTTTAGGCAACCCGTTGTTGTAGCAGTGTGCCAGTGAGACTGTGTTTAGGCACTTTGGTTGTTGGCTGACTAATGATATTATGTTAGTCCTGTAGTCCTACTTTTCTTCTGAGACTTTATGTTTATTATCATGAGCATGTTAAATTGTTATTTATTGTAATGATGTGAGCATGAAATGGTTTGGCTATTGTTGTTGCCAATGAAACCCATTGGGGTCGAGGTGTCTGTGGTTACAGTGTTGTTTTGGGTAGCCCCTACTGAGCCAGTGACTTGTTGAGGCTCACTCCCCTACAGTTCTTTTCAGGGCTTGCCGTGTGTTTGGCTTGCAGTGGCTTGCGTCAGACTTGTACCACCAGCAGTAGTTTAGTAGTTAGTGTTGTGTGAGCTGTGCTCCCTCGGGTATGCCCCAGGTAGTTGTACTCTTTTAATTGGACATGTATTAATGTTATGGGACAGTTGTACAAATTTGTGAACAGATATGAGCACATGTACTTTCTTGTGTCTTATATTCTTGTGGTTTGTCTGTTTGTACTCTTACTGGACTCGTGTGTGAGATATCCCTTGCGACACTTCAGTGCGTTCGCGGGAGGGGATCTGGATATGGAGCCTTAATGGGCATAAATACCCCGGTCCGTTACAAGTTGGTATCAGAGCAATGTCCAGTTAGAATTAGAATATGAAAAGACATTGAAAGTATAATGTCCAATACAGGATTAATGTCCACTGCTGGTAGTAAGTCTGCGGTTTTGTGTAATATGAAGTAGTTTTTACGTTTGCTTGGCACGTAAAACCGTGAGTTTTTGTTTGTTAGATTGGTAATTGTGAGCAGCTATTGTGCCATAATGTGAATAGTGGCATAAGTTGTGTGGTGTATCCTGGCACTAGTGCAGTTAAAGCAGTTAAAGTATAGTATTTAAAAGTTTTCAGTTGCAGAGATTAGAGAAGAAAGGTAAAGTAGTGCTTTGAGATATGTTAATAAGTGTAAAGTTAGCAGAGACAAGTATAGAGTATTTCTGTGATAGATCAGTTGGTTGTTAAAGATTGTGGTAAAGGAATTGAAGAGATTAGCAAGTTTGGATATGGAATTCAGTAAATAAGTTTAATGAGATAGAAAGTTGGCAGAGACAGGTGTATGGTAACAAGGTGATAAGGATTAGGTCAGTGTGTGTGTGATAAATTGCAGTTAAGTTGTGGCATTAGAGATTTGAGTCAATGGATATTAAGAAACAGTATGGATGAAAATGTGATTAGAGTCATGAAGAGTTTGATATGATCAAGAAAGGTAGGCCAGTTTTAAAAGAGGTATCAGTACATATAAGAGCAGTGATTTATGGCAGATAGATTCAATATGCCCGAGATCAGAAATTGAGAAAAGTATGTTATGAATATGATGATAGCAGGAAGTGTGATATGAAGATTTGTATAAATAAGTATAGAAATGATCAGTTGAATAAAGAAAGAGAGAAAATAAGGATTAATGTGCAATAAAGATTTGTGAATTTGCACAAGAGGAATATTTAGTGATGATGGAAGTTTAGATAAAGAAAAAGATATGGATTAGAGAAAGAAAGAATTTAGCAAATAATGAAGTGAATAAAATCAGATGAGTCAGAAATATCGGTTAGAGTTTGCATATTGATGCAAAGAAATGATTTAATTGAGCAGAAATAAAATGTTATTAAGATATTTCATAGTATTATGCTGGAGCAGATTGATTAAGAATATTTGAAAAGTTTATGACACAGAATTATGGGAATTAGCCAGAGAATGTCAGTAAAGCAGGAAAGATATATGAAAAGCGCAATATGTCAATAGTGATTTGGCAGATCAGAAATTACAGTAATTTCTTCAGCAAGAATTAATTAAATGGGACGATTTAAGAAGCAGTTGAAGTCAGAAGAAAGCAATTGAAAGTAATATGGTGAACAGAAATTGTGGAATATTTTGCAAAAGTGTTCAGTTTGATCAGAGTAGCGCAGCGGAAGCAGAGCAAGAAACATTTAATATTCATAAATTGTTCAAGCTTTGCTGAGCTAAAAAGAAGTGTAAAGTTTTACGCAGCGGATAAAGGAACAGATTTATTATGGTTTTTAATCAGAGATTGGCTTTAAGTGGTATGAACAGAATAATACGAAAGAGCAGAAAATTCAAAGATGGTGATTGGTTTTCTTTGAGAAAAATGTCAGTTGTGAATATAAATGCAATGAGGCAAGATAACGGCAGACAGTGATAAATAGAAAGGAAAAATGGTGGCATGAAAGAATATTACAGTGTAAGATATTTGAGAAAGATAAAACGGTCTCGAAAGAATTTTGCAAACACAACTGGGAAATTGTGGAAACAGGTTCAGTCCAAGGAGATAAAGCGCCATTGGCAAAGAAGATCGCCTACGGTTGAAAGCTAAAGAAAGGTAATGGAATTGACAGAACAAAGTAATTATGAGATGAATTGAAGGCTGAAGCAGAGAAAGAGTATCCTACTTGTTCTGTGTTTGACTTTAATTGTTTTAGGTGATAATTTGGTTTATTGTGATTTGTTTTATATGTCGAGGACGACATTTGTTTTTAGGTGATAATAATGTAACGTTGCGCGTTTTTCGGATCCCCGTGGATCAGGTTTAGTGGTTTGGTGGCCCATGTGAGGCCCATTAGTGTTGTGTGTTTCTTACTAGATCCTTACCGGGTTTGGTTTGGGTCCGTGTTTGTGTTCAGCTTGCTGGACAAGTGTGTTGGCGTCCAGGTGGTGACGTCGACTGTGTGTTGGCGGCAGTGGTGTGCCGTTAACATGGTTTAACGTCCATCGATGAGGACGCCGACTGTTGAACTTGGCGTCAAGCTTTGTGGACGTCTAGTTGTGGCGGTCTGGTTAAACGGCCTAGGGGTTGACGTTAACCTGGCATGCCTGTGTTTTTATGGCAGACCCGAGCTCTGTTCTTTCCCCTCTCTCTCCCTTCCTCTCCCCCACCTCACCCTTGAGCTTCTTCGCGAGTTCTGACGGTTGGCGGGAGCTCGTGGAAAGGCCGTGGTGCGCGTGGTAGCGGCAGATCGGGCGGGGAATGACGGATTGGAGCGCGGTGTTCGTGGGACGTTTCTCGGTTTCGGCGTGATTCGAGGTTCTTCGGGAATTTAATTGCGTTTCTGAGGTAGGGGTCGAGCCCTGTTAGCTTGTTAGAAACATTAACACAACGTAATCACTTGAACCCGCATTTTTATTGTATTTTCGGATTAAGTTGCACCATGCGGGTTAATGGGTGGTTTGATGATTTTATGTAGTAAAGCATGTTGTTTTAGTTTAATTATAATGCATGGGAGTTAAGGAACTGTTTCCTCTTATTTCTTAATGATTTCGGGGTCAGGAATGCATGTGGGGTCGATTAGGGTTTCTGCAGGGTTTTAGGCCGGAGAACTTGGCGTCAAGATCTCTGTCGCCAAGCTCACCAGCCGAGATATAAACGGCTAGATCGCTTGCCGTTTACTTCTTATAGCGGCAGTCGATGTTGCCGCCCACCTGTGCATGTGTTCATGCAGTGTTGTTTACGTAGTTTTCTTTATGAATATTGTGTGATTGTGTGTGCATGGCGACGACCGGTGTGAGCCAGTGCACTTGTTATGCTCTTGGAGCATACTGCTCATGTGGACATGTTTTACGTAATGATATGTGATGTACGTCGCTTTCCTGGTGTATGTGTGGTGCGTTGGCACCCGTGGCACTCTTGGAGTGCGTTGTCCATGTGTCGGACATGTGGTTTACGTGGAAGACGTGTGGTACACCATCCAGGGTGTAATATACACGTATTGTCTACGTGGTTTGAGTGTGTGTGTGCTACACACTTTGTGGTAATATAATTCTGGTGATTTATCGTAGTAACTGGGCAGTGAGGTTCCTGTGTGAGCCTAGCCATGACTTTGTGGTGTTTAGGCATGAAGGTCCATACCGACCTAGCCCTAGTCCGTGTTGTCTTTCGAATAATATTATATGGATTTATGAAGTAAGTAAATGGTGTGTTGTTACGAAGGTTATCTCATGACCGATGATAGGCCAAATATGTTTGGCTATCGTGATTTATATATGTATTAGTGTGAGCTAGCTTGAGGTTACAAGATGACCAATGATAGGCAAGTTTGTGGTTCAGGTATGTGTTGGTGTGGGATAGCTTTGGGGTCACACGGTGACCGATGTTAAGCTAATCCTAACACTTGTATATTGTGAATTATAAGTAAAGGCTATATGTGTAAATATCATGGTTTGTGCTAGCCGAGTGTGGTGGTTCGGCGTTTATCCGGAATGCCTCTCTAGTCGGTTACCCCAGGTTCTTTGTGAGCCAGGCACGTGTGTTTGTTGTGCTCGGGTTTTTGTTTTGTCCGGTACAGTGTGGTACCGTTGAGGTCTGTGTCGTCTTCCTGGACACCCTCCCTCCTGAGTTTGAGTTGTACGTCTGGCTGAGGGAAAGACGGCAGTGGGACAGCGACTTCCCAGAGTTTGTTCTTGTGTCGCTTGTAGCGCGCTCGTAGTTGGGGTACGGACACCAGTAGTCGACACTGGTCCCCAGCTAGTCCTCTTTTCCAGTGCCTCACTTTAGAGTGCTCCGGCCAGAGACTCTAGAGGTGCCAGGCATGGGCCTGCAGTTGTGTGTCTGCAGGTGTGGTGTTGGTTGGTCTCCACAGTTGTTTGACTTCTTCCTAGTGGAGCGGCAGTTGGACCTTTCGTCCGTGACTGCGAGACTGAGAGGTAGTTCTTGTGTTGTGTTGTCCGGGTTGGATATTGGCCTGATCAGCCAGTAGTCCGTTCCCGTGTGGTGGCATCGTTCTTTCTGACTCGTGCTTTGCCAGTGACTGTGGTTTGTGAGTATATGACTCGTGGTCGAGGTTTGACTTGTTCGAGACGTGCCCTGGTGTTGGCACAGTTGTGTCTCAGTTGTGGTTTGTGTGACTCGTCGATTAAGGTTTCACCTGTAATATTGTGCCTAATTAAAGGTATAATATAATTGTGGTTCAGTGTGGTGTTTATCACCTACTTGTACCCTTGTTCGGGTGTTTGTGTTGTGGTACCTCAGAGTAGTAGGTACCTATTTCCTTCGAAGGTTACTTTGTAGTTTTGTGGTGGTACATTGTGTACTAACCTTTCCGGGTACTTGTGTGTGTGTGGAGGTCTTGTGGTTTGACCTGCCACTTGTTGTATCCTAACTAATCTAAGTAGATCTTTGTTTATAATTTATTGTGGATTAGTTTGTGATTATAATTTATGTTACCTTGTGGGTAATTTGCCGATGAGGCTTATGACCTAGGCATATTGTGGTTTAGTTGAGCTATGCTCCGTGGAGGCCGTGTGAGACCTTCCACAGTTTGAGTTTTACTCATCTTGGGTATGATTCCAATTATAGCTTTAGTGTGTTATGGATTGGCTTCGTGTTAGCCAGTTCCATTACCTTTGAGTAGTTCTGTTGTAAAGTGGTTTGGAGTATAAAGGACCTGCTCTTTGTTAGCAGTCCTATTACTCAAGTGTTTGAGGTTCGCTTGTAAGCTTGTAGCCTGGGCAGTGACTTGCCTGTGTGGCTTATAGTTTAGGCAACCCGTTGTTGTAGCAGTGTGCCAGTGAGACTGTGTTTAGGCACTTTGGTTGTTGGGCTGACTAATGATATTATTAGTCCTGTAGTCCTACTTTTCTTCTGAGGACTTTATGTTTATTATCATGAGCATGTTAAATTGTTATTTATTGTAATGATGTGAGCATGAAATGGTTTGGCTATTGTTGTTGCCAATGAAACCCATTGGGGTCGAGGTGTCTGGTTACAGTGTTGTTTTGGGTAGCCCCTACTGAGCCAGTGACTTGTTGAGGCTCACTCCCCTACAGTTCTTTTCAGGGCTTGCCGTGTGTTTGGCTTGCAGTGGCGTTGCGTCAGACTTGTACCACCAGCAGTAGTTAGTAGTTGTGTTGTGTGAGCTTGTGCTCCCTCGGGTATGCCCCAGGTAGTTGTACTCTTTTAATTGGACATGTATTAATGTTATGGGACAGTTGTACAAATTTGTGAACAGATATGAGCACATGTACTTTCTTGTGTCTTATATTCTTGTGGTTTGTCTTTTTGTACTCTTACTGGACTCGTGTGTGAGATATCCCTTGCGACACTTCAGTGCGTTCGCGGGAGGCGGATCTGGATATGGAGCTTAATGGGCATAAATACCCCGGTCCGTTACATTAATCGAGAGTTGCTCGCACGCTAGCCGTTAATATCCGTCCGCAGGCACAATCGAACACATATGGGTGCCCCTCATATGCACCCGGTGGTGCCTGTTTGTAGGACAGTGATCAAACGGTTGATATTTCTCTTTTCTTTCTCGGTAGATATGATATTAGTGAGTACTTGAGAGATGGAAGCCATCTCCTATACGTATAGTGAGAAGGGACCAATCTAAATCCTGATAGGCCAGTTTAATGGGTTAGGCTCAACGAGTGATATTCCATATGGAGGGAGTAGTGAATATCAGTTTTATGATGTTTGTGGCCTAATAGCACAACACGAGTGGACCACTTAATTATTTAGGTATAAAACCCACATATAACTCATTTTAGATTAACAAAAAGGTAAAATCGGCAACGTACAGGCCGTACGATGAAGATGAAAATCTCGTCGTCTGCTGGACTTTAAGCATTTGTCTTTGTTGTTATGCCGGTTTTATAAAAACAAATGTTATCGGTATGACAACAAAGAGTTGGAAGAAAAAGTAGAAGAGTGACGATTAGGTAAATACCATAGAATTGCTCTATTGCCACAGATGCAACTAAAAATGTATTGTCACCTACTGAAAAATTAAATGGTTGATTCAAGTATTAGATCCATACTTAGATGTATTAATGTAGAGAGAAGAGAGAGAGAGAAGATTCATTTCAACGGATGGTACTAAAAAATGTATTAGCATCTACTAAAAAATTATTTGATTCACTAGTAGAAAACGGTTATTGGGGACGATTGAGAACCGGGGGGAGGGGGGGTGGGCTTACCTGATTTACATGCAATCTTCGAGGTGTGTAGATTTGGGATTTTTCCGGTCAAGTGGGGTAAGCGCAAAACGAGTATACGGAAAGTAGGAGCTGCCAAGTCCTGATCTTGGAGTTTACAAACACCAATTCCTGAGCCCACAAAGTCACACGGGGCAGGATTTCCTCATTATAAAAAAAAAACACCCTATAAAGATTCCCTATATAGATAGAAAAGTAGAAAAAACATAATCTATCACACAAGATGCCACCTGAGACATAATAGATACAAAATCTTTACAAATAGAGGATGCATTTCAAGACCAAGATATAAGATCCAACAATTTTGAGCAAAATCCTATTAATAATATCAAATAGACATCGAGATGCGAGTTGTGATTAGAGGAGATGAGCTATATTATCTTTGAGTAGCAATTAAATTCACATAGTTTATGGCATTAACATGGTATTGATAAAGCATCGACGGAAGTGTAAAAACGAGTACAAAATGAGGTTACATCTCAATTCAAACTCTAATGAGGTTACATCTCAATTTATAGCATTTAAAAAAATGAGTACAAAATCTTTTTTGTGGCTATTAGATCCTTATTCAAACTTATTTCAATATGACACTATTATATGGATTGTTTTAATTGTTTACTTTCAGTTTAGTGATTAGTATTGTATTTCTTATTTTAATGCAATTCATGTACATGTATGTATAAATTTGGTTTATTATTGCACTTGTTCACATATATGATTTTGTTTTCATATTCCTTTCATATTATTTGGGTTTTAAATTTGATATATGCATGTATAGCATTTTTTTCACTGCACACACCTCACGAGAGCGTGTTAGCCCCGTGTCAATGAACCTTCCCGTTCAAGACTTTGAGATTGATGTGCATGAGTCTTATTTTCAATGATGAGAACGTGTATATCTAACTCAAAGTCTTGGGCATTGAAATGACGAATCCAAAAAACAGCCAAGTATATATAAAGGGTCAAAACACACAACCCGGGGGTCCAAAATCCCAAATAGGGATCGGATCGGCATGTCGTTTTCTCTCGACACGACCGGGTGGGTTAAGTGACGTGTGGGAATTGACGGAATCCAATTTGGATCTCCGGATTGGGTTGGGCATTGAAATGACGGATCTACAAAACAGCCAAGTAATATAAAGGGTCAAAACACACAACCCGGGGGTCCAAAATCCCAAATAGGGATCGGATCGGCGTGCCGTTTTCTTCGACACAATCGGGTGGGTTAAAGTGACGTGTGAGAACTGACGGAATCTAATTTGGATCTCCGGATTGGGTTGGGCATTGAAATGACGAATCTAAAAACAACCAAGTATATATAAAGGGCTAAACCCTACAACCCGGTTTAAATTTTAAATTGAGAAATAATCGCATATTTTAAACTTGAGAAATAATCGCATATTTTAATTTAATTTTTGAAAATATATATGTCTTTTAATTATTATTATGTTTCTCATATTAATTTTTTTTAATATAAGATCCACCTCCGGCACCTGACGATGATGAGGCAGGGACATCAGACGATCCAGCAGATCTGTCTTGATTTTTTATATTTATTATTTTGTATGATTTTATTTTATTGTATTTTATGATTTTATGTTGATCGTGAGTATTTGTGAAATTTATGAATATTGTAGCAGGTTTGAAAAATCTTTTTTATTTGTCAATTTTTAAAAAATATATACTGCACATTCCGACGGATTTTCCGACGGATAAATGTCCGTCGGAAATTCTAAATTACCGACGGAAAAAATCGGTCGGTAATTCCGTCTATAGTTCTGACGGCCTTTTCCGACGGGTTTACTGATTTACCGACGGAATGTCTGTCGGTAAATACTGACGGTATTTCTGACGGTATTTCCGACAGATTTGTCCGTCGGAGTTTTCCGACCGATTTCGACGGAATTCTCTTCCGTCGGTAATTTCTGACCAACAATTTCCGACGGACCATTTCCGACGAGCTTCGGACGGAAATCTGTCGGAAGGATCATGTTCCGACGGATTCTGTCGGATTTTCGACGGATTCTTTCTGTCGGAAAATCCGCATTTTCTTGTAGTGAGAGATAGAGGCTATGCGTGCTCGAGAGAAAGACATGGAAGAAAGAGAGAAAGTCCGAGAGAGAGAGATGGAAGAAAGAGACACCACAAGAAAATGCGGCATTACCGAGGGATTTTTCCGATGGATAATTTTCCGTCGGTAATTCCGACGGATATTCCGACTACAATGCATCCGTCAGAAATCCCGTCGGTAAAATGCCTATACCCCTTTCGCGAAACCCCCCTCTCTCTTTCCCCTCTCTCCTCTCTCTCTCTCTCTCTCTCTCTCTCTCTCTCTCTCTCTCTCTCTCTCTCTCTCTCTCTCTCTCTCTCTCTCTCTCTCTCCTCTCTCTCTCTCTCTCTCTCTCTCTACGCTTGCCACTGTGCCCTCGCCGCCGCTCGCCTGCGCCCTCGCCGCCGCGCGCCGCTGCGCCGCTTGCCGCCGCCGCTCGCCGCTGCGCCGCGGCCGCCTTGACCCGGTACGTGTATCCCCCCTCCCCCTCTCTCCCCACCCTCGCCGCCTTCCTCCGGCCCCCCTCCCCCTGCACGCGGCCCCATCCCCTTCCCAACCCCCACCACGGCCCCCCTCCCCCTGCACGCGGCCCCCCTCCCTCTGCACCAGGCCTCCCTCCCCCCCCCTGTTAAACCCCCCACCCAGTCCCCCTCCCCCTGCACTCGGCCCCCCTCCCCTTCCCAACCCCCCTCCCCCTGCACCCGACCCCCCTCCCCCTGCTAAACCCCCCACCCAGCCCCCCTCCCCCTGCTAAACCTCCCCCTGCCAAAAAATATTATTTTGGGGAATATCTTTTTAATGTTTTAGGTGGATGTGAATGTAGAGTTTATTGTGTTTTCTAAGTTGTATTTCTTTAAGTGGTACTTGTGTATTGATGCTTGTAGAGGCCTTTCCTTGATTGGGCCGGAGCCTGGTAGGCCTACACTTGAAGAAGGGAGGGAGGACGCTGGAGGTGGACGAAAGCCTGCAAAACCAGAAAACGGATCAGGGGCCCTGGTTGAAGAACCGGGGAGAACCCTTCGATGCCTAAGTCAATTGATGACTGAAGAGGATGGAAGTTCTCATATATGAGGCGTGTTTGTGTGAGGATCCACGTACCTCTTCATGGCATTATACCTGTGTCTCTTATAGGCATGGATGCTGAGGCGAACGGATGTAACGTCTCTGGATCGTGCCTGGAAGGGCGCCTTGATTGGTGCACGTGACAGGGGTTACACTTCCAGACGCCTGTTGGAAAACCGAGTAGTTAATGAGCCTCTTGATAGTGGGGCGCGTGGCCCGCGGCGGTTACAACCGCTGTGAGGATGCAGAGAGGCTACTCGGTACGTCCTGCCCGGTTGATGGCAGGGGCTCGGACTGAACCGTCCGAGGAGTACCAGTCAGAGCGACCGGGAGCTTGGCGGTGCTCTGGCCAGGGCGATTGTCTCTTGGGGCCCTTTGCGCGATCCTCGAGGGGTCGTGGCGCAACACAGAGAGGCCACGTCCCATGGGGGAGCTTTAATGGGCCTTGATGGATCGTGATGGGTCATGATGGGCCTAGGTTGCAGGAATCTGCCACCACAATGTTGATTTTTAGTGGTTATTTGGTTCAACAGAAAATATCATAAATAACATATTTTATTTTTAAATATGATGTTTTTTGGCATGATATATCAAACATGATACAGTTATTATGGCAAGGTATTTTGGAATTGATAGTCTTTTTTTATGAAAACAAGCAACATCTAAGTTGCCTCTAAAACTACTGATCCTCACCACTATCTTATGATTTTATTAGTGATAACTTAAGCTAATCTTACATAGACTTGATGGCAAGTTAGTATAACTTGTGACAATATCTTATGATTTTTCCACTGCAAAACCTTGTAAAATTCTTTGTCATTATCCATGGGTTGGCAAGTTTTTATTGAGCTCATACCAAACCCTTCCCATGACATTTTACCATATTCTAACTATAATCAAATAAAAACCACATGGAAGTTGTCGTTTATCTCTCTACATCTCTCACTTCATTTATCAAAATATGTGGAGAAAATATTTGTGCATGTATTGAGCGGACGGGTACTGTTTGTCTTACTTGTATTTAGACAAATAATACTATTCCATCTATAATATGCACAAAATATTACTCATTAATCCCCTTTGTGTAAAAATAAAGCCTTGAACAGTTCCCCTTTGTCACATCCATGAACACCATAACATTAAGCCCCCTTTCTTCTCTGCCAGAGGGTGGGAGAGGGGAGGAAGATAAGTTTAGGAGTAAACAAGAAAATTGGAAAATAAGACAGCACATAGATCCAATAAACAAAATTAGAACCAATTCTGTGGCAAATTTCAAATAGCAACAAGATTTAAATGCACAAGAGAAAAAAAATTTACAAAGATTCAGGCCATCAACTTTATTGAAGGAAAAAATAGAAGAAATAAACTAGTAAAAACAGACAAGTCGGGAAATCTAAATGATTTTTCTAGGGTTTTTAAGATTTCAGATGACAATATATCGGGCCAAAAAATGTAGAAATTTTTGAGTTCAGTTTCCACATAGTTTATGGCATTAACATGGTATTGATAAAGCATCGACGGAAGTGTAAAAGCGTATCATGCATTTAGATTCAAGTAATTAATCAAGATATCTTTGAAGTTCCAAAAAGAAGATGAAAATTGGAAAATAAGACAGCACATCTCAATTTATGAATAAAAAAATGAATACAAAATCTTTCTTGTAGCTATTAGATCCTTAATTCAAACTTATTTTAATATAACACTATTATATGGATTGTTTTTAATTGCTTACTTTCAGTTTAGTGATTAGTATTGTATTTCTTACTTTAATGCAATTCATGTACATGTATGTGTGAATTTGGTTTATTATTGCACTTGTTCATATGTATGATTTTGTTTTCATATTCCTTTCATATTTATGTGGATTTTAAATTTGATCTATGCATGTATAGCAATTTTCACTGCACACACATCATGAGAGCGTGTTAAGCCCGTGTCAATGAACCTTCCCGTTCAAGACTTTGGGATTGATGTGCACGAGTCTTATTTTAATGATGAGAACGTGTATATCTAACTCAAAGTCTTGAATTGTCCCGTTTTGGACAGTCTGTGAATGTTTGATCGCAGTTAGGTGGTCATTTACTATATGTTTGTATTATTTGTTGAAAATTTCGGGTGCTTCTACTCACTCCTCTCTGATATACCTTTATTGATTTAGAATATTTTCTTAACCACTTATTAGTAAGTGTTTAAGAAAATATCTTAATCAATAAATATTTTTAGTATATCGGAGAGGTGTGGGGAGATGCTGCTGAAATTTTCAGCAAATAATACAACACATAGTAAATGGTCATCTGAGTGCGATCAAATATTCACAGATGGGTAAAAAGTGATAATCTAAATAACATATCCTACCTATTCATTTTGACTTACTCGAACGATGTAAGGGTGTGTTAGATTTTAACTCGTGACATGTCATTTAATTTGTGTAGGAAAAAATCTTATGAGAATCGGTCATGGATGTACCGTAGAATAGTGAATGGAGTTGTGACTGAGGAGTTTAAAGACGGAGTTGACAGTTTTATTCAGTTTGCATTGAGTAATTCATCAGTAGAAGTTGATCTGATGGGTAACATCCGATGTCCGTGTTCGGCTTGTAAGAACAGAAAGTGGATATCGACATGGGATGTACAACATCATTTGTATACGAGAGGATTTGTTGCTCATTATGAGTTATAGTCGTCTCATGGTGAGTTGAATATTCAGTCATCTGCACCAGCTAATTACTTTGCCTCCACAAGTACATACGTAGACATGGTTGTCGATGCTGCTGGTCCGGAGTTCAATATTCATGAAGATCAAACAAATGAAGAAGTGCCGAATGATACAACCTTAGCTACCGGGACGGCAGCCATGTTGGATCTCAGGGTAAACTTGATCACTTCAAACTTACTGTATTTGTTATTTATGTTATACATTTCATGTACAAAGTTAATGTGCAATTGCAGGGGGAAGAAAGATCCCGGTTCTACTTCCCGCTATATTACGACGCTGGTCCACGCACATATTCCAGGACCAGTGGATGCATGGAGAGAGATCCCGGTGCCCGTCCGAGATTTATTATTTGACTTGTTCACGGTATTATTAATTTTTACTGATTTGAAGTCATTTATTTAATTATTATCTCTGTTAGTGCAGACAGTTGAGTAATTTTATTTCTTTACAGCAGAGGTACGCGTTCACGAGACCTGAGGATCTCCCTCGAGCTCGAGCCGTCTGGGAGTCTACTGCCCAGACTAATTTAAGAAAGTCGATGTGGGAGGCCCGGGACAAAGCAATGAAGACCACAGGCAACCGGGATCCTATGGCTTGGCTGGATTACGGCCCTGTTTGGCTGAGGAGGGACTATTGGGAGTCCCTTTGTGAGCGTTGGGCTACTGGACCATGGCAGGAGCGGTCACAGGCGGCAAAACGCAACCGATCAACTCATCCGGAGAAGAATGTGCATACTAGTGGGTCCATATCTTATGCGACCCACAGCAAAAAATTGGTAAGCATATTATTGTTCAATTGCTTAATACATTGATTATTATTGTGAAACTAACTAATTTTGTTGAATTGTAAGCATCACGAGCTCGAGCGTGCCCCTACTTTTCGCGAGTTATTTGATCGACTCATAAGCGGAAGGGGATGGATGACTATGTCAGCGAGAGTGCTCGCACGATTGCTGTAAGTCAAGCTATAAATTTTGAATTCAATTAAGATATTAAAATAATTTGTTTTCAATAATTTAGTTTTAATTTGTTCTGCAAGAGACCTATGACAGGACGATGGCAGATCGCTATGTAGAGGGCACTCCCCAGCCAGACTTGGATCCGGAGGCTTGGGTCGACGTAGCGGGAGGGCCGAGGAAGGGTCGAGTGTACGGCTTTGGGGACAGCCTAGATACTACTCCAGTGTTGTCCTCATATGCGAGTTCGGTCGCTCCTCTGGCATACGCGAGTTCATCTACTGCGCCGCCCGTCAGTGGTGTAGAGGAGATGAGAACCCTCATTCGGGAAGAGCTACGGGAAGAGCTACAAACGCACTTCGGCGATATAGTTCAGCAGTTGATCTCAGCCATGCAGGGAGTACGCCCCTCACAGCCAGCCCCTCAAGTCAGTATTACTATTAATTTCATATACTTTGAATGAAATGAAACCACTAAAGAATGTCAAGACACAAGTTGAAACGACGGATCTAAAAAAAATCCAAATCTAAAAGATTAAAACACACAATCCAGGGGTCGAAAATCCTAAATAGGGATCTGATCTGCGTGCCGTTCGCTCCGACACGACCAAGTGGGTTCAATTGACGTGTGCGAACTGACGGAATCCAATTTGGATTCCGGATTGGGTTGGGCGTTGAAATGACAGATCTAAAAAAAATCCAAGTCTAAAAGATTAAAACACACAACCCGGGGGTCGAAAATCCCAAATAGGGATCTGATCGGCGTGCCGTTCGCTCCAACACGACCGAGTGGGTTCAATTGACGTGTACGAACTGACGGAATCCGATTTGGATTCCCATTTGGGTTGGGCGTTGAAATGACGGATCTAAAAAAAACCTGTCTAAAAGATTAAAACACACAACCAGGGGGTCAAAAATCCCAAATAGGGATCTGATCCGCGTGTCGTTCGCTCCAACACGACCGGGTGGGTTCAATTGACGTGTGCGAACTGACGGAATCCAATTTGGATTCCGGATTGGGTTGGGCGTTGAAATGACGGATCTAAAAAAAACCTGAGTCTAAAGGGTCAAAACACACAACCCGGGGGTCCAAAATCCCAAATAGGGATCTGATCGGCGTGCCGTTCGCTCGGACACGACTGGGTGGGTGAAATTGACGGGTGCGAACTGACGGAATCCAATTGGATTCCCGAATTGGGTTGGGCGTTGAAATGACAGATATAAAAAAACCCGAGTCTAAAGGGTCAAAACACACAACCCGGGGCTCCAAAATCCTAAATAGGGATCTGATCGGTGTGCCGTTCGCTCCGACACGACAGGGTGGGTGAAAGTGACGTGTGCAAACTGACGGAATCCGATTTGGATTCCTAGATTGGGTTTGGCGTTGAAATGACAGATCTAAAAACAACTTGAGTCTAAAGGGTCAAAATACATAACCCGGGGGTCCAAAAACTCAAATAGGGATCCGATCGGCATGCCATTCACTCCGACACGACTGGGTGGGTTAAAGTTACGTGTGCGAACTGACGGAATCCAATTTGGATTCCCGGATTGGGTTGGGCGTTGAAATGACGGATCTAAAAAAAATCTGAGTCTAAAGGGTCAAAACACACAACCCGGGGGTCCCAAATCCCGAATAGGGATCTGCTCGGCGTGCCGTTCGCTCCGACATGACCGGGTGGGTGAAAGTGACGTGTGCGAACTGACAGAATCTGATTTGGATTCCCGGATTGGGTTGGGCGTTGAAATGACGGATGTAAAAAAAACCTAGTCTGAAGGGTCAAAATACATAACCCGGGGGTCCAAAAACCCAAATAGGGATCCCATCGGCGTGCCGTTCGCTCCGACACGACTGGGTGGGTTAAAGTGACGTGTGCGAACTGACGGAATCCAATTTGGATTCTCGGATTGGGTTGGGCGTTGAAATGACTGATCTAAAAAAAACCTGAGTCTAAAGGGTCAAAACACACAACTCGGAGGTCCAATACCCCAAATAGGGATCTAATCAGCTTTCCGTTCGCTCCGACACGACCGGGTGAGTGAAAGTGACATGTGCGAACTGACGGAATCCAATTTGGATTCCCGGATTGGGTTGGGCGTTGAAATGACGGATCTAAAAAAACCTGAGTCTAAATGGTCAAAACTCACAACCCGGGGGTCCAAAATCCCAAATAGGGATCTGATCGGCGTGCCGTTTGCTCCGACACGACCGGGTGGGTGAAAGTGACGTGTGCGAACTGACGGACTTCGATTTGGATTTCCGGATTGGGTTGGGCGTTGAAATGACGGATCTAAAAAAAACCTGAGTCTAAAGGGTCAAAATACATAACCCGGGGGTCCAAAAACCCAAATAGGGATCCGATCGGCGTGCCGTTCGCTCCGACACGACTGGGTGGGTTAAAGTGACGTGTGCAAACTGACGGAATCCGATTTGGATTCCTAGATTGGGTTTGGCGTTGAAATGACGGATCTAAAAAAAACCTGAGTCTAAAGGGTCAAAACACACAACCGGGGGTCCAAAATCCCAAATAGGGATCTGATCGGAGTGTCGTTCGCTCTGACACGACGGGTGGGTGAAAGTGACGTGTGCAAACTGACGGAATCCATTTGGATTCCCGGATTGGGTTGGGCGTTGAAATGACGGATCTAAAAAAAACCTGAGTCTAAAGGGTGAAAATACAGAACCCGGGGGTCCAAAATCCCAAATAGGGATCTGATCGGTGTGCCATTCACTCCGACATGACCGGGTGGGTGAAAGTGACGTGTGCGAACTGACGGAATCCGATTTGGATTCCCGGATTGGGTTGGGCGTTGAAATGACGGATCTAAAAAAACCCAAGAAACGACGGATCTAAAAATAGTTTTTATTCAACTTGAGAAATAATCACATATTTTAAATTTAATTTTTGAAAATAATGTATGTATATTAATTTTTATTAATGTTTCTCATATTAATTTTTCTTAATATAGGATCCACCTCCGGCACCTGACGATCACGAGGCTGGGACAGCAGACGATCCTGCAGATCTGTCCTGATTTTTGTATTTATTATTATGTATGATTTTACATTTGTTATATTTTATGATTTTATGTTGATTGTGAGTATTTGTGAAATTTATGAATATTGTAGTAGGTTTGAAATCATTGTTATTTCTTTATTTTAAAAAAAATAGAGAACTTTCCGACGGAATTTCCGACGATACTATTCCGTCGGAAAATACATATTACTGACGGAAAAAGCCGTCGGCATTCTGTCTAAAGTTCTGACGGATTGTTTTCCGACGGATTTGTTCGTTGGAATTTACCGACGGAAATGCCGACGGAATGGTCCGTCGGTCAATCCTGACTAAATTTCGACACATCTTTCCGACAGTTGCCGTCGAAAATTTCCGACCCATTTTCCGACGGATATTTCTCTGTCGGTATTTCCGACACATTTCTGACGGAATGATTTTGTCGATAATTTCTGACCAGTTATTTCGACAGATCAGTTCCGACGACCATTCGACGGAAAGCTGTCAGAAGTGTCTGTTTCCGACAGATTACTGTGGAAATGGAAAATTTAATATTTTAAAGATCTATTTATCATGTTTCTCATGTTCTCATGGATGTGTATTGCTAATCCAAATCCCGTCGAATGCTACGCGAGCGATGGGTGACGTGAGATGAACCGACAATTTGCATAGCGCAGGTGTGCCAGCCACCGAAGTGACAACCAATTGTTCTGCCTCCGAGAGTCGAAGGGCTTTAGATCTGTTATGCGCGCCGTTTGACTTCGTCAATGATTGTGAAGATAGGGTCGAGACCAAGATCCTGCCGTTGCCTAAACGCAACGACGTTAATTACATCTCTCTGAGAGAGAAAACCCTTGATTAATCGCCAGATTAGAAAGTCTCATGGCCTTACCGATAAAGGTGCAAAGTGCGTGCTAAAGCGAAGCTGGAATAGGCTTATTGGAAAGTATTTGGCTCTTTGTGATCATTATCATCTTCTCATACAATTTTGGAGGATTTGTCCATTTATTCATTAGATATTTGTCAATTAAAGCCAATTGTGTTTCTCTTTATTTCATTTAAAACACAATAATCGCAGTTGTGCTGGTGAGTTGGCAGGCTGCTGAGTCGGGCAGATGGATGAGTTGGGCAGGTAGCTGAGTTGGGCAGGTAGCTGAGTTGGGCAGCTGGATGAGTTGGGCAGATGGATGAGTTGGGCAGACCACTGCATCACTGCCGAATCACCTGGCCAACATAGCTTTCGGGGTCTTTTAATTACACAAAGTCTTTTGGCCTCATAAAGATGCACGAGAAAAATTCAGCAGCACCTCCCCCTTGGTATTGACGCAAGAGGAGGGAGCGATACTCGTCCACCATGATGGAGACGGTACCAAAACAAGGTGTTAGCCGCGCGCGGCGCCACCCAAACGACACACGGTACCAATTCCCGAAGTATGGCCATGGAAGAATTGATGGGTACCGGGGGCCGAAAACAAATAATCTCATAAACCAAAACCCGTCGGCTTGCCGGCTCACTCGCCTAGAAACATAAGACGGTTTAGACTTCACGAAAAAAATCGGCAGCACCTCCCCCGAACTCATGAGATGTGGAGGAGGTCGCGGTATCCATCCACCATAATGGAGATGGTACCAAAACGGGTGCTGACCGTATACGGCGCTACCCAGATGGCACACGGTACCGGTTCTCGAGACATGGCCATAGAGGAACCGATGAGTACCGAGACCGAAAACAGTCCGATGGACAACCCGATAATGTACGAGTCTAGGAACTCGGGAATAGATATCATGTTATCTAACCCGAGGTCTCATAGAGCCTCATTTTTTTTATGTGAGATGGCAGCCCCCGTTTGCGACAGAATGGCATTCAAATCACGGTGGAACGGCGTGAAACTTTTACAAGAGGGACTGAGGCGTGTCTCGGTCGATTCTAAACTCTTACACGAGCGAAATCTCATGCCGATTGCCTCAAATCGCGGAAAACACGTGCTGCCCGGGTGAGTTGGCAGCCAGCCAGGTGAGTTGGCAGCCCTTGTCTGCACCGGAACTACATCCAAATCACGTCGGAATGGCGTGAAATCTTTATAGGATCGACTAGGGCATGTCCCGGTCAGATCCAAACTCTCACACAGGTGAAATCCCACGCCAATCAGCCTCAAATTGCAGAAAACAAGTGTGCTGCCAGGTGAGTTGTCAGCCTCAAATTGCAGAAAACAAGTGTGCTGCCAGGTGAGTTGGGAGCCAGGTGAGCTGGGAGCCAGGTGAGTTGGGAGCCAGGTGAGCTGGGAGCCAGGTGAGCTAGGGAGCCAGGTGAGCTGGGAGCTAGGTGAGTTGGGAGCCAGGTGAGCTGGGGAGCTGTGAGTTGGGAGCCTGCAGTGAGTCGGCCAGAAACATGTGAGTCGGGCACGAACAGTGAGTCGGCCAGAAACATGGAATTAGCCATTTTTGATAAAATCACCACCCAAATGACATCAGAATGATGCAAAATTTTAAGGGAGGGGGCTGACATATATATTGGTCAGTTTCAATCAATTAAATGAGCAAAAAGTCAGTTAACCACCCTTAAAATACGGAAAACATGGCCTCAACCCCAGTGAGTTGGGAGCCGGCCTGTGAGCTGGTGGCCGACTCAGGTGGGTCGGCTAGAGCCTGCGCCATCTATTCTCCATGAGATCATGCCCGAATGGCATCAGAATGGCATGAAACTTTATGGGAGGGGACTGACCCATACATTGGCAACCAGCTTAATTTCTTGGACGTCGAAACACCATGCCGATGGACCTTAAAACACAGGAGGCCCATTGCCAGGTGAGTCGGCCAGAGCTTCGGGGCTTCGGCACTCAAAACTTGGAAAGAAACCTGAGCATCCGGTCGAAAAAGCAGAACCTTAATCATGCTGTGAATCCATTTGTAGGCTCGAACGGGGCATAGGTATCATCTACCTAACCCTTTGTGTTCAGAACCAAGAGGGGTGTGATTCGGCTGCAAACATTCATGCTTAGGTATAGACAGAAAATAGGGGGATTCTTGCGGGGGTTTGCAGCACCCCATAAGGGGGAGGGCCGGCTGTTCCCACCTTAGGTTTGAGCAAGACATGGGTGCGAGAAACATCACTTAGCATAGAAATGGACGACGTACTCACTGGGAGGCACCTATTAACATCCTTTGAATGAGACAGGGTCTGAAATATTCATGTCACTGCTTCCGTAAAAATAAATCCATCATTTGATCTATGATACACAAGAGAGATAGACCCATGAGAGACATAAATAGCATGTGCACACATAACTACATAGGTGTAGCAATGGCTTCACATGGGTACACATCCGTGATTAAACTCATCATGAGCAACAACACAGAAAACCGGATGATAGCTGGGCGATATTTAGTCCCAAAACATGAGTAGGATATTATGTTATCCGACCTGTGTATGTTTGAGGCCTCAATCATAATGAACGAGCAAAAGAGAAATACAAATGATGGAAGGAGGTGTCTATTCGAAGAGGTAAAAGGGGAGACATCCATTGTAGAGGGTGAGCAATGTTAGCAAGTATACATTCCGGAATACAAGCTCTTCATAAAAAAGAAAACATGAGAAAGATGAGTGCTAAGCAAAAAAATGGAAGATCGATCCTGAGAAAGGAGAAAACAGAAATCAAAATACATAGCATGCTACATCGGTTTCTGCCCTCACCTCTCCCCACTCTCTTAAACACTACACACAACTCAAAGAAAGGATAAAGCTGGACCCTCCTTTCCCCCTCTTCCTGTCGCAGGCTCTTTCTGGAAGAAGAAGAGATCGAGAAGGCTTGCTTCCCTCTTCCTGCCTTCAGCCGCAAGCGCAACCACCCGGCCAGAAGAAGCCCTCCTCTCCTTTTTTGATGTTGCTGGCTTCTCCCCTCCTGCTGGGGCTAGGAACCAGTAGAAGAACTCCCCCCGAGCTCTCCCTTTTTCCTCCGCCTCTCTCCCTTCCAGAAACGGATGCAACAACCTCTCTGCCAGTTGCTTTTTGCATAGCTTTTGTAGTGGGAGGGTGAGGGCTTGCTTAAAGTGACCCCTTGCATGGGGGTAATTGGGCCATAGGCAATGGGCCGAAAGATGGGCCTATCATGACATGCCATTGGGCCTAGCTTTGCTTGTTATATTTTTTGATGTCCACAATTACCGTCGTATTTCCGACAGATTCTGTCCATCGAAATACCGCAATTTCTTGTAGTGAGAGAAAGCTCGTGAGAGAGATGGAAGCAAGAGAGCAAGCAAGAGAGAGAGATGGAAGCAAGAAAGAAGGAGATGCAAGACTGGAGAGAAAGGATATATGGAGGCTTTGTTAAACATTCATTTATCTGATGGTCGAGTATATGTTGCAGAAAAATGTCTTAATTTATTTTTCTCTATTTTCTATTTGTTGTTTTGAAGACTATAATTTATTTTCTTATATGTTTACATAGACAGGAAATTCTAGGCTGGGCATTGGATTGCTACCGCCCAATCCCCCTAGTTGATGAACGTTGCAATCCATTATGAAGTGGTACATCTCTTCCATTCAATTTTGCTATCTAATTTATGCCAAATATTTTGTTCTACTTTAGATCTCTAGCTTAATCTATTTTGTTCTACTCTATGATGCTGAATTTGAATAGAGATTCATCTGCTATAATCAGAAAATTCTGCTGCAATTGTGTTCTTATTGAACCAAAGTTGGTGTAGACACAATCTTGTTCTTTTTGTACCAGTTAGTCTGTGTAAAAAAATGAAATATCTTGTATTCTAGTTAAGATAGCCTCTAGATATGTTTCTAGCACCTTTACTTTGTGTTCTTGTATTACTTGTTACTTTGCACACAGTTCCATTTTTCAGTGTACTTCTCTGTGGGCACCCCATTTCGCTAATGGGCCACAACCATCGGCCCATTACCCAGCCGCTAGCACCAATTTTTGGCCCCTCATGGGTTGGTGCAAAAGAAGAGCCCAGAAGGCCCATTCAAAGGCCACCAAGGCCCATCTGAAATCAACCCTCATCTCACCCCATAAAGTAGGGGGGGTGAGAGTAAGCATGTGTGACACCTCCCAAAAGGGAGTGCCACAAATGGAAAAAGGCAGTCTGCCATCTCTACTACGCAGGGAGCTGGTTGGGCCTGTTTTTGGCTTCTCTCCCTTCTAGAGAACTTGGGCAAGG